>VWZS01006056.1:146-248892 GCA_013397075.1 Rhabdornis inornatus | reverse complement strand
ACAAAAAAACAAAACAAAAAACAAACAAACAAACAAACAAACAAAAAAAAAAACAACAAACCCAAAAAAAACTCCCAAAAAACTAAAAAAATAGAAAAAAGACCAAAAGACCCATATCAAATCAAACCAAACCAAGCCCTAAAAAACCCTATAAACCCAACCACTGCCCCCTGGAAAAAAATAACTAAATAACCTCAACACCTTTCTCACTTTATTTCTGAGATATTTTTACCTAAATTTTCGTAGACCAATTTCCCACTTAAATAGAAACTGCAGACACCTGAACATTCAGAGCCAAGTCATACGATGAACACCATCTCAAACATAATCTGCATTAATTATTAAATTAATAAATATTATTAATGGTAAAATAATTTTAACANTCATTTCCCTGTGTTCTAATCCCAGCTCCAGGTCTACAGAACTGAAAGAGTCTCCAGTGCTTAATTATAAGAAGAAACCTGTCTCTGTAAAATATGACTTATGTGTGAGGTCAACACTGGCTCTTAGAAGACATTAAGTTTTGAAGAAGAAATCAGTATACATGGAAGTAGAACTTTAAAAATATGCTAAAATTTTAAATTACCTTAATTCTTCCTTTCAAACAAATAATACTCTGTGGAGAGGCATCACCTGTTTCTTATCAGACTGTACTCTGTGGTACATATTAGGGTTGCTGAAAAAAGTATTTTCCAACACTTTTGGAAGCAATATTTCCTTAGACTATAACCTCTGTTAAATATTTATATATTAATCTCTATTTTTATGTAGGAAAATATCCTATATATGCATGTGTGCACATGCATGTCCCCATCATGTGGGTGATAAATAATAGAAGGTCCCTCTTTATGATAAATTATGGATGAGATGTATAATATATGAATTAAAGTTAACAGCAGGAAAAATCATTCCCACACAAGAAGCTGGGGGAGGAACTACACCCTGCAAGAGAGAGGTGGGAAACAATTCACATTTTAGTTCAGAAAAGCAGATCTGAGGATTTCATAATTGTGCAGCTTTCTCTGCTCTGTTTATGGAAACATTTCCCACCAAAGAAATTGGGGAAAAAAATATGAAAAAATTAAATGTCACTTCACTGAAATTCTATTGAGAATTTGGTAGGTTCAAGGAAGAGCTGCAGAAATGATTCAAGAGATGAAAGCCCAGTTTTAAAATGGTGGTCTAAGGAGACAAAGGCCTTCAGTTATGAAAAAGGAGCTGATAAAGAGAAATAACAACTGCCTGAAAGATGAAGGAGAAGACTTTGAAATTATCAGGTCAGTTCATGTCTTCATACCCTATCAGAAAGGGAAAACAGAATTGATTGAGCATAGGCAGAAGATGCACAATTCGAGCAACAGGGTTTTCACAAAAAATATCACAGTTCATGCAGAAATTACAAAGTGGATATAGGAACTCTCTGGTAAAATCCAAGCAGAAGTGTGAAAAGTCAAAACAATCTAAAAGGTTCTTTAGTAAAAAAAAAAAATGTAAAAGCAGGACATTTGTCTTTCCTATGGGAATTTCCACGCAGGGACAAACTTGCACAGAACAAGAATTGCTCTCAACAGGTGCAGACAGCCCCACCCAGCATCACATGAACCAACCTCCATAAGAATTTTGAGATTTAGAGGAATCAGGATAACAAATGTATGTTAATTTTAGATCTAGAGCAGTCTGTCCCCTAATTTCTGAAATTCCTAGTTTTGGTCTGGATTAGGACCTAATCTATGTTAGAAAATTAGTAGAGGTACTTATGATTTCCTACAATTTCATTCTTTCAGAATTACAAAAGCATAAATTATCTTCTTTTTTTTTCAGCTTAAGTCATTTCCATGTTGATATAAATCTATATTTGGCTCATATTTTTACACTGGTCCACTTCACTTTCTTTTTCTGGTGAAGTGGCCACAGATGTCTCTTCAAGAACGTGTACAAAACCACAATAAAAAAAAAAAAGAAGTGCTTTGTGCTTAGTTCCCTTTCTCTAAAGTATCCTTGATGTTTTCTGTGAATATTAATTCCTAGCATTGGCCCCGAATATGGGAAATTTTAATTTTGAAACGATGAAATCATTCCTTTATTTTTGGTCCTTGTTCTGGTGTCAAAATCTGAGAAGGAAAACATTCTGTAATACTGTTTCTAGCTCAGAGGTTAAAATTAGTCTGAAATTCAGCTTACTCATTATCTCAAGTAACTGACTGCACAGTGGCCATTTTTTAAAAATGAGATAGAATTCCATCAGTTTGAAGGGATGGAGAAAGAGAGGACTATGGATGTTTTGATGGATGGTGGGACATCTCTGAGCTACCAGTGAGAAACAGCCACGAAAGAACCTAATAGGATTCTGAGATAAAACATGAAGCAGTAGCACCATTGAATAAGATAAGAGCTCATCTAGGATATAATCTGTAATCCAAGATGATTTTGTTCACACAGGACATCTCAAAAAAGAACCAAAATTCAGATATATAAGTGCTTACAAAAAGAAGAGCCTATTTTTTAGGGAGGCATTTAAAAATTGGTTTATTTCTTCTGCCAAGATAAATGTAGCAATAAATCTGTCAATAATAATATTACAGTGAATAACAAAATATGTATGTTTGGGTGTATATGCCAGGGAGGGAGAGAGAGGAGAATTGTTCAATTTAAAGAGCATTACTGAAATAAGATTTAATGGCTTTGAGTTATCCATTAAAAAAACTTAGTCTAGACAATTGGAGGAGATTAGAAGATTGGAAGATGAAGAATGTCCCAAACAGAGCATGGGGAAATCTGCTTGTCCCAGGATGGATCTTGGGATGGAATTTGCCATGACTGTGTAACACAGGTTGGGAGTTTGGGAAGCTTTGGACATTGAATTCAAGCAAAAAAAAAAGAAAATATTGGCTAAGATTTCTTGAAACTCATCATATTTTGTTGATACTACGATTAAGATCCAATCATTAATTGTAGAGTATAGGAAATTTTTGTCAACCAGGCTCTTTGGTGTATCTATTTTCTTCTGAGCTTCCCCTTGCTGCCAGGCAGAAAACAGCAACAGTCTAAGTGCAAAGGCTTAGAAAAACCTAAAGTGCTTAATTGGCATCTGTTGTTTGCATCCTCAGGATTACGAACCCTCTCCGAATTTGGAACTAACAAAGAATTATCACCAACCAGATTGGCAAGATTCAAGGGCTCTTTTACTTTTCTCTGTGCCACTTGGGAGTTTATTTATGAGAGCTGTCCTGCCATGGAATTTATAGGATATCAAGTTTTCATCCCTGCCCTTCATTGTGCCTTATTGTTATGAGCAGGCTGTTTTGGTTTGAAGTTTCTTGGGTGTTGGTTTGTTTTTTGTTTTTTGTTTTTTTTCCTGAATTTAGATTCTGAACAAGTTTCAAGCACTAGTTTCAAGATCAGTTGAGGAAAAGCTTAGGGTGTGCTTTTAGTTTTGTGGGGTTTTTTTGAGATTAAGAATAGATGTTCTGTGAACTATTCTGAGTCCATATATTTGTTCATGGAACTGAACCTGATGACCCAGGTCACTCTTTTCCTAAATTCTAATGGAAGCTGGAGTTATTTTTTGCTTTTATGTCCCCGTTTCAACTGAGTTTCTGAAAGTTTCACAGCTGGGAGTAAAGCAAAAGATCAATTTTCTTTTTTCTTGTGAGGTTTTTATATTTTTTTCTCCCCAGTTCTGTACAAGGAATCACAAGGAAAAAACCCTTTTGGAATTTGGTTGAGGAAGTTCACTTCCTCACAGAAAAGTTGAATGTCTAATTTGGTATAGTTCTTTCATTTATTTGCAGTAATTTAAAATTTATTTGCAGTATGTTAACAGTGATGCACTCTGAAGATAGAAAATTTAACCATTTGGTACTTCTTGAAAATAAGATCTTCACATGAAGATTGCACTGTGAATCTATTCACAAGGAGAATTATAAGAATCTCTGTTCCTGCCTTACATCATGCTTTGCAAAATTCAGGATTTTTCAATCCAAAGGAAAAAAAAAAAACACAACAGAAAAAACCCAAAAAAAGGAAAGAAAATAAAAGAAAAGTAAAGGGGCTGTACACAGTGAAAACCACTGGGATTTTTTTCTAAATTACACCTTTAATATATGGTTATTTTTGTCACTGAAAAAATATCCACCACAGTATTTCTGCTGGTCACTGCTCTTAGTGCAGGTGTCTTGATTTTGGTTTGTAATGACTGATGCCACTGATTGCTGGAAATGCAGGTGAACACCTGATGAAGCAGAAATCTCATCACCAAAATATCAGTGTGAACCTCAGGAAAATACAATTGCAACAAAATGGGGTTTGTTATTCAAGTTTTCTTTGAGCTGCAGAGACATAAAGCATGTGTAAAATAATATCCTCTTTATCCAGACATACCAATAACACCAAGAGCTGGCATGAGTGATTCTGAAGTTTCATAATGGATTCTTGGACAATATTGGTTGGTTTTGTCTCACACCCACAAAAATATTCACAATTTCCCTGAGAATTGAAATCTACAGTGGACCCAGGGTATTTACAGGAAGCCTTTCCTGTGGAAGAAGACACTCCTTGACTCTCGGAATCATCAGAACAAAGCTGTAGAATATGCAAATAGGATGATAATAAAAAAGATTTAAATGCTATAAGGTTCTGGACAGAATTAATATGTGGTGTCACAGCAGTCCAGCCTCTAAATAAATTCGGGATAATAATGACTCAGAGAGGTCAGTCTTCTCCTGCTGATTTTAAAGCCAGAAAATGGGCACAACTATTCACAGGTGGGTGAATAATATACCTCACTCAAAGACAGTGCTCCAGTTTGCTGAGCACTTAGACAATCCTAAATATTAGAAATGAAAATTTTATTACCTGTTGTATATAAACCCAAAGCTCCTTCATGCTGGAAGCCTGAATATAGTTCCCAAAACCATTCCCTCCAGGTCATAAAGTACCTGCAAATCTCTCTAATGTTGCTCCTGGCAACAGGGAACTTAAGAAGTTAAAACTAAGACTGTGAGAGCGAAGCAAGCTATGAAATAGTCATAATTCATACAATTAATTGCTATCTTGTTGAGCATAATGACTTATAAAATCTTGTTTGGAGTATTACAAGTCATCCTGAAGCAGAGGTATTCAGAAGTCATTAATATTTTAACTTCTCTTGACCTTGGATCTTCTGGAGAAGCCACTGACCTAGTTTCATCTGATTTTTCAGCTACTCCAAAAAGTTTTGTAACTGAATAGAAAAAGAGAAAAAGCTCTTTCCAGATCTCAGGAGAGGGAAGAGAGAGGGTGTGGATCCTTTTAAGGGGTGATGGATGTCCACAAGCTGTGCCACCCACCACTACAGGACAAGAATATGAAAAATCTTGCAAATATTGTACCCACAGAAAAGAGGCAGAAATTGGTGTCAATTCCTCAACACCTTTCTGTGGGAAACATTCCTTTGATTGTGTCTTCCTTATTATTAGTCATGAATTAGGATTTACCATGCAATTATAAACAGAATTGGATCCTATAAGAATCCATAAGTAGCATTCAAATCCCAAATAAAAAATTACAATTATTCCTTGTCTAGATCAAGTTTATTACTTTAATCTGACTTTTTTTTTTCTCTTTCTTCTGGGCACTGGGATTATCTTCAGTAAGTCTGTGATTCTGTGATTTCTTGTGAGTTTTGTTTTGTTGGGTTTTTTTTTCCCTATGCTTTGCACTAACTGGGAAGGGGGGAAAAGAATATTGGCATCTGCAAAGCGATTGACTGTGCAGCCTGATCATTTGCTAAGCATTATTAAAAGCTCCCTGAAATCACTCCAGTGCTTTGCCCTTTACAAACCATCAGCCATCAATTCAGACCATCAAATGTGATTACCAGCACTCCTCCTGAAGCTGCTTCCAAGGCATTAGCCTGATCGAAAAGCTGTGTCTTTCTTTTCCTCCCAAGCTCATGTAATTCCACCAGAGCAATGCCCCTGTGTTTGTGTGGTGATTCATTACACTTCTGGATAGCATTTGTGGTGTTAAAACTCCAAGACGAGTCAGAATTCATTAAATTTTCAGATATTGTCCTTATTTAAGGGAACTTTTCCAGAAATAGGCCCACATGTTCCTCTCTCTTCTCTGTGCCTCTATCCATTATGTATTTAAAATGTTCTGCTGGTGTGTAAAGAGATTTACTGGCAGTTGCTTGGGAAAATACAATTGGAAAAGAATCAAACTTTTCTAAGAAATTCAAGAATTTCTTAAGCATTCTACATTTTTTTTCTACCAAAAAGAGTTTTTCACCAAACATCCTTTTTTAAGGAGTATCTTGTGGCTGTTTTGCACTCCTGTCTGAGCAGGAGTGCATGAGATGACTCCCAGAGAACCTTTATCCATGGACTTATGAAATATCCTATAGG
Organism: Rhabdornis inornatus; assembly: GCA_013397075.1. Taxonomy (NCBI): domain Eukaryota; kingdom Metazoa; phylum Chordata; class Aves; order Passeriformes; family Rhabdornithidae; genus Rhabdornis; species Rhabdornis inornatus. The sequence goes on along the minus strand of VWZS01006056.1, from coordinate 242,506 downwards.
AAAGTGGTAAATGCTTTGTATTTGCCACAGATTGATTTTGGGAACTCAAGCCCAGCACGTGCATGGTTTTTCTGCACCGAGTTTTAATTGAACTGAGGTTTTCCCTCTCCTTCCAGCCCAGCCTTCACTCCAAGAACACACAAAATCACAAACACAAACATCTCACAGAGAAATACTGACAACTATGGAGCTGAAAGAGTCAGGACTGGCCACCAAACGTAAATGTGAAAAGCTCAACAACCTGCACCTCCTTAATTTCTTCCTGACTAAAAATGGAGGAAACTGAACATTCCATGAAGATTCCAACAGAAATTCAGCTCTCAGGCATGTTACCATCTCCTCCTATTGTAAATTGAGTAAATTACCAACTTCTTATTTGTTTGTGTGGGAAATGTCTTTCATGTGGTTTCTCGTTCTATAATTGGAACATAATGTGTCCAGATTATTTACCTTCACCTGATTGAGAAACCATAACAAATCATCAGAAAAGGAAGAGGTCCTGCAGCAACAAAAGCAGAAAAAGAGTCATTATAAATGCAAGACAGCAAGATAGACAGGTAACTAGAAGATGCACCATTCCCTGCAAATAATTTATAACAAATAATTTATTTATCCAATTCCACCATTTTTTTCTGCTCACAATGCATTAGCAAGATCCCAGAGTCCTAGAACTGACTTTTTACTTGAAATTATTCATGATTTTTCCCCTTTAAAGATAAAAAGGTTTGTCTTCTCCTTTCTTTTCAAAAAGATTTTACAGGGTTTGAAAATTACAGAGTTAAATAAGACAACTTTTTTTTTAAGCTTTAGAAAACTGAAAACTATCTAGGTCTTAATTTGTGGCACAATTCCGCTTAACTACATTTTTTTTTAAGGATACTTTTCTAATCAGGATGATCCAATAATACTATGTAAGTAGTTAAGGTTTATTTCACTCTGATTTTGAGCAAATCAATTGTCTAAGTACCACATAGGTCCAGGTCAGTCCCATTACTCCCTGTCCTATGACTGCAGTTCCTGGTGAAAAGTCTCTCTCTGTTGAAAGTTGAAACCCAGAGATTTTTTTCCCCTGTTACTGATGACTTTTGCATCTGGTTTGCCCAGGGCTTGTCTTGTTTACTGAATGCCTTTCCTAATGAGAATGATAATTTTCTTCTGCATGGAAAGTTTCCCTTTGCACAGCAGAATGGCTCTGAGAAACCCACCAAGGGGATGTCTCCACTTCTGCTCTACAGCTCGGATGTTTTCCTGAAAGGTGCACTTCAAACAAGCAGGGATAGTTTAGGGAATCATTTGGAAGGACTGTGGACATTTGGAATATCCCCAGCGAGGAGACTCCAGCCCCTCTCTGGTCCCTGCCCAGGGCAGAAGTTGTGCCTCCTGTGCAGGGGGAATTGCTGGGCTCAGTCCCTGCCCGTGGCTCTGGGGCCATTGCTGGGCCCTGGAGCAGAGCCTGGGACTGCTCTGAGCCTGCCTGCACACAGGGACAGCCAGGAACAGACACACAGGGACAGACAGACAGGGACAGCCAGACACACCCAGGGACAGCCAGGGCTGAGGCCCCTCTCAGCTGGGGCTCCTCTCCAGGCTGAGCAGCCCCAGCTCCCTCAGCCTTTCCTGGGCACGGAGATGCTCCAGGCCCTTGCTCAGCTCCAGGAGCTCCTGTCCCTGCTGTGCTGAGGAGCCAGAGCTGGGCACAGCAGCCCAGAGGTGCCTCCAGGGCTGGGCACAGGGGCAGGATCACCCCGACCTGCTGGGAATTCTCTTCCCAATGCATCCAATTCCCATTGGTGACATTCTTAGTGTGGGACCCAAGTGACATTCTTGTAATTACAACACCTGAGTTAGGTGTTGACACAAAGGATACAAATTCCCAAATTTAGTATTTGAGAACTCACTTATTTAAACTCAGCCCTTGGTGTGAGCAGTTATCACAGCTGGACCATGTCATGAAGCTTGGAACAACCAACACAGATCTGAAACAAAAGGTTCCCCTGCTCTGAAGATTCTCCTGAAAGCTGTGTTATAAAAATGACAAGGGCCGAGGACCTTTAGCAAAAGCTTAATCAGCAGTTTCTTTTATGGAGTAGTGTTAAAATCTGTTGCAATATTAATTATTTTAGTGCCTCAACAATAGGATATCTCTAATCCCGCCTGTGGCATAAAATACTGCTTTTAACATTTTGACTTTCTGTCAGTATTAGAATTCATATTAAATGACAGAAAATTCATTATGTGTTGCAATATAAATTAAGGGCAAAACCCAGACAGATCAGCCACCTTGTTCCCTCAGATAACAGACAGCATATTCAGAACTATTTCTTATATGATTTTGCATTTTTTAATCTACCCTTAGTGCTTTCCTTTTTCTACTATATTTACTAAGCTATGTATATTTTACAAAGTATGTATTTGCCAAACTTAATGCCTTTTCCTCAGAAATGCTGGTCATAAAGAGAAGATGCATGAAGCACATATTAAATTGACATATGCCACCAAAGGGAAAGGGAAGAGGAAAACCAGCAGGTCTTCTAAATTTTTACAGCCCTCCAAATTTTTCACTTATTTGTTACCAAGACTATGTAGGTTTAAAAAAAAAAAAATTAACCATTGCTACAACACTAGAAACCCAAGGATCACATTTTTCAGAACTGGTACCCCAAAATCACTTATTTTTGTGTCATAGAAGGACTATCAGGTAGGACAACTGTTTCAAAGGTTGTATCCTGAAAAGCAGCATTAAAGGCATGTGGCATGAATTGCTTTTACCTCCTTCTACCCAAAAATATTTTCATATTCAAAGTCAACCAGGGATGAAAATCTCAGAAAAAAATCCAGTCTTAGCACTGCAAATAGTTAAGCAGGAATACATAAGAAATGGCATGGTGTGTGAACTTTAGAACCTTAATCTTTTAATTAGAGAAGGTTTAATTTTTGGTACAAATATTTCTGAAGCCATCGCACTGGTGGGAAGACTGAAGCATTAACATGGCACCACTAGACAATCTGCTTAGTTGTTGGGACTCAAAATAAGTGGTTGATTTACTGATTACTACCTTTTGCAAAAGGATCAGTCTTCTATTTATATTGCTTTATCCATTGCTATGCCATATTTTCATCCATGAAAGAATTCATGAGCAATTTAAAGAATTTGTTATTTCAGTGCCTAACAGCTGGAATGATCTTCCTGTTTTAAAAGCAAAGTTTTATAAACCAAAGGCTGTAGTGTTTCATGTATCAATGGTCCAAAATTTGAAATACACACTTTTAAGTTTCATATACCATATTTGAGGGACTTCAGAGGTGATTTCAGAGCTGGTTTCAGAGCAGGATTGAAACACAAACCAACAAAATTACTTCAGGACTACCAGTCCACATGTACTTAAAAGTATTACCCATAGTTTAAGACATCTGGACTCCCACTGCCTTTGAACTTGTAGTTGTGCAATTTTGCTGAGCCTGGAGATGAAGTTTTGCTGAGTGGTGAAGGATTGTAAATTAGACTCAGCACACAAGAACACAGCAGGTTGTTGGTTTGTGCACAAGAACTCAATCGTGAGATGCCCAAAGCACAGGAAATATAAGGTCTGGGTTACTTAGAATGATGCAATGGTTTGGGCAGAAAGGAACCTTAAAAAACATCCAATTCCAACCCCTGCCATGGCAGGGACACCTCCCACTGTCCCAGGCTGCTCCAAGCCCCAATGTCCAACCTGGCCTTGGGCACTGCCAGGGATCCAGGGGCAGCCACAGCTGCTCTGGGAATTCCATCCCAGCCCCTCCCCACCCTCCCAGGGAACAATTCCTGATTCCCAATATCCCATCCAGCCCTGCTCTCTGGCAGTGGGAAGCCATTCCCTGTGTGCTGTCCCTCCATGCCTTGGGAATTGTCTCTCTCCATGTTTCCTGCAGCTCCTTCAGGCCCTGCAAGGCCACACTGAGCTCAGCCCAAAGCTTCTCCTGTCCAGGCTGAACAATCCCAGCTGTGCCAGCCTTTCCTCCCAGCAGAGCTGCTCCATCCCTCTGCTCATCCTGCTGCCTCCTCTGGGCTCTCTGCAGCAGCTCCAGCTCCTCCCTGTGCTGGGACAGGGCTGGGGCAGCTCTGCAGGTGGGATCACACCTGAGAGAGGGGCACAGGGGCAGAATCACCTCCCTACACTCCAGTTTAGACAAATATATGTATATACTTATTGATATGTGTGTATATATGTTTTCTGCATTAATTAATCTCCCCTTTTCTCCCGCGACAAGGAGAATTTTGTGATTCACTTATTTAAAACTGAACCTTTCACTGTGCTCTAAGATAAACCCAAAAGAGGGCTCCTCTATTGGGCTGTTTACAATGAGTGTGTGAAGCTGCAGAGCTTCTTTCTCACTCAACACATTTATGCATAATTCTAGGTGCATTTCCATGATGAAAGCAGCTCCTCTCAGCATGTGCAAGCCTGCACACAACTGCATCTTCCCAAATGCAGCACTGCACTTGGCAATCCCTGCAACCTCATTCATAATTCCAGCTGACATAACCAGTGTTCCTAGGTTGATGTATTCCTGATTAATGAGGCATTAGTTCTGTATCAGGTAGCAATTTCAGAATAGTCTATTTCCAATGAGTTATGAATATGACTTGATTATTACCATTTGACCTACTCTTGTGTTGAGATGATTTGTGGCTGCGTTTTCCCAGAGGACCCACCAAATGTCATTGCCTTGAAAAACCACCAGTTATGTTCCAGTAATTAAATGGAGATTTTAAAAAATTACGTGGTAGCCCTGGAATCTGTGCTTGATATTCAGCAATCTGGAATATTTGTACACTTCCTTACAAGAGAATTTCCTCAAAGTGAATGAAAATGAGCCACATAAGAATTCTGCAAGTGTTGACCTAATACAAAATACAGCTGCTTCTGCCTCTCAGACATTTGGAAAAATCAAGTTCTCTGCCTTACTCAATTTACATATGGCAGTTAAAAAATAAAGCAATCAGGCACAATCAACATGGGCTCACAAAGCCTATTCTATTCTCAGTCTAGGAAAATACCTAATCTCAATGTAAATTTAAAATAGTTTTAAAAACAACAACCAACCAACAAACAAACAAACAAACAAACAATATAACCCTCTAACCTTTAAATGGGAATTAGACACAGATAATTTACTATTCTGAGACCAACTAAACATTTTCCGACTATCCCAAATTATAAATTGGCCAAAAGATCTCTGACAAAAGGTGAAATGAGCAACAATAGACTTATCTACACCCTGGGAAGGAATTGTTCTGGCATCTCCCACTTCTTGCTAGCTGGGACAAACTAGTTGCCACAATTTTAATGACTTGCGCTGCTTTTCCTGATGATGAGGGGAATGGATTTGTTATCCTTTGTTTATCATATAACAACAAAAATAATATTATTATCCCTTAAGGAGATATTCAGAGTTATATGGGCTTGAAAAACCCAGAAGTCTTGAATCATGAAGTCAGTTATTGAGATGACCAAGAAATATACCTATAGCAATCTTGAATTTTTTGTATAATGCCAAGGTGCAAAATCATACTTGCACATACATTGTCATGTGCCATCTGCTAAAGAGAAGTAATTCCCTTCTTAAAACGATGACAGAAATGAAGGACACCTTGATGTAAAATTCTCTTTGCCGTGTGACTTGCTGTGCCACTTGTCACACTATTTTTCAGAGTAATCTTTTTTCAAAAGAGTATGAGAGCTTGAGTGCTAACTTGGATGTTACTGAACTTCCCTTTCCTGCCAGTTTGATTATTCCACAACAAAAGACCATCCTTCAATTCACTGCTCAGTTTATTCTCAAGCAGAAGGGCATCAAATGAAAACCTGGCACCTCAGCTTCAGGAAAAACCAAGCATACCTGCAAGCTAGAAAGAAACAATTTCATCAGACACCACCAGACAGGGCAGGAAAACCATAAAGCAAATTTAAATTCAATCATCTTTGGGGGAAAGCACATTTTATTGAATTTGTTTGTGACAAGGGGGCCCTGATCACAGAATCACAGAATAGAATCACAGAACCACTGAGGTGGGAAAAGATATCCAGGACCATCAAGTCCCAGCCGAGCCCCATGCCCACCTTGTCCGCAGCCCAGAGCACTGAGTGCCACCTCCAGGTGACACCTCCAGGGATGGGCACTCCAAAGCTCCCTGGGCAGCCCCTGCCAAGGCCTGAGCAGCCTTTCCATGGGGAAATTCCTGCTGCTGTCCAAGCTGAGCCTGCCCTGGCCCAGCCTGAGGCCGTTCCCTCTCCTCCTGTCCCTGTTCCCTGGAGCAGAGCCCGAACCCCCCTCCCTTCCCCTCCTGTCAGGGACTTGTGCAGAGCCACAAGGTCCCCCCTGAGCCTCCTTTTCTCCAGCCTGAGCCCCTTCCCAGCTCCCTCAGCTATTCTTCATATTTCTGACTCTCTATAAGAGACTGGAGCTTCTCAATGCCCTGAAAATCAGCATCTTCATTGCACAGAACTTCCCAGACTGGGAGAGCTCTTTGTGTTTTTTTGAGGTGTGGAGGAAAATAATACACCCAACACCAGCCTGCAGGTCAGTGGCAGAGAATGCTTTGCATCCTCTGCATTTCCAGTCTTATTTCCTCCTCCCTAGATGATTTTCTGTAATTATTTCTCTGCACTCCTGCAAAGTCTTTCATTAAACCTGAAATATCAAGCAGCACAATAACTGCAGCCATGTGATCTCCAAAGTATGCAGTTAGCTTGACCTGAAGTTAAGCTACTTCCCACAAACATATAGACAGTTTTTTGTCTTTTTTTGGCTTATTTTTACGTTTTTTGTAGCAAGGGCTGTGCAGTTCCACCCACATTTAACAGCTTTGCTTCACGTGCTCTGAAGGTCTCGAATTCTTTCACATATATTAAAATAAGGAAACCAGATGCAGCTTCCTCCCCATCACATAAACTATCCCTGAACGAAGCAAACCACCACTGCCTTGGGCTAGGGATTGTGCCCCGGGGGCAAGTAGGAGCACCACCAAAAGTCGGGAAAGAGGGACAGTGATAAGCTCGGGCACGAGACGAGGCAATGAGTAAGGAGTGCTGTCATTTAATAAGGTCTGTTCTCAGTAATTACAGCGACACAATTTGATCAGCAAGAACTAAGTATCTTCATCTGAAAGGGATCAGATGAAATTAGTGCTGATGTAATAAGTACCATTTGTCACTATTAGGGAGAGAGGTGTTGACAGGTCCCTGCCGTTGCCGTGGCAACGCGGCAGCGCCGTTTGGCACCAGTCCGGGAGGCAGAGGATGCTCCGATGGGAAAACCCAGCCGGGTCAGGCAGGACCCCCTAATGCTAACGGTGCTGGGATTCTCGGGGGCTCGATCTGGGGCTCAGATTCCTCAGCCTCAAGCCTGCCTCAGTTTCCCTGCTCCCAGCGACCTCAAAGCATCCTTGGAGATGCTCTCCCTGCATCTTGGCTCTGCCAGGCTCTTGCAGCCAGCTCTCACACAGGCCCCGTGGCAGGTGGGAAATTCCTGCATTTTCTGGTTATTTTGACTGCATCCCCACACACCTGCTGGGTGATTTTTTCCCACACAGCCTTACTGCAAGATTTAGAAACACTGAGAGCTTTGTGTTGGCTGAACTCGAGCTGAAAGGTGTCCTTTCCACCAGGCAGCCCCATAAAGGAAATTTTCATTGCAGGCAGAAGCTGAGCTCTCTCTGACACTGGAAGTCCAGCAGTGAGGTTATTCACAGGTAGATTACATATTGTTACAATATTTTTCCACTGATGCACTCCATGATGTGAAATAAAAAGGGAATATTTGCTGCCAGCGGGGTAAAATCCTAAGTGTGAAATACCACATGAAAGGAAAAAAAAGAGAGATTCTCTTGATCAGATATTCACAATCAATGCACATAGCCAAAACACAATCTTAATTACTATCAGTAATAGTGGTGGAAGTTTCCTGAATGTTAAATTACCTGCGGCAATTATGAACTACTGAGTAACCTGTTTACAGCTTCCTGAAATTATCATCACATAATTTGGCAATCTGCCATATTTTATTTCATTAAAAATTTAATGTACCGTAACATAATAGCCATAATAAAGCTGTCAAGATACACTCACTGCTATTTACTTTGATATCATCTGTTTATTATCTCTCAAAACCAAAAGCCAAACAGAAAGGAAAACTGAAAACTCATGGATCACACAAGCAAGGAGAGTATGAAGGGCTCCCTCTTTCTGCTGTACAGCCCCAGCATCCATCACTGTCCCAGTTCTCTCACAGTCAAAACCATTCCCAGAAAATACCTAATAACCTGTTTCTGAAGACCTTAACTTGCTAAAGTGTGATGCACATCGATGGGACAAAACATAATTTGCCTGAACCCAGTAATAATTATCAATATTTTATACTATAGCTAGCATTAGCAACACCAATAAAATCATCATGATTTTTAAGTTGTCATCTGGAAGAAGTGCTTCCTTGGCCAGGATATCTTTAAAATTAAACACTGAAGCATTTGAGAAAACTGCAGTAGCTGGAACTGATGCAAAAATCAAGAAGTCAGTGACTGTCACAAAATGCAAAGCTGTTGGACGAGGAGTTAATCCCTTCAATTATGGCCCAACAGCTTCAGCCAAAACGAGGAGAGTTTGTGGCTGTGCTCTGGCCAGGCTCTGCTTTCACTGAGCTTTCATGGCTCACACGGAGTGTAGGTCTGGAAACACGAGTATTTATGAGCCATGGAGAAACCCAACAGCTCCCCTTAGAGCACAAATGTTGATTTCCTTCCCCAGCTCCTTCCTCACTTGCACCACACCCGCTGGTTTGAAGCAGATGAAGTGCTAAGAGATGCAGGCTTTGGGAAGAAATGAAGGTGCATTGCTATGATCAGGTGCAGGTGGGACAACAGTGACAACATTTTCACAGGTGAGTAGCAAGAGCAGCACTAACAGAGCTGAGCTACCAAAAAACTGCACACTTAGTGAATTTGCTGCACTAATTTCCACCATGTTAATGGCAAATACTAAAGCAGTTTAACCTACTTACATGTATGACAAAAATAGACTTACTGAGTAGAACATTTGTTGGTATATTTTGCCCACTTGTTCACTCTTGTTTTTTTTTCTGGCTTATAAATTAAGAAAGTAGATAAAATTCCATTAAGTTTCTGTGCACCACTAAGATACTGAAATCACAGTGACAGAGCATTTTATTTACAAAACGTTCAAAGAAAATTTCACAAATGGGGCAAATAAATAAATTTTCAAGTAGTGAGGGATAAATTAACACTGTGTTTCAGAGCCCACAGACAGCTAAAAGAAGCATAAGTTGGTATTATTTAGGTAATTCACAGTTTTAATCTTCGAGTTTTCAAGCAAGAGAAGAACTGCTTGATATACTCAATTTACAGGCAGTATTTCTCTGAGTTTTAGATTAATGCATCAAATAGAAGACAATCAACACATACATATGTACTGAAGAAATCTAAAGGGAACCTGTAATGAAATAAAATCCTTGCAGAGAAAAAAGAGCACTTTTCATTAAAACAATTCTGCTGACATCCTTTTACCCCTGGGTTGGGCATTAACCATAAGTGTGATTTACAGTGAGCATTTCTTCTGCTTACAAGTGCTGCATTTCCAAGGGTGAGCAGGAAAATGAGTACATTTTCCTCAGTTTCATGCTCAGAACTACTGCTTATGCCATGGCATCTTTATCACAGAACATTAGCTAAAAATGAAAAGCAAATACTTATTTGACTTTCAAATTAATATCCAGATGTATCCTTTCAGAAAATAAACCCTGTCACAACACTTATACCAAAGCCTCCACACTGCTTCAGTTGCACTGTAAGATCATGGAATCATTAAGGCTGGAAAGTCCAAACACAATCCACACCAGTGATAACTCAGATTTTTCTGCAGGTTTTCTCTCTTTGCCTCTGGGTGCAACTGAAAAGTGCAAAGGAAAGGGGAAGAGCAGAGGCTCTGCTCTTATCCTCGATTTGAAGCACCCCCCAGGCAGAATAAACAACAAGGAACAGCAAAAATCAAGAGTCCTACACTTGAATTAGGGAACAAAATCTGAAAAGTAAAATCTGGGGGTTATGCTACAGCAAGTTATAAGCTAAATGAAGTATAGAAAGGACCTTAAATGTCAGTTCTCAGGAGTCACTGGTGTTACTGGAATAATTCCAGTTCAGTCAAATGGGTTTGAAACAAGAAAAGTTGTCTGGTTTCCAGAGTGAGAATTAGACAATGCCAACATTTTATCACAGCTGAATCCAGTTACTTGCTTATAGTTTTGAACTAAAACAAAACATTAGACCTGAAATTTAACTCACTCATATTACAGGCTTGAATTCTCTCTTTCCTTTCAATATATTTTCTCTTTAGCCTAAATGGACCTGTTGTGATCAATGTCGCTGTATCTATAAAGTGTCAATATTCTCTCTCCATGTTTCCTGCAGCTCCTTCAGGCCCTGCAAGGCCACACTGAGCTCAGCCCAAAGCTTCTCCTGTCCAGGCTGAACAATCCCAGCTGTGCCAGCCTTTCCTCCCAGCAGAGCTGCTGTATTCACCATCATCCATCAAAATCTTCATGACAGACAATTTCATTGGGGTGGGGAAGGCCAGGAGCCAAATGCCATCAGAAACGTGTGACAATTGCTGTGCCAACCTTAATTTCTCTGCTTTTGCTTTGTTATGTTAATGATGCCACAAATAACTGGACTCCTTGAGAGGTTTCCACAACACTTCTTCAAGTTTTGCTTTATTATTTTCAGCTATTAATTGTGGGGTTTTTTTCAACAAAAGATTTGTAACCAGCTTATTGAAATGCATCCTCAGATCAAGTTCAGGATTACATCATCCTGTCCTTCGAGCTGTTATCATTAGAAGGGATGTGCTGCCATTACTGCCTGAAATTTTTAAAAAGGCTTTAAAAAAACCCCAAAACCACCACAAAAGCACATCAACACTGCTGAACATGCTTTGGCAATAATTTCAGCTTTTACAAAGGCTTTATTTAATCTGAAAGTTGTACTTAGAGGGAAAAGGCTCAAAATAGAAGCTGCTCACAGCACAGCAGATGGTCCAGACAACAAAAAAGGCAGAACTATTTGAGGAATGTGAGTTGTTCACGGATATAGATAGAGCCAGTTAGCAAGTGTGCAGTGAAAATGGTATTTCACTGGAATAAACTGATTTGTAACTGTATAGATTAATCTTTTTTTCCCTTAAAATTAAAAAGGGGTGTTCTGAACCTGTCTGAATGGTTCACTTTTAAATGTGTGTTTCAAAATGCTATTTAATTTAGAAATTTCAGATAACTGCAGTAACTTCTTCGAATACTGTGTGGGAAAACTTAGGATGACAGACACATTTCGAGCCTGTAGTTTCAGATACACATCCTGCACCTTATTGCAGGATGAAAGAGGAAATTTTAAATTGCACTTTTTTTAGGACATACAAGTTATTTCCTATTTCAAATGAGGGTTTCACGTGGCCAAGGAAAGGGGGGAAATAATCATGACAAAGGGGAAAATACCTAACTGGGAAATCATAGTTAAATATTGAAATTACCTGATTAATAACATGGAGGTTTATTAGCACACAAAGCTATAATCCCTGTCAGTAATTCCTTTAAAAAGCCACCTCAAGCTGGAAACATTTAGGTAATTTCCTAAATTTGCAATAGCTGTAGAGGTCACTCATTAATTAATGATGTAATCTACATGTACCGAGTTTCCAACTATTTCATTACTTTAAATAGCAAATTAACTCTTGAACTTTACCATGTTCTTCATTGCAGTTAAAATAAGGAAAATGTGCTATTTAACCTGCAATGCCTTTGGTCACCTTACATTGCACTTTCATTCAGGTCACACAGGAGCTCTCTAAGGATGATTTGGAAGGGAAAGTGGAAGGGATTTTCTTGCCTGAATCACCACTGATTTCTGCTTTAGTAGGAAACCAATGTGTCTACATTTTATAGACCCAGAAAGCATCACACAGGTCTCTTCTGTATCCACACTGCTCTCTCCTGAAAGGCAGTTTCAAAGCTTAGTTTCTGCTGATGCCTGGAAGCTTTCTTCCATTTTCCAGGCTAAATGTGTTTGGGATCAATTGATATTGATGTTTTCCTTTAACAGCTTTTCACCCTCTCTGACATTTTATATTATTTTCTTTAGAGAAGGCCATGGTATTTCCCTGATACATTTATTCTAATGAATTGGACCAACAATCATTTTAGCATTGCTTCCTGAGAAATTTTCTCTATCCCTGATTCCCTTCAGCCAGCCTTCTCTATGCTTATCCCAGTGCGAATTTATCTCTGTGGATGGCCATCCAGGAGGAAAATGCCCCAAATGAAGGGTTACATTTACTTGTATAACAATGCTAATGTTTCCACCACTTCTTTAGAAATACAACCCCTAACAATTATTCCACTTGGATGGTTTTTTGTGGGCTTTATGTAAGTTCAGCAACCTAGGCTATCCAATGTCTGGAATTCACAAGATTCTGGAGAGAAAAAAAAAAAAATTACTGAAATATTATTCCCTATGGAGTTGAATGGCCTTGTACCATCAGAAGCCTGGAAATTGTTTTCACTTCTCCTTTCTAGTGACTTCCTGCTAGTCACCGGAAAATATTTTTGTTTCTTCTTCTATCTAAATCCTGTGACAGAAATCACCGATTTCTATGATTTTAAAGGAAACTTCAGTGTTCCATGGCTCCCAAGTTTGGCTAGCAGCTAAAACACCCCATAATTCATGCTGCTAATGAGAAAGCAATCACTGGGACAAAGAATTTCCATGCTTCCACATTAGCAGTTACCATTATATGCTAATCACATTTTAATTGCTAACCAGCCGCCACCAGAAAAGAACAGGCTACAAAAGCAGAAAATAAAATTCATGAAGCAGAAGCTTCAGTTTGTCTCTGCTTTCATGTTTAATTTCCATTAGTTACCATCTGACCTGCATATGTGAGATCTACATTAGTTTACAGGAAACTCAGAGCCCTTGGATCAGGTAATTCTATGAAAAATTAATCTGACAAATATTTCTTCTTGAGTTCAAGCCATAACTTTATATTTTCATACTTCCAATCAGGTTGGGAAGGTTTGGGGTGGATTTGAAAAAAATTTGTTGCTTATTGCTCTCAGCTTAAGGTCTCCAAAGTTGACTATGTCCATGCTGGGCTTGTTTTCACAGCTAAATCATCAAATCAGCACCACTGCATGACTTCCAGATGTGGTGAAGGAGAGATTTTTGAGCCCTGGAACAGCACTGGTGCAATTCACTCAGCCCTAAGCAGCTGAATTTCACCCCTCTGTGATTTGGAAAGTAGTGAAACCCCCTTGCCCTGAGAAACCCTACAAGTTTTCAGGAGAATGAAGTGAAACAATCAATAAAACAGCAACCCTGTCCTTTTAGCCCAGGTATTATTTCTACCCAAACACAGGTTATATATGTTATGTCTGAACCCTTGAGACCTCCTTTGGCCCACAGAAAGCTTTGGAAAGGAGTTAAATTTAATCCTGTTAGTGAGCTCAGAAATCTTCTTTCTATTTAAGTGCTGAGCAAAAAGCAGCGAAGAACAACAGTTACTGGAGAGGGGCATGGGGAGAAAATTCCTCTGGTCCCTCAGGAGAGGAAAAAAGCCCTTCAGGACAAAGGATCCTGCTGGGGGAGGCTCAGAGGTTGATCTCAGTGCAGGTGCTGCACCAGAGGAGGTTCAGGCTGGATATCAGCAGGAATTTCTTCATGGAAAAAGTTGTGGAACACTGGCAGGGGCTGCCCAGGGAGCTTTGGAGTGCCCACCCCTGGAGGTGGCACCTGGAGGTGGCACTCAGTGCTCTGGGCTGGGGACAAGGTGGGCATGGGGCACAGCTGGGAGCTGATGGCCTTGGAGGTCTTTTCCAACCTTACTTATTCTGAATTCCTATGATTCCACTGAGGGCATAGGGCCTTTGGGTTATTGCCACTACCCTGACAGGAAGAATAACTTGGATATTCTACAGCAAACAGGAACAGACTGGCAAAAGACAGTCCCAATCAGCACATTTATTTGCCTTTGACCCATAATTTTTCAATTTTTTATATTCCTCTAGTATGTATTTTTCCAACAGGAGAGATTTTTCCAAGCCTTGTTGCTTTTGCCAATAAAGATCTCACAGTAACAGTCTGACATTTTTATTGTAGATTTAAAGAATTTCCAAATCTAATGCTGCAAAAGCTAGTAATGCTAAAAATCACAAATACACTAGTCTGCAGAGACACAGCAGTTGAGCCACAAACTTTTTGCTATGCTTCTTGATTTTCTATGATTTTTCAAAATACAGCTTCATAGAAAACTGAAACAAAGTCAACAGGAAAAGCACCAAGACCTGAATTGAGTTATTTTGATATGAAAGTCCATCCTATAAAATTATTGACTTCTTGCTCTTAGTGACAGCATAACTAGCAGTGGTAATTCTTATTAAACAATATCCCTGTGAAGGAGAGATACAACAACACTCCCAGGCACAGGGTGGGATTTTGGGGATTTTGGGGATTTTGGGGATTTTGGGGTGTCCTGTGCAGGGTCAGGAGTTGGACTCTGCTGATCCTTGTGGGTCCCTTCCAGCTCAGGGTGTTCCATGACTCTCTGAACACCTCTGCCTTGTCACCTTCCCCTGGAAATTGTCACCAAATGTCCATTCCACTCATCCATTAGGTGGGGATTGAGTGCATTTTTTAACTTCTAAGAAACAAAAATTTTACCCACATTAACAGGGGACACATTATGACCAAGCAACAAAAAAACAGAAAACAATTTATCACCCACTTGACCAGGAGAGAAACTTCTACTAGCAGATATCAGGAGTCAAACCAAATGTTCCCTTCATCTTTCACTGGCTGCAAAAACAGCCTCACACTTGTATCTATATGCAATATTGCTATGGCATTTTCAGGTTCAGCTGTGCTGGAAGAGGACATGAACAATGATCTCAGCCCCATATTCAAGAATTTTTATAATTTCACTGTAAGCTGTCCATCCCTCTCTCTCTCTGATTCTTACTGGCATCTAGTGGTACAGTAGGATTTTTGTCTAAAAAAGGAAATTCTTTGCTGCTCAAAGCAGGAATTGCCCAGAAATCAGAACCAGCAGGTCCTGGATTTTAGAGGGTTAAAAGAACTGGAGTTTATAGGTCTGATGGTGTCACTAGGCAACAAGTAACTTGCTGCAGCCAGCTCTCTCCAACCTCCTTGCTCCTTAATGAAGTCTGGTCTGCAGGCTTGTTTAGAGACAATAATGACAAAAAGCATGTATATTCCCTCTTCCTCTCCCTTCCCACCAACCAGTCAAACAAAACAACCCCCCCCAAATTCAAGACTGGGGCTGGAATTGCAGGTGCACCATGGTGGAAGCAGTTAAAAACACTGATTTTCTAAAGGTAGGAATGGTTGTGGAGCTCCTGTGTTTTAGGCATGTTTCAAGAAAGGGCTGTAGCTGTAAGTTCAAGACAAAACAACAACAACAACAACAACAAAAAACACACAAAAAAAGGTAAAAAAATGAAAGAAAATGCCATTTAACTATGGTAAGCAGTTTTGAGTGTGTAATTACAAAACAGTGCTTTTTCAAAGACCCATTAAAATACAAATCAAACCATTTTATGTCTTTTTAAATTGGAAATTTAGTTACAGTATTTTTTCTGTGGCTTGCCTGATTGTGTCAGGCATTCTTACCTGTTCTAAGGGATTTAAACATGAGCCCAATTTAAACAGATAATTCTGTACAGTTGTCTTGTAGACTTTAGATTATTTTCAGTAACACAGAAGTATTCAAGACACTGTGATAAACTGGAGCAAATCTCATGATAGGTTGTTTTGCAAACCAGTTGTTTAACTGAACAAAACTTCCTACAAGCACTGAAAGAGCAAATGATGCTCAAATTCCACAGGAATTTTACAGAATTTTAATATGATGCAAGGAAAATACATCAGTGCTATGCAATCATGAAGGCATATTTTGGGTTCTGAATTAAACCAAAATAATATCACAAATGTGTTTAATTTTTGGTCTAAGTACACATTCTTGCATTCAGCACTTTCAGTTTTGTATCATAAATCTGAATTCAGCACCTCCACAACGGGAACATTTCTGACAAGCTGAGCTATTTGTTTTATTTGAAGATGGATCCTTGTACATTTGGCAAACTGAGTATGTCATGGCAAGTACAAAAATAGAAGCATAATAGTGCCAGAACAGCAGCCCTGTGTAGTTTGGAATACACACACCATGACCTGTGCCCTACTAACTTGCAATTGCAGCACATTTCCCCCAGAGGTAAAATTCAGACACACTAAACCTAATTTCACACTTCATGTAAAACTAGTCACTCTGTTGGCCTGGCTGAGATACAACATGATTCTTTTTGGTTTTTACAAAGCATATCATGGATTTAATTAATATGGCTACTCTCAGAATAAAGATTGAAAGCTTTTTCTACCGAGGCCCTAATTCTGCTTCCTGCTCAGTGTTTCCTGCAGGCTTTGCATTGCAGAGCGAGCTCAGAACTGCAGGGGTTTTACTGCAAGTAGGTTTTAATTTTTGCAGATAATAAGCCTTATTTCCTCCTTTGAAATAACATTTCAGACAGTCTCCTTTCATGCACACTGTCTTTCAGGTTTACAGCCCTCCCTTCTTGTTCTGCACAAGCAGCAAGTTCTTAATCTTCGCCTGCTCCCTACAATAAGTGCCCACACACTCAGTAAAAATTAATTTCAGACACAAAGAAACATGTTCCCTGACTGGTGATCCCTTTTGACAGCTAGAAAACAAGTAATCATGTCATCATAGAATTAAAGAATTACAGAATGGTTTTGGTTGGAAGGGACCGTAAAGATCATCTCATTCCACCTTCCACTGTCCCAGGCTGCTCCAGCCCCAATGTCCAACCTGGCCTTGGGCACTGCCAGGGATCCAGGGGCAGCCACAGCTGCTCTGGGAATTCCATCCCAGCCCCTCCCCACCCTCCCAGGGCACAATTCCTGCCCAATATCCCACCTAAACCTACTCTAACCTATTCAGGTTCACAGAGAATGAATAATTAAACTAATTTAGTACAGACAAGGCTACACATCTCTCCAATCTCCGTTTAAGATCAAGGGAGAGCAGCAAGTCAAATTATGAGGTTCTAGATCAGTCATCCACATAAAAATCTTTGATAACCCCTTGAGAGAAACCTAGAGAAGAAATCAAACCTTTTTTCAGAGATACAGTTTCTAATCAAGGCAGTTCAGCTCCTTCAAGAGTCAGGGCACTGATTTTCAGAGCAGCAGAAAGCCTTTCAGTGGCCAACCACAAATCTGAGCCCAAGGAGAGCATATTATAGGAATACAACACACAAATATCATAAACTGCAGGTGCTAGAGCTGTGCTTTGCCAAGGAATGGCAATACCATCCCACGTGCCCCGTGCTGGATGAAAAGGAACCTGCTCTGGCCAGGACAACACCAGGGTCCATGAAGAACTCTGTGTTTCAGTCTCAGCTGGCTCATCCCTGGAGCTCCAGCTCAGACAGCCCTCAGGAAACCAGGGGAAGTGATTTACAGTCAAAACATCACCATGTGGACAGCCCAGCTCTCAGTCTTCCTCGTAACATTGAGCTACCCCAGGAGAAGGGGAGATGCAACCCCTCACACCTCAGGTACCAGCTGGGCTGGGGATGGAACTGAGCTTCTCAGAGAGGTCCAGCATGTGTGGAAATCTCTTACTGGGCACTGGTGCTTGCATAGCCACTGTGGCAAAGGATAACAGAGGTTTTTAATCCCCTGCAGCATCAGGGAGCTGTGATTGTTCTTCCGTGTTATCCCTGGGCTGACAGTTGGACAGGTACAGCCCCAGCCTGCCGTGCAAAGGAAGGGTGGATCAGAGGGACTGTGCCACAGGCTGCTCCATTTCCTCCCCAGCTCAATCAGGGAACGACTGCCTGCTCTTCTCAGCATGTTTCTTTTATCTTGTCTTGCTTCTGAGTGATTTACCCCCCATAGCCCCTTCCCTTTCCACTCCAGCTCTGCTCTGAGTGCTGATGAGGCTCCGTGTGTCACCCCAGGTGGCAACTTTGGGATTTCAGGTACAGAGATTTCCTGCCCCACAAACACCCAGGGACCAGTCAATCCTATTTCCTGAGAGAGCCACATTGGTGCTGCCCAAATCACAACCAAAAATCTACACACATGCACAAAAACACAACCCCCGTGCAGCTGGTGGGGAGCAACAACACCAACCCCCCAGTTTTTTAATGAAACAAAGGCTAAGGAAAGATATTTGCTTTTGAAATGCAACATCTCTTTCTTCTCAGAGACCTGCAGTAATTAAGGATGAACAACAACTTAGATGTATCTTATTTTATTTGCAACAGTGAAAGCTTCAATTTTCCTTCACTGAGGGGGAACAATGTGTTTCTTTCCAGTAGGAAGAAAATTGTTCTGTGATTATAATGACATCATGCTGCCTCTCATAGGTTGCTACAAGTCTAAAAGCTTGAAAAAAGGAAGGGCACATGAAGTACAGTACAGCCTTTCAGCTGTTTAAGTACAAATTCCTATACATATGCATGTACAAAAAGTAAGGAGTAAGGGGATTTTTTTCCCTTGACTCTGAACTCTCTTTCTTTTAGCTAAAACACTTATAAAAATTGAGATTGGAAGAATTTCATATGATTTTCAACTTAATTTTCTTCTGTAAAAGGGCAATTAACCAAAGTGAGGATCCAAATACCTTTGACAGCAAATGAGAATTGCAGTTATGTTCAAATCTTACAGTGCAATTTCACTGCCATATTTTTTCCACATTTTATACTAAATAGTATTTAGTATAAAAGCCCAAGTGATGTTATAATGAGTGAAAACTGCTTTCATGTCACTTGTAGAATTAAAATACTGAAGTGACAAAGCATGAATTTGTTTCCAACAACTTAAGTCTGCACCATGGAAAATTGGAATTGCTAAATTCAACTCTGCTTCATGCTTGAGCACTAATATTAGTAAAGTCTATTTACACCTTAGAGTCCTTGTGACCAAGACCACAATATTTATACATTTTAAGTCCTGTTTAATCTAGAACAGTGGCTGTTCATAAGTTTTGCTGCCAATCTTCATGTTGGGGAGTGCAGGGAGACCACTCACAAAGAAACCTCAGTGGTGCATGGACCAACCTTGTTCTGCCTCTTCCCCTGCTGCAGCCAGAAGTGGTTTAGGACCCTCTGAGGTCACCTGCCCCTTTTTTCTACCTCTCATCACTTCTTGTGATTCAGGCCCCTCATCTTTAAGCAGCAGAATTCAGTTCTGCTTATTTTCCTGCCGTGCCTAAAGCTTCCTCCAAGCTATGGCAATACACAAAGGAGTGGCTGCTTTGAGCTCTTTTTTCCTGGGAGTCTGGCAGCCTTGTTGTCATTCTCAAACTGGGAGCATAAAACTCCCTTACAAAAGACTGAAGCAAAAGCCTCAGCCACTGAGGAATTGCTGGATATCATTACTCAAAACAACACTGCACAAAGCACCACATTGCTTCTTTGCACATCACTGTTATTTGGGAAATGCTTTTATTACAGAGAAATGGAACAGTACATATGTATTTCATGAAGCTCTGCTTATGCAGTACCAAAGAGATTACTTTCATGACTGAAATTTTAACACTCTTAAAAAAAAAAAAAAAAAAGAGTTTTGTTTGGTAGTAGCTGCCTAACACCTGTGGGTAAAGGAAAATAAATCCACATGGAACCCTGAGAGCATGGTGAGGTTATTATTGGCCAGGAAGTGTTTTTGCAGAATTTATAATGCAAGGACAGTTCTTTATGCCAGTTTCTACCATGAGCTTTACAACTGTGCTACTGTCCTGGTAAGAATCCCAGACATGCCATCAGACACCCCCTGAGCTCACCTTCATTTTAGAGCTCCTCCTTGCCCATATTCAAAAATCCAAACTGAGGGAAAATCTCAGTTTTATAAAATGCAATGCAAATGTAGCATTCTACTGTTAAGGCTGGGAGAGTTGGGATTCTTCAGCCTGGAAAGGAGAAGCCTTTGAGGTGACCTCATTGTGGCTTTCCAGTGCCTGAAGGGAGCCTACAGGAAAGATGGAGAGAGACTTTTCTCATGGGCCTGGAGGGACAGGACAAGGGGCAATGGCTTCAAACTGAAAGAGAGCACGGTTAGATGGGATATTAGGAAGAAATTCTTCCCTGGGAGGGTGGGCAGGCCCTGGCACAGGGTGCCCAGAGCAGCTGTGGCTGCCCCCGGATCCCTGGCAGTGCCCAAGGCCAGGTTGGACATTGGGGCTTGGAGCAACCTGGGACAGTGGAAGGTGTCCCTGCTCACAGCAGGGGTGGCACTGGGTGATTTTTCAGGTACCTTCCAAGCCAAACCACTCCATGATTGTTCAAACAACGAGGAAAGATGAGGGAGAAGGGACTGACAACATCTCACAGGCAGTTTCAAGACCCTTGCCCATGTCAGTGAATTCCAACTGAGCTGGCATCACTGGAAGAGGGCACTAACCCCTCAAATCACCAAGAAATGAATGATTTGGCTGTGGCACCCAAGAAATGATCCAGAATTGTATTGGAATTGATACAAAATCTGGAAAAAACTGGCATTGCATTTTCCAAGCAGGAAGCTACAACTCCATCATCCATTTGAGACCCCACATCCTGCTCAATCAAAATTCCTATCCAAGCCCTGAGGCTTAGATGAGCACAGAGAGGCTGAATTAGGAGGGAAAGTCAGACCCTTCTCACCAGGCAGAGGAGTGAGGACAAAGGTCTGGCTGCATCTGCAAGTGGTTCTTATAAATCATCCCAGGCTCTAATCAAACCCTGAAGTTGCAAATCTGACACTCAGAATGCTGCTGGGCTTCTGCACCGAGGTTTACAAATATCTTTTCAGTCCTGCTTTGGGCTGCCAAAGCTGTTGTGGTCGTGTGATTTAGAGCTTGGTTTGCTCATCTTCCAACTCTCCCCTGAATTAGTTGTGCTGGAAAACACAGGGTTTATTCAGCACCTGCTCTGAGGGCCTGATGAAAATAATGAGGGACAGGCATTGTCTGAAAGTGTGAACTCCTTGCAGGCACCAGAGTAAATACATATTTTGAAATGGTATTTCTGCAACCTGTCCAACAAATGCCCATATTCAGAGCATGACCATCTGCAAAGGGTATGATAAAATATTCCTGGAATGGTTTCTTGATGGTCCTGACAGCCATGAAATTTCTTATCAAACTGGAAAGAACATACCTATGGTACCCAAACTATTAAATTATATTAGCTTTTCTGTCCACTGTTGCAAGCACAGAAAGAAAGAAAGAAAAAATAATAAATCACCTCAAGAAGCTCTTCTTGGCAATAACTCCTACCAGTCTTTTCTCATCTGCAGCTCAGGCTGTGGCTTCCAGTGGACTGAAATCAATCAGCCCACTGAGATCTGCCTTCAGGATCCCAGAGCATCTCTTCCTGAAGTCAAATTTTTGAAAGCAGATCCAGCTTTCTGTGGTTGCCTGCTGAGCCACTGCTGAATGATTTCAGTTCAGTGCAAATTTTTATAAACACGGTGGCTTTTCTGTTTCTCCAGAGTGTGCCACTGATTCCAAAACAAAGCAGAATCTCTACTGAAATGCAGATGATGAAGGCAAAATGCAGAAAAGCAAAGGACATTTTTAAAAAACTGTATCTGGCCAAACCTACTTCAAATAAGGCCAATTACTCAACTCATAAACCTACCCAATTCACTGTATTTCTGAGGTTTTTATTGTAAACTACCATCCCACAATTCGAATTCCAATCAAGATCATTAAAGCTACTCTCGTTAAGGTACGTAAATTATTTGCTACACTTGCAAAATGTTCTTTTTGGTGTTTTAAAAAGCTCCTCTAGTCAGTCTGCTATAATTACAGGATGAATAAGGATAAACATGTAGGAAGGCACCCCTCTTTGCAAACCAGCTGGAAGCCAGTTGTTATGATTTAAAAACATTTCCATGCTTCTGCTCTGGCAATGTTTAAGCATTTGCAAATATCCCAAAATGCTGTGTAGGAAGGGAAATGATAGCAGGTACAGGGAGCAGGGAATGAAAATTTCAGTCAAAGAACTGGGTGAGAAGTTGGGGGTTGGACTGAAGGATCTTCAAAAGTCTCTTCCAACCCAAACTATTCAATGATTTCATGAAAATAGAATTACTGTACACTTAGGGCAGATTCTTGAAATTTCCTAAGGTGTCCCTGCCCATGGCAGCGGGATGGAACAAGATGATCTTTGTGGTCCCTTCCAACACAAACCATTCTGTGATTCTATGAAATGATCACTGATGAAGATAAAAGATCAGATAGTTCTTGTTTTCTTTGGAAGCTAACCTTTAAAAGTTTTTCTTTGACTTTTTTTTTATGTGGATTGGGACAAATTTTGATGTTGGAAAAATTAATTTAATAGCCCAGGGTAAGTTTGGAAAACAGTAGCAAACAGTATCAAACTATCTCTGCTTTATCTATTTCTACCCAGACATTTGACAACACACATTTAAAAGGCGTCTGTGCATGAGTTATGAACTACTTTTATATTAACTAAAGAACTGGCCATAGTGATAACAGTAATCATGGATAAAAATGAATGTGTGCCTGTTTCATTTAGAACAGAAATAATTTATTATAACTTTTTTTAATTTAACCCTGTTCTGCTGTGCATTACATTGAGATGAACAACATGAAAAATGAAGTACCAAATCAAGGGTCTTCTTCATGTCACAGTTTCAGTGCTACTGTTTTAAAAAGAACAACAAAAAGATTTGAAAAAGCATTAATGGAATTTCTTGTAATCTGTTATCTGTGATTCTATTCAGTGCCAACAGTGGCACATATGAAAGCTGATTTAATGGAATAATAGAAACAGAGAATGATTTGGGTTGGAAGGGGCCCTAAAGGTCGAATTCCAACCTCCCTCCCATGGAGAGGGACACCTCCACAAGACCAAGTTTCCCCATTTTCTGATCATTTTTGCCATCCTGGGTGCCTCTGAAAAGGAATCTGTTATTTGCACAGTCCATGCCCTTCTGTGTTCTCACAGTCACCAGCTGCAAACTGGAGCTGGAACAGGGCATTTCCAATGAGTTTGTATTTGTCAGAGGCACAGTGATAACTGCATAAAGCATCTGAGTGACACCCCAAACCAGCACTGACATTTCAAGTTTGTGCTTGTCACCTAATGTTAAAGCACCACTACTTGTTTTGCCACTTTATTTCAATTTAATAGCTTTATTTTTTTTTATTTTATTTTATTTTATTTTTTTTAAGAAAAAATAAATTATAGCACACAAGCTGCTCTGCTGTGTGGCCTTTCTCTTTAGAGTGGTCACTGCATCATCAAGCAATGAATATCCCAAACCCCCATCTCCTTCCTTAGGATGCCAGCACTTTTGAAAAGGTGAAAGGGAACCATTAGAAAAGCTTGGCTCTGTCCTGTCATGTTGTCTTAGTGTGACATGAAATTCTGTGACATGTGACATTAAAAAAGGTCACTTTGACAACCTGACTACTGGAATGCCAGCATATTGTTCACCACTGCTGGTGAATGAATGGCAAATCATGCAAAATCTGCAACTAAAAATAAAAATATTTCCCTTTCCCCTTGTATTTTATCTAGTTTTATCTTATGGAGTTTTAAAAGTGTGGAGCTCCAAAACTGTGGAGCTCCTCCAACTTCCCTCCAGTTTTCTCATTTCTTCCTTGTGGAATTTTCTTAGTTGCAATGAGGTTTGTTTTTGTTTATTTTTAGAGGATTTATTTAATCTTTTGATGATTTCCATATTCCTTCTTACTACACTGCCCAGACAAATAAGTAAATTGCATTTTTAGTACTATGCTTCAGATTTAAAAGAGAAAGAAAGCCAAGAAATAGATGTGAGAAAGGCCCAAATCTTGTCTTTGAAGAATTATTAGCATTTTCATTTATCAGCTGAAAGCCATTCTGATCAGACAGAGGCTTTAATCAATACCACAGAAGTTCAAATATATATTATGTATATCATATATATAGATATATATATACAGAGAGAGATACAGAGAGAGAGAATATAACTGGCATTGTAACTTTGTCATGAACATTAATGGGAGATCATAAACCCCAAAAGATGTAGGTTCTGGCTCACAATAACAGCCCAGTTTTCATATCCCAAACATCTTAGAGGTGTGCAGAGCTAATTATCAGACACAAGGAAAAAGAAAAGGTTATGTGCTATTTTACATTCTCAGAAGTCAAAGTATCATAATTTATTTTTATATGGTGTTATTAAATCTCTTAACTGAGTTCTCAGAGATGTAAACCAGGAAAACACTGATGCTCAGCCACCATTCTAGGGAATGAATATAACAATTTCCCTGCACCCCCCTGTGTCCAGAGAAGAAACTTAGAAAAGAGTTTTTACTCAGATGTCTCCTGACAGGGACATTTCAGACAGAATCCAGCCAAATGGCAATCAAGCCCCAAAAAGAAAAAATCTTCCTGAATTCCAGAATCTGTTCCTCACATTTATATTCAGCTCACTGCTCCAGCACATTTTTTAATCTGTTCCTTAGACTTTCACTGAGACAATTCATGATTGTTAACATAACTGCCTAAAGTCTTTTAAGTGTAAATCAGTAAGCAATGAAGTGAGGTGGAAAAGCAGCTTCCCTGCAACAGATGCGTGCTTGAAAATGAGGTGATAATAGGTAAAAAGGTATTAGGAAGACTAATGACATACAATAACAAGCCTGTCTAATTGTGAAGATTTAATTAAAGCAGAGCTGCTCTGATGCTGATGCAGTTGTTAAGCGACTGGATTTCTGTGTCAGGCCAAGATGCTGTTTCAGAACAATATAATCTAGACCTTTACAAAGCCTTTAAAAAGGTCTAGATCCCAGTATGTCATAAAAATGTTTTAATCTAGTCTTTAGTTCGGGTTGAAGTGGAGTTGAGAAAAAAAAAAAGAAAGGTATTTCTGAGGTGCTTCAACAGCACATTATTTGTTAAATCCTTGCCATTCTGCACTGCATTTATTGTCTGAAAATTTTGTAAACAAGATCGCATGAACGATGAAAAAGCTGGATGAGTGACAAGCTGCAAAACACGCAACAACATCTTATTATAAGGTTAGGTGCCTTGTGACAACTCCAAAGGTGCTCTCAGCTCTTTCTCACTGAATTATATTTGCAACTGTAGCTAGCACCATATGCTATTTGGCATTAGCCAAGATATGTTAGACACCAGAACCAGACTTCTGAGAGAGGAGTGGAGAGAGCAGATTCCTCCTGAGGCTCCTTGAACCATCAGCGAAAACCCGAAAACTCCTTTCAATAATTCCTAATCATTTAGAGCAGGGCCCACGGTGAAGGGTCAGGAGAGTCAGTGCTATGAGGAATGGCTGAGGGAGCTGGGAAGGGGCTCAGGCTGGAGAAAAGGAGGCTCAGGGGGGACCTTGTGGCTCTGCACAAGTCCCTGACAGGAGGGGCAGGGAGCGGGGGTCGGGCTCTGCTCCAGGGAACAGGGACAGGAGGAGAGGGAACGGCCTCAGGCTGGGCCAGGGCAGGCTCAGCTTGGACAGCAGCAGGAATTTCCCCATGGAAAGGCTGCTCAGGCCTTGGCAGGGGCTGCCCAGGGAGCTTTGGAGTGCCCATCCCTGGAGGTGTCACCTGGAGGTGGCACTCGGTGCTCTGGGCTGGGGACAAGGTGGACTCGATGGTCTTTTCCAACCTTAATGATTCTGTGATTCTATTCTATGATATTATCTTAGGAAACCCTGATCTAGGAACTGACATAGATGGTAAGAATTCCTCATTATTCGTCCTTTTAGCCCTGTCCCAATATCCAGTCTTCCCTGGGAGGCTCATGTATAAGACAAGGGATTGGAAGGAGAGAGAAATGGCTGACTTCAATCCCCAGAAGGTTTTGCTTGAAATCTGTTAGCCAAGTCACATGGAACATTTTTCCTGTATCTGCTGTCACCTTTGTATATCTGCCCTTTATGTCTGCTCCAGGGATTGTGCTTTCTCCTTTTTTACCCCCTTTTTTCCTTGGTTTCCTCTTCTTGCTGAGCTTAGTAACTGCTGTGTTCAAGGAACTCAGTCAGCATCTCTCTTTGGGAAGTGTTAAAACACGCAAGATCCACTTCCTGGGACTCAGAAGTCCTAACATGACCCTTTCCTTTCCCTCCACCAATTTCCTTATTCACAGGAAGTCAATTTTTGCACCCTGTCCAAGCCCATCAATACCATTGTGCCATGGGGGATTTTGCCTGCCAGTCAAATCCGTGTTTAAGATTATTCTGAGAAATGGGAAAATGCAGGAACGACTGAGACAGGCAGCTCTGCACATCTCCACAAGAGGAGAGACCAATACTCCAAAAATCTCACACCATCTTCACAGACTGGTGGTTGAAGAGCAAACACAGCACAGACCATCACAACATTTCCTCTGTTTAATGCTCTTATAAATTATATGATCATCTTGAGGTTTTCTCTACAGATGGACTACCAGCAAAAAATATGGAAAGGAGGCAGAATCATGGGGAACAACAGGTCTGTGTTCACAATCCTACTATTCACTTTGTAAGGCAGGGACACCTTCTCTACCTTGTTTTGCAGCATTTCATTGAATGGCTTAGAAACTTGAAGGACAAAATAGAACAAAAACATCTCTGAGGGACTGGTTAATGTATCCCAAATGCAATTACTCTAGAGATAATATAAATTCTATCGTTGTCTAATTCAAATTAAGCAAAATTCAAGTTGAAGGAAATCTTTTCCCTTGTCCCTCCACAAGACAACAACAGAAATTAACAGCAGATGGTTTGCAAATTATTAATAATTTCAATAGTCATTCAAAGTCTATTTTAATCCTCTGACATATGATTTTCATCCTTTTTCCTTCCACTCACAGTTACTTATTTCCTAGTTATTTCAGCCTTTCCCATTCCAGCCAATAGTGAACATGTAAGTGTGGTCCTGACTTGTACAGAGGGTTTGGTTCAGATTGGTTGCTATGAAAACAATAGTTATTGCCAAAGAGGGAAAGGGACAAACACAACATTTTACTTAGGCCAGATAAATAATTTAAAACTGTTTTTCTATATTTAAAGTTACAGGCTTAAGATAGAGCCTACAGGTAATGGAATTCATGCCTCCTAACCAGTGATTTTTCCAGTGATTCCTCCTCAATGAATGTGTTTGATATTTTCTGTTTACTTTGTGTTTTGCATTAATTGATCGCCCACATTGGAAAGAACATCCCCCTAAGGTTTCCTCCATTTTCAGCTTGTCAAATGTTGTTCTGCTTTCACGCACACTCCTCTCACTCCTTCAACACTTTACACCAGGCCTGTACATCCCAATTTATTCCAGCTCTGTGTAATGTTAAAACATCTTGTTTTCAGCATCAGTAATGATATCTCCAAGGAGAATATGATTTAAAGGCTGTTTTGTGCATGAAAAGATTGTGCAAATTAAGTCTCATCAGTCTCAGAAAAGCAGAACTAGTTTTCAACAGTTGAATTAAACAGAAAATACAAAAAAGGAGTCCTTATTTGCTCATGTTTTACAGAAATCTTCGTCTTGCATTGCCTAGTGTTCTTTTAAACATGTTCACTTCAATGCTGAATGAAATCTCAATGTATTAACGCTCAAACTTTCTTTCTTCATCTCGCTTTCCTCCTTTCCAGCTAACTAGTTCTTCTGGAAATAGGTCTGAGATCTTTCAAAATCAAAAATAATGGTTGAAAATACTGGAAGTCATCAAAACTCCCAGAAGGCATCACTGGCAAACTATGAATTCAGGAAGGACTCGTGGACTCACAACTTATTCAATATCTATCCAAGGGCATCAAGCTCCAGGACATCTCTAAATAGAAGCAAATTTTTTTACTCCCATAAGATTTGAGGAGGAAAGGCAGGATTTGATTAAGCCAAAGGAGAGCAGGGAACTCTCAGAAAACTTCTGGGTTTACCTCTGTTGTATTGGCAGAAGGAAGATGTCTTTTGAAAAAAAGCATTTCTCCTTACAGGTAAAACTACAATTGAATTTAAAATTTCAAAGAGAATTCAGAATGAAAGTAAAAATTTCTGTTTCAGAAGACTGAAAAAATAGATTCCTGTCACTTTACTTCCCTCTTCCAAATGTAAATTACCCTGTTTCCAGGAAAAGAAGGGACATAATCACCTCTGTACAGTGTGCAACACCCTCACCCCAGGAGCTATTAAAAAAGCAGAACAGCTCTATGAGATAGATACAACCACGAAATGAAATTATGAAACAATTTAAATAGTTCTTCTGTGTAAATATAGACATCCTCTCTATCTCACACAACACTTCCACATGGAAAATGGAAAGACAGAATCAGGTAGATGGAAATAAATCTGGAGATGGAGAAAAATGAGAGATGCAAAATAAGTTAGCAGAGAAATTGCAGACTTGCGGTTGTATCTTTTTTGTTGTTGGGGTTTTATGTTTTTTGTTTGTTTGTTTGGTTGGTTGGTTTTGTTTTGTTTTTTTGTTGTTGTTGTTATTGTGTGAAATAAACTACTTGGTTTTATCAAAGGATAATTTTCCCAACAAAACTTCTACCAAATTTGCCCAAACATAACTGTTACCAAATCTGCACCACTGCATTCTTCATCTGGAAAACAAGTAACACACACAGGATGTGCTTGTACTGACAATGACTTCTATTTGCAAGGTAGAATTAGGGCCTCACTGATATAAATGACTAAACTCACAATAAATTCAGAAAGATGAGTCTTCACCCAAAGTTTTACTGCTTCTCATTGTTCAGCTGTAGTGAAGCTAATTCAGGAAGAAATTCTTTATGGAAAGGTTTGTCAGGAAGGTGGAGTCACCACCCCTGCAGGTCAGTCAAAGATGACCTTTGAGGTGTTTTCCAACCTGAATGATTCTGTGACTCCATAATGCCTTGATCCTGCAAATTTCTATGTGGATGAGTGACTGTACTTGCTGAGAGATCTCCCAGACATAATAAAAATCCCATTTGTAGGCTTTGAAACCAGTAGGCAAAATGCACCTTAGGGCAACACTACCATGGTAGGAAACCATCCTACAGCTTGAATTACTTGTGAGCTCTGCAGTCTTAGAGCCCTGTCTGATGTTTGACCCAAGAGAGGGCTCTGATCCAAAGGGCAGCCCTGGTGTAAAAACAAAATTATTGCGTGCAGAAAATGCAGCAGAGGAGAGAAATCTTTGCATGATTTCACAGCTTCCAGTTATGGCTCCAGGACAGAGGCAGTTGGGATCTTTGCCAAGTCACCAACCAAAGGCAAAATTCAAGATCAGACCCCTGTGAAATTCATGGATGGCCCATGCCATAGCAAAGTCTGGGTACTTTTTATTTGGCCACAATAGACATAACTCATTAAATCATTGCTGCCTACAGAAAAATGGCCTTTTATTTCTGTTGATGTCAGTACTTTGGGTTTGTTTGCCTTCTTCCAGCCCAATGATGAATCATCTCTATTTATTCAAAAGACTAAGGTAATATTTATTGTTGTCATAGTTTATCAATAAATGAAATTTTAGACCAGCCTTGATCTGTTATTAACTTCTGCACATTCTTAAAGGACTGGAATCAGAATAGGAACTCCAACATAAAACCCACCCTATTTATAAAGATATAAGATGCATTCAAGTTTTTACAAAAGGTCTCATTTTCTTTCACATTATTTTATGTACTGGTGATTACACTGTAGTTACTGAATCAAATCTAGTATTGAAAAGAAAATAATTTATTGCCAAGTATAACTTGCTCTTAGAATTGAAGAAATCCAAACTCTAGCTTTAAGAGGAGGAATTATTTCTCTGCCTTGCCTTGCACT
Source organism: Rhabdornis inornatus (assembly GCA_013397075.1). Classification (NCBI taxonomy): domain Eukaryota; kingdom Metazoa; phylum Chordata; class Aves; order Passeriformes; family Rhabdornithidae; genus Rhabdornis; species Rhabdornis inornatus. The sequence continues at coordinate 212,618 of VWZS01006056.1, read as the reverse complement.
GGAGCATCTCCTGCTTCTCCACATCTACCCAGACAGATGTGTTCCAGCTGTGACTTCACCAGCACCAGCTAGAGGAGAAAAATAATTTCCCTCCCTCGGCTGACCATGCTCCTCCTAACATAACTCAAAATCTATTTTTCTTTATTCACATTAGAAGTTCGGTTTGGAGTTCAAGGTCTTTTTGTTAGGAAAGAATGCATTTTGTTGTGTCCACTTCAGTAAATGCTCTATGGTTAAAAAGTCATACAGTAAAAAAACCTTTTTCATATTTCCTTTTACTAACTTAGGATGATTTCTTTTTATTTTTTTCATTATTGGAGTTGATTTAGAAACATTATTATTGGTAATGGTGGTTTCCCTATGCACCACAACTCTGCTTTAACAGTCCCTGTGCTAACACCAAATAAAATATTGTGTCCATACTAGAATTTAACTGAACTTCAGGATTCTGTTTCACAGTACCATGCTGGCTATTCTCAATCACCTTCTTCTGACTTTTCATGCCCAGATTCACTGATTTTCAGTAATATAATGGCCTCTGATCCTGTAATATCAGCTTTAACATAAGGTCTTTACTTTTGGGAACAGAGTTTATAGCATCAGTTCATTGGTCATTTGCACCACTTAGGAGTCTGTTTGCTTCAGTAGAATTACTCCTCATTTAAGAAAAAAAATAATAGCAGAGTAGTGCATCAATGGACCAGGTTTTCCAAGCAGGTTGTGAAATCTCAACATTCAATTATCAACCATTTTCAGATTTATTCATTTGGAAAAGTGTCCTTAGGGTTCTTTGCGGTAAGCACAATAAAAATAATTTCTGTTTTCTTATAAGTCTGTACAATTCCCTTTTATGGCATAGAAAATCTCAGTGTTCAAGAACCATTTTGCAGAAAACTAATTTGCAATTATAATTTATCCCCATATTGCCATCCAAGATTGCACTTAGGAAGACAAATAGAACAGAATGAACTATAAATTTTCCTTCTTGTTATGAATGATCAGGATCCTGCAAAGGCATTATGCCTGATTTAAATACGTTAAATATGGTCTTTCACTAGTGAATTTAAGCAAGATTGTTTTTTTAAAAATTAACTGAAAATATTTTTGTGATCATGGAAGATCTCAAATTTTCCTGTGAGGGAGAAAATCGCCAAGATGGAAAAAATTATGGGAGTAACAGCACTTCTGGAGAGGTATTGCTGACCACCTGCTGTACTGAGTGGATGAGAAACAAGCTGTACAAAAGCCAACATATTTCACACTTGCTTCTCTTTGGGTCTTTCTTCTTATTTTTATTTCCCCAAGTGAAGAGAAATAAAACATGCTATAAGAGCATTTACACTAACAAAAAATAATTATGGCCTCTGAAACATTTTTAAATTGTAGTAATTGCTATTTATGACCTGCTGCTGACTGTGATTCTACTCATGTTTTGCTCATTTTTTATCCTCAAAATATTTTGTTACTCCATGTTGGGGTTTTAGTTCAACAGACATAAAAAACTTTAAGCATTTTATTTTATAAGTACTGAGTTTATCTCACCATTGTTACTGAATTAAGAAAAATGACATGTTGTTTAATCACATTTTTTGTGAAAATTGAAGCATAATGATTCCCATCTCCTTCCTTTACAAAAGGATATTCTGGCAATGTTCTTTCCAAGGAGGACTCTCTGAGGTTCATGTACATTAATTTAACAAGCACTTCCCTTTGAACAGATACCCTACAAATATTTTCCAACACAGATTTTAAAAGCTTTTTTTTTATAAGGGTTTTAAAGACAAATTAGGGTGAGATATCCAGAGAAGGACCCTTCATGGGGGACTGGAGGGACAGGGCAGGGGGGAATGGATCACACTGACAGGAAGTAGGGTTAAATTGGATATTAGGAAGAATTTCTTTACTGTGAGGGTGGTGAGGCCCTGGCACAAGTTACCCACAAAAGCTGAGGCTGCCCCAAATTTAGAAGTGCTCAAGCCCAAGCAAGATGGTTCTTGGAGCAGCCTGGGGTAGTGGAAGGTGTCCCTGCCCATGGCAGGGGGGTGGAATAGGATGAAGTTCCATCCCAAACTATTCTGTGATTCTGTATTCTATCTAAACCAACTGGGATTTCATTTTCTTGTTGTAAGTGAAAGGACCAACAATCCCTTCTATACAATGACCCCTTCTATACATTCACAGCACAGTTTTGTCCCTGCCAAAATAATTTAACTTTTCAATCTCTTCCCAATATTCCACCTGAAGACAGAGCTCTTGCACCACTACAATTCTAGTTTGACTGAAACTTACACACGAGAAATTTGTTTTCTACATCAAGGTAGCTGGGTTTTCAGCATTAAGAACAAATTTATGAAATGATAAATAATTAAAATAACCCAAAAGGCTGCAGAAACTTATGCTACATAGGGTGCTAGGAGGTTTTAGGACCCACATACATTTGTAGATGCATCAAGTGGCACAGGGGAGTGTGCCATTACCATTTAGTTGACACATGGCTTTTTTTTTCCTCTTCCCTTGCCTTAGGTATTATTACTTTGGCTCACAAAAAGCCTATTTTCTCCTTAGCTTTCACTCTATCCAGTACAGTTGCATTGTAGTTTTTTGAAGAGAAACAAGGATCAGGTCACACTTATTTTTGTAAATTCTAAGAATATAAGAAAGCAAAACATTAGTATTTATAACATGATAGCTCCCAGGCACTGCAGGAGCCATGCAGGGGACTGCTATCATCCACACTGTGCAAATACACACCCAGCCTGTCACAGAACCTTATCCAGAGCCTCTAAATGGACAATATAAATGGACAAGACAGAGAGGAATGGAGAGAAAACAGAATTACCCAGAAGATCACCTGTCCAAGGTCACACCGCAGCTGCCTGAAGTCACTGTGTGGACACAACAGAGCCACAGTGGCAGCTCTACTCAAAGTTCTCATATTTTTTAACCTTGAGCTACAACTCTATCCATGGGACCACACTGCTAATCAGCTTTTTAAACTCACTGAAAGTAGCAGCACAGAGTGGGTTTAGTCATTGGAAGAGAATACAGGAGATTTCTTGCAATTTAAGTATTCCAGTCTGACAAGTTACTGAAAAAACAGGAGGTGTTAAAATGCTACAGAGCAGTATTAACTTTCTCAGAACTCAGATTCAAAAATTGATTTATTTCAAGCAATAAGGGACTCCTAGAGCTGTCACCAACATTAAAACAGTCTCATGAATGGCCTTCCTTTATTCCTTATTGCACCTTCATTCACAACTCCTCCGAGCAAAGGCTCAAAAGATTGGAAAGGGTAGGAATAAAGGAAAATCAGTGGAAACCTTTCTGTCTCCAATACCTAACAGTCAAATGAGTGAAATGGGCAAAACCTCTAAATATACTGCAAGAAAGATGATAGCAATTGCAACATGAGACCAAGCTGCAAAAGTGTGTAAAAGTGACTATTTATATATAATTATAATCATCACATGAGACATTCAGAGCCCTGAACTAACATGTTTTAGATGGAATATAATTTCTAGCAAAATACTTTTACAAAAATGTGTGGAAATAACCACGATAATATGGTATCAAATTGAGGTCAGTAAACAGAAAACTGGAAATTCTTTACTACGACAATAAAAAAGTTGCTTCAAAATAATTGCTTCCAACATATTCTGCTAGTTATCTAAAGAAGATGGAAGTGTGGATTATGAAAAGCAATTTGTTCCCTCAAGTCTATAAATGCAAGAGCAAACAACATTGTCAGCCATGTGATTTTAGATAACACTACACAATAAACCCATGGGAAGCATTAATAGATTGAGAAAGGGAAAAGAATTGTGTCTTCTGTCTAGAAAAGTTACTGCAAACATAAAGATTCACTCCTAAAACAGTAACAACAGCATTTAGAATAGGTTTTTCTGTTACAGATCAGCAGGATGAGCAGAGAAAGAAAGCCCTTTGTTTTGTGGAAGGTTGTAGATATGGTTCATGTATCTGTGCTGGTTTAAGATGAAAAATCCAACCTCTTAATTAGATGAATGTCCTGCCTGATACAATTAATTTTTAAAAAATGTGACCCATGCTTTGGAATACCCAGATTATAAATATTATCACTTCTGTTTCTGAAAAAGCTTCAAACATGCCATCATTCTCTCTGACTTCAAATATATCATGTTTCTCTTCTGAATAATACAATGGGAAATGCAACTTCACATGAGAACCAAAGGAATATATATCTATAGGGGATTTATGGTCATTATTATTTCTCCAGGTTACAGAAACTGTAGTTTAAGCCAGCTCCTGTACAGAATGCATTGGAATGCAAACATGTCCTTTCCAATAAAAAGGAATTCATCTTCTTTTCCACACCAACCTTCCCCACCTTCCTCTTTCTCAGCAAAAATGACTTTTCAGATTAGTGTGGGCAATCTAAGCTTGTGTGTTCATGTTTTCATGCAGCTGGAGATGAACTGGGTGCAGTTTGGGGGATGTCTACCCATGGTAAGTGTAAAATCCTAGAAACAATGACAGGGACTTTGGGTGCAGATCTCTTTAGTGTGTTATCCAGGAAACCAGACTTTAAAGATGAAGCTTAAAAGGAATGTTTTATAAAAAGCCCTCTCTCTGCATCTGTTGAAAGGCACAATGCCCAAGCCTGGGCTAAAGTGAAGTACAGAGATTCTCAACAGCTTAAGAACTTACAGCATCAGATAAGTTAGTCCATCTGGAGGTACATAAATACTAGAAATTGCCAAACTATTGCTCCTAATTTGTATTTCTTTAAATGTGGAGGTTTGTCACATGTCAATGTAATAACCAAGGTACTTCTAAAAACAAACATAATTCTGAATATCTCAAAATCTTTAATAAGAGCCACACTGAAAGAAAAAATTAATTTTTGTGCATGGCAAAATATCCTCTACTATTTGTGCTATTCTGTTGCATTAAATGTTCTCTCCAGGGCCATGATATTTTTCCCAACATCCACAGAGCAATGCCACATAAAAATACGAGATGGTGTCCAAAAATTTGCTATGCTGGCACTTCCATCTTCTCAGCAGTGAATACTTAGTCCAGTACATCTCTATTAAGACAAGGCTTTAAGAATCTCTGTTAAGGAAACGCTGATTTTGCTTCTTAATCCTATGACCAGATGTAAAAGTCAGATCTTGCAAACAGAAATTAGATCACCTGTTATCTCTTTATCCTTTTTGTACCACAGCCTAATGACTTGTTTGCATTGTTCCCTACTGCTGGGCACTGTCTTGATTATTTCAATGATTTCTCCACAATAATCAACACTTGTTTCCTCATCAGTGTGCTGGATGATTGGTATCCTTTTCCCAGACTAATTATTTTACATATTTCTATACCACACTCTTTACCATCTGTTGACCCAATTACCTAAATGATCCAAATCCTCCTCAGTCTGGTTGCAGTTTCTCATTATTCCTTTTAAATTCCATTTCAGCAACACCCATAAGCCATGAGGGCTTTTTTTCCATTCTTTCTCTGTATCAATAGATCTTAAGATTGTAATCTAGGGGGTCAGATCCCACTGGGCAATATTCCAATCTTTATTTCTTCAAATTATATAAGAGATGATACTAACCAAGATGGAGAAGGACTATTCACAAGAAGATGTAGTGACAGGAGAAGGAAGAATGGCTTCAAATTGAAAGAAGGTAGGGTAAGATTAAATATTACAAAACAATTCTTCCCTATGAGCGTGGTGAGGCCCTGGCACAGATTTCCCAGAGAAGTTGAGGATATCTCATCCCTAAAAGTGTCCAAGGCCAGGCTGGATGGGTTTTGGAGCAACCTGGGATAGTGGAAGGTGTCCCTGCCCATGGGATGAGATGATCTTTAAGGTACCTTCCAACCCAAACCTGTCTGTGGTTCCATATATGAAACTCATGTCTTACTTTCAAGTTTAGGTCCAAATGTTCTTTCATCTGCTCAGCCTATTCCAAATTTCTAAGGATTTCAGAGATATTTCAGAAGTATGGAGCTATCACTGCACACATAAATCATTTGCTTCTCAGCTTTGCTGGGTTTGTCTAACACCAATGAACCACTAACCCACAGAAAGGAGGCCAGCACACCACTGGCTGCTCATGTCCTCAGATGCTCCTGAAAACTTGAGTTGTTTTTCTAACATTCTGCAAGGATTAAACATTGCATTTTCTACACATGAAAGTGGGTTTCTGAATTATATCTCACATTTCATGTGAGAATGGCTGTGATACCAACTCAAGATGCTACAGGAAGCTTCAGTCAGCAGCAGTGGCATTGAATTTCACAGGAAAAGATACCAATACATTTTGTTTCTGAGGAGGATGGAGGAGGGTTTCTAAGAGATGGTAAAAAGCCTTTTCTCACTGTGATTTTTAAATAAGTGGGAGAAATCAGAAGGGAATGGCAGATGCACAGAGAGAGTTAAAATGCTGGAGGGTTTTTAGGGCAAGGGATTTGCAGTTTGCTCTAATTGCCTGCTTATTCCTTCATTATGGTTGAAGGGTTCTGGTAATTCACCATTATTAAATATTCAAGGTCTGGTCTGGAGGAAGCATTCTTCAGGGATTGCTCTCATCACTCCAGTGCCAGCTAAAATCCTGCTTTGTGCCTGCCCATGTGTGCAAATAAAGCTCTGCTTTTCCTGTTTTATTGACTCCCTTTACTAAAAAAAGACTCCAAGCATTGTGGTAATGTGAGATTATTTAGGAAATTAGTGCTTGTGCATCTTTCATGGAACTTTCCTCACATTAGCAAGAACAGTGTGTTGGCTTTTTGGGAGAAAAGAGCAAAAATGTTCCTTCCTCTGAGTAGAACCTTCATATGTCCACACTCCCTCCACTCCCACCATGCTTTTACTCTCTCCTACCTTCATCTTCCTCACCTACAGACCTCATAGCATGAAAAGTCCTTTCTCTTACTTCCTTGCCAATATACTGGTGAACCAGTATAAAAACACGATCATAAATTATACAGCAGCATCAAGTTCCTTGAAGAGCAAAATGTCAATCATGCTGTGGAAATACTGGATTACTGGAAAGGTTTCATCAGTACCAGGACCCTGCCATACAGGGAGCATTTACAGGGATCAAGCATCCTTTCTCCAAGACTTCAAAACAAAGAGGCACAAAATACCTTCTGCTACTGGCTAAGGGCAAACACAACTATAAAAATTCTGAGAAGAGTTCTTGGCTACTGCTGAGTTTTGGTAATGTTCTCATTGAGGACTGAGTGCTGCAGTGGGAGTGAAAGAGAAAGTCACAGAGTCATGGAGTGGTTTGGGTTGGAAGGGATCTGAAAATCATCCAATTCCATCCCTTGCCATGGACAGGGACACCTTCCACTATCCCAGTGTCCTGAGGTGACTTTATGGTGCTGAATTTTATCTTCATTCATCTGTTTAGTACAGAAAAAAGTTCTGCACCTTTAAAACTAGATCCAAGAGAAAAAGAATGCCAGGGGAGTGGCTTCCTCCCAGATTTGCCCTAAACCAGGACAGACACCCAGGTTGCTCCAAGCCCTATCCAACCTGGCCTTGGACACTTCCAGGGATCCAGGGGCAGCCACAGCTGCTCTGGGCACCTTGTGCCAGGGCCTCACCACCCTCTGAGTAAACAATTTCTTCTTAACACCTAATCTAAACTCTCCTTCAGTTTGAAGCCATTCCCCTTCTCCTGCCACTCCAGTTCCTGATGCAGAGCTCCTCTCTGAGTTCCTTGCAGTCCCATCAGACACTGGAAGGTGCTCTGAGGTATCCACACAACCTTCTCTTCTCCAGGCTCAACAAACACAACTTTCTCATCCTGTCTCCAAAGGGGATGTATTCCAGACCCTTTATCAACTTTGTGGCTTCCTCTGGACCCTCCCCAGCAGCTCCACGTCCTCCCTGTGCTGGGCCCCAAGGCTGGGGCAGCTCTGCAGGTGAGTTCTCACCTGAGCAGGGCACAGGGGCAGAATTCTCCCCTGATCTGCTTCCCACTGTGCTTTGGATGCAGAATCCCTTCAAACACTACAGGAGTTTTGTCACCAACAAGAACCTTCTAAGAAGGCTGAAAGCTCCCCCTGGAACTGCACTGACATAATGTTGGGTCTTCAATGTCCTGCTCTGTAAATGAGTTTTTGCTTCAGCAGTTTCTAGTGAGCACATAATAGAATTTCAAATCCAAATATTATCCATTGCTACTAAAGAAAAAGTTACACAGAAATGGAATAACCTTTCTCAGATCCTTATGTATGATTCCCTACCCAACTTAACTTGGCATGAATTGTGCTGGATTTTGTTCTGGCTAATCTTGGAGAGACAAAGCAGCTATAGATGACAATGTTCAATGTCCTGTATTATGCTGAGATTTTTTCATCGAAAATTATATGTTATTTATCTTTTGCCTGAAGCCAATTTTTGCTTAAATTTAAATTTTGATAACCTAAAACAAAATCTGAAGAAAACGAAGGGAGAAAACCTTGCCTTGATCATATAGAAGCAAACAAAAAGCCCTTAACAACCTGATGTCAAATGTCAAACTGTGAAATCAGTATTAAGGCAATAATTTATAATTCTGAGGATTACTCACTACTCCAGTTTATGTCTTTGAAAATTTTAGAAGCAAATTTTCTGTTTCATTATTACAACTCTACCGGTTTGACACAATTTTGTTTCAGAAATCCTGATAGAAACAGGAAAACTTGGATTTGCACTCCAATCCTAATAAAATAAGTAAGATTATCTTCTTCCTGGAACCACTGAATAAGAAAACTCTGAAAAGATCTAAGCAAGGATTTTCTTAAAATGCTGTTTGTCAAAGACGAGACATCTGGTCAGACTCAACCTAGTTGCAAATTTGGTTGAAATTCACCAAAGATTTTCTCATAAATGAAAAAGAGAGAAAAAGAATTTGTTAAAAACTGATTTTCACAAAACTGTGGTTTAGTGGTTTGAACACCTCAATACACAGATGATCAATTTCTTTTCTGCCTAAATAAGCTCAAAACACAAATCTTCCCCTCCTTGGAGGGTGCCCTGACTAGCAGCCTGGTAAGCATATTTGGATTTTTTTTCTCTGCTTTGCATAACTGATTGAATGAAGTTGATAATTCTTTCACGTCTGCAATAAGCCTCCTGCCCATTACTGTTGGCTTGTTTGTGGAGTATTTTTTTAAGGTGGCTCTGACTTCACACTCATCTTAAAATATTAAAGTAGTAACTGAAGCAGAGAGGGGGAGAGGGAAGGTGTTATAGTGGTTTCAAAAAACATTTAAGAGGATTTAATGGTTCCAGCATGTGTATTACTGAACATTTCCTTATTTACATAAAATGAAAGTGTCAACAGGAGAGGCAAAGTATGTACTTTATATTCTATGAAGGTAAATAATCTATATCTGTGACTATCCTGCTGAACAGGTAAACAATATGGGATTAATTCCATTATGACAAGGAATGACCTGGACCCGTGTTTTCTGCATGTTTTATATCTGATCCACTGCATAAAGAGGCTCCTTTGCTCAGCAATTTTGAAAAAAAACATTAAAAACCATCATAAAATCCAGGCTTTTCATTAAAATATATTTATATCTATATTAAATAGAGGCAGCCAGACTGCATCAATTCATCCAGTCTCTGATGGTCAGTGATGGTGGATGACCTAATAAAAACTGTAAGAACAGGGCAAGCACATACTGATATTTCAGAATACTTTCCCATTTTCTAGCAGTCTGTAGCTTAGGGCTCTCCTGGGCTTCTGGTGGCATATCTGCATTGAATATTCCCCAGTGGGATGCTTCCTGCCATGAATTTGTCCAAGCACTTTCCAAACCCATGTAAATTTGTAGTGTCTGTGACATTCTGTGCAATAAGGTTCTCAGCTTAATTATGCGAGGTGTGAGGACGTGCATCCCATTGCTCATTCCAATCTTCCACCAGAAAATGCAATCTGAAAGCTCCTTGTTTTGGGGGAGGAGAAGGAGGGAGGAGAGAGAAAGAGAATATTAATTTGTTACCACATCTTCCCTGGCACTTGGGATTTTGTTATCTCCTGTCTACATTACATAATAATTAGGTTTTACACTATAGGATTATTCTGCACTCTCAGATCCATAAGAACCAACTGTGTCAGGTTTCTCTGAATCTATCCTGAGTCTCTGACACCTCACCCTTCAAACTCTTCACATTTGTGCTGGTGACTTCCCAAAGAACTCTCTTAAAACCGACACCTGCCTCTTAGGTTTTTATGCAGGTGCACAACATTTCTTCCTCAACAGTTTTGAGTTTTTCTCGAGGTCTTTTGACACTTCTTATGACATTTTGTTGTTTGGTTGTTTTTTTTTTCCTGATATTTCAGTGCTTTTGAGTATCTGGTTTCTAATATTTCTTTCTCCTATTTATTCCATAGACCTCATTTTTTTGGCAACTGATCCTTTGTGCTTTTTTAGGTACAGCCTTATCTTCTCTTAGCAACCCTTTCACACATTCCTGATCTATTGGCCCTCTGTACACCCCGGCAGAAGTTTTTTTTATGTAGTATCTGTAAATAAATGCCTTCTTTCCTCGATACCTTTTCAAGTTGTTTCTAAAGATCTTTGCGGCCTGACATGTTATGTTTCCACACAATAAAAGCCACCAGGGGTTGAGTTATTCCCTGTTTTCTGGTTTTGGACATTACATTAAGTTTCTGAAAGATGATTTCTTTCTTTTGCTATCCTTCTTTAGCCTCTCGTTTGACCATGGCAGCATTTGATAGATGATAGCTGTTTAACAGATGACATTGTCCCCAGGACATGATCTTCCAGCTGTAGCCACGATGCCTGCAAAGATTTTGTGCTGTCAGATGACTCTCTTGGTTTCCTTTTTAAAAATGCTTCTCCATTTTTCTTGGGAGTTCTCTTTTTGCCATCAGGTGTGTGTGAGGTGATCACTGGCTTCTCTCGCTCCTGCCCTGCCCTTCTCAGCACTGCTGAGGCCATACCTCAACTCCTGTGCCCAGTTTTGGGCTCCTATAAGGAGATTGAGGGGCTGGAGCAGGTCAAGAGAAGGGAACGGAGCTGGGGAAGGGTCTGGAATATGTGAGGTATGATGAATAACTCATCTATATATATGTATATATATATATATAACATATACTGATGGAGCTGGGAAAGGGGCTCAGCCTGGAGAAAAGGAGGCTCAGGGGGGACCTTGTGGCTCTGCACAAGTCCCTGACAGGAGGGGCAGGGGAAGGAGGAGAGGAAATGGCCTCAAATTGCACCAGGGCAGGCTCAGGTTGGAGATTGGGAAAGAAAATTTCCCTGGCAGAGTGGTCAGGCCTTGGGATGAGCTGCCCAGGGAGGTTTGCAGTCACTGTCTGTGGGAGTGTTCAGGAGCAGTCTGGATGTGGCCCTTGGGGACAGGCTTTGGGGGGATGCTGGTGGCACTGGGCTGGCACTGGCTGATCCTAAATTCTGTAACAGGTGGAAGGGGCCACCTGGTCACTGCAAGGGAGCCCCTCAATGCCCACAGCACTTTGGGCAGGGCCTGTGCCCCCCTCAGGATGAAAGCAAGGGTGGCACTGCCCCTCCCTGCCATTCCTCCATGAATTTGTTGTCCCTCTGTAGCAGGGAAGCCTCTCCATCCCCAGCCAGGTCTGAGGTTCCAATCCTCCTGCTCCACATATTTTAGGGATGCCAATTAACACCGAGTTTCTCTCACACTCATACCAACGTGACCTATTTTAAACCACCACGATTCGGAGGCTTTGGGAAAGGCAGTGCCTCACTTTCCTCACTCCAGTACAAGTCCAGCACATCATTTTCTAAGTTTCATTTCCAGTGGGGATTTTTTTCCTCTTCCATTTTTAAGTCTGCAGCCAATCCAAGAGACAGCTATTTTCCCAGTCCAAATTTCAGCACACCTAACTAAACTAAATTTTTCCTTCCTTCAGTGTTTTTGATCATTATTTATCCCTGTAAGTTAGGTTTAGGTATATTTGCATAAATGTGCATCGAACAGAAAATGTAAATTCAAACTTAATTACACTGAAATATGAGGTGAAATACAGTTATTATCTCAACTTTTATAGTGTCAAGGAAACAAACATATTTCAGTACCTGAGTTAAACTGCTTATTTGTTGTAATCTGCATTAAATCATATGGTTTATGATATCCAGAAGGGCCAATGGGATAACAATTTATTCCTTCCACCTTTATTATTTCTGCAAGTACATAGTCCTCTCACATATCATAATATCTAATTGCTTTTGCTGATTCTTTTTTTTCCTTTCTCTTTTTTGGCCCTGAAGGCTTACATCAGGACATCAATAACTTGCTACACAAATTATTTTGACTTGATCTACCTCTGTGTTATTGCAGACACAGCAGCCTTGGCTGGGACTACAACTTTGACAGGCAAATTCCAGTTTCTTTAGTCATCAACCATTCTGAATTACCAAAGGAAAACTATTAACAAATTTCTGACATGAAAGTGCTGCCTCTTATCACTGTCATGCAATAATTAGAATAAGCAAGCAAGCAAGTGCTCATTTTCTCATTGAGCTGACACATCTTTAGTCTTACCCAGCAGAGCTCTGATACTTAGCATGTCACATACCTACATGAAAACATGAAATTTAAAGTGGAAAACTTTTCCAAAGAAAGTTCCAATTCAGTTTAAAACCCTGTGATGTTCTACACTTGCAGAAATGGCATTTTGGAGGTTGCAGACACCTAATAGGTGAAAACTGTAGAAAAAGGAACTTTTTTTTGTTGAACCACTTGTCCTTTAATTACAGCTCCTAAACTGAAAGCAAGTAAAATCTTGAGACATTGCAAGGCTTGAGACATCACAATTCAAATAAAAACAATGTCAGCAGAATGACTTCCCCAGTGAGTTTTACCCAGACACAGTGAAGTGCTCCTGTATTTGCCTAAGTTTACTTTTGTCATGTCAAGGATGTTAAAACAACGAGCTCTTCTTCAGCTTAATTCAAGGACTTTCTGTCACTTTGGGTGAATATGTAAATCAGTGAAGGGAAAGGAAGGCAGGTGCTCATTTTTCATAATATGGGGATGACCTGTTTGTCTGTCACTGTATCTTTCTAATCTCCTCATCCCTAATTTCCAAAAGTTGTCTCACCCATCCAGCTACAAACTAAAAGTATTTTCATGTTACAGAATTTTTCTCTGTCCTCCCCATGATGAACAATTTATGTCTGTATGCACAGGCATTCCCCAGATACTGTCTGTAGTGATAGAGCTGATTTGGTGATAAACCTGGCTGTGTGTTCTTATATTATCTGTCAACTCTAGGAAAGAGACCAGAGTTTCCCCCATCTTATTATTGTGAAAATACTCTTTTAGAGTCATATTCATTGGTGATAAGTGCAGGTTTGAGTATATAACATCAGTGATTGAATCAGTATTTCTGAAATGATCTTCTTTACAAAAGAAGGAAAATCATATCTTTGAGCAACAAAAAATTCCTGCTGTACTGGCATTATATATTTTTTTATATTTCAAACTAGGTAGAGGGTTTGAGTAGAATCAGCAAGACAAATCCCTTAGAAACCATGGAAAATATTGAACTTCAATTAAAGTTGTGGAGATTTCTCCTCTTTAATTTTTAAAAGTTGCTTACTGCTATGATACTTTGCAGAAATCCTGTGGGCCAAAAGGAGTGGTAGCTGTTTCCCCAATCTGTTAATGAATTTCACACTAAATATTTTGTAATCTTGAGAAACAAGGGACTTAACCTAAATTGCTTTTCCATCACTTTTAAAAGATGGCAGTCTTCCATCAGACTGTAACATCTGCTTTTTTGCCTTTTTTTTTTTAACTGGTGTTCTAATTCACAGCACTAAAATCTGACTCTGATGGTGTTGTCCTGACTGAGTTTCCCTCATTTCAAACCTGCTTGCAGTAGATTGTGCTGGTGATCACCCAGCCCAATGTACAGATGGTGGGCAGAGAGCAACTTTCAGTTTCCAGGGCTCCAATTAAACTCTTCCCCTGGGACTTCCACCAAACAAGGTCACCTGGGGCCTGCCCTGTGACAGTGACAAACAGTGCTTTTAATTACAGAAACCCAAAACCCTCTTAGTGCCATTTGCTGTTTCTCAGGGACCAGTGAGGGAAAAATATTTTAACACCACACTTTGCTGATTGTTAAGAGATAAACGAATATTTGCAATTAATGACAATAAGCAATAATAAAAAATTTGCCTTAATCTCGTTCAAGTGCATGGCAACACATGATGATATAAATTAGGAGGACTGGTGACAGGCTCTCAGGGTGAGTGGAAACAACCACACTCAGAGGACTTGTGCTGCAGCAGAGCATCTTTTCAGGCTGCTGGAGGAACATTCATTACCATGTACCACACTCGTGTTTCATTAATACATAACCAATGTGCAGAATTGCTCCGTTAATCTTGAAGATGAATTACTCCTGTCAGGGCTTTGTTACAGACTTATCTCTACCACCAACACTCGTGAGCTGAGACAATAACAGCAACACTCCACTTGCTCTGGAGTATGGGGAAAAAGAATATTCCAAGTAATTAAGAATACTCAATTTAGACAGTTGATCTTCTATTCCAGGAGCTGGTCCTGTAGGTTTCAATAATGAGACACTGCAAGTGCCAAACACCAGAGCTAACCTGCACATTCTTAACCTGAAGGAAAAGCAATTAGTGATACTGTGTGATTGTGGGATTTTAACCAGTTTCTTTAGCTTCTTGCTTTCAGCCAGAAACAAATGTACAAAAAATGGCAAGAGATGAAAAGGTCAAAGGTCTAGGAAGATTCAGCTGTAATTAACTTCTGAATCCATTGTTCTGCAGAGAGCTTGGTTTAATGGCCATGTTCATATGCTTAGACTTGTTTTATTTTCAGTTCAACTCCTTGTCAGATCATATTAATGTGCTCCTAAAATGATGCTTCTGTAAACTAGGGGGGGAAAAGGAAAGTCTTGCAGATTGCATTTGTGTTCTTGCGATTGCCCTGTCACAAACTTGCACCTCTCTGCCTCAGTCTCCACCAGGGATGTGTCAAAGGCCAGGATGGGCTGGGCCAGCACCAAAATGGGCTCAGTTCAACCACACAGGAAGGAAGCTGCCTTAGATCCATCCCCAGGCTCTCTCTGCTGGCAATGCAGGGAACTGAAACTTTCAGGGAATTCATTTCACAGCCCACAACTCCAGGTTTGCTTCACAGTGAGGAAAAGTTATCAAACTCTCACAGACTGACCTCCACCAACACAAATTCTAATTTGAGATGTGTGTCCACATCAGATGAATGTGGTAAACACAGTCCTGTTAACAAGCACTTGGGAGATGGGTGGAATTGGGTCCAAAAAATATTGTTTTAGTAAGTCACAAATTACCAGGATATTTATTTTATAAAAGAAATATACCTTTTCACTTTTTCAGCAGTCAAAAAGGGAAGGAAAAGCAGATTCCAAAGAAAAACATATTTCATTATGTTAAAAAAAAAAGGATGGCTCTATAGGAAAGTGTATTGAATAGAAACATAACATCAAATCAGTTACATAATCAGTGTTTTTCCTATAAATCCAATATATTACTTCAATTATTTTTTCAGTAGAATTTTTTTAAAACTTCTGTTAATAGTGAATGCTGTAGTTCAATATATTTTAGTTCATATTCCCCATGATCACTCTTCCTCTGTTTAAAATAAACTGTGCTCTTGTTTTGCAGAACATGGATTATTATAATCATTTTACTGTAATCATTTTATTATATCCCATGGGAAAAATGCGATTTGTTAGTTTGGCAACAATTAGGCTATCCCTAAAAAAAATAAAACAAAAAACCAGAAAAACCAAAACCAACCAACCACCCAAACAAATCTCCAATTTTAAATACCAGTCAAAATGAAATGTTTTCTGAGTGGAAATGAGAAGCTTGGTAGAGAATAGACTATAGGACACTGAGTATTTTGGACTCCTAAGACTCATGCACTTAAAATTGCTGTTAAGGTTTATTAAGGCAAACATATGTTATGGGCTGCTTGGGTTTGTTTTTTAAGTGAATGGCTCCTTTTCTGGGGCATTTCTTTCTTCATAGATCTTATGTCTAACATCTCATTACCAGGCATAAACATATATATTTATGTTTTGCTAAATTGTACATCTTTACCCATCAGTTAAGCCTCGTTTCTAATCCATATATTCATTTAAAACAATTTACAAGTTTTAAAGTACATTGACCTGGGATGTTTATTTTCTTGCCTGTATTTGGAGGAGACAGAACTACAGAGCAGCAGAGAAACAAGGAGATAAAAATGGCTTTGGAAAGTTGTGGGTTGGAGATTAGAGAAATTCAGACCGACATTCTGCCTCAGAGAGGATGGGATGGGTGGCCTGGGGAGGGAGGATGAGGTTACAGCCTTTAAGCCATGCCATGCAGGAAGATCCACAAGAAAATCTGGGTCAGTCACTCACTGAAGATTGCAAACTGCTCAGCAGTCGTGGCAATCTATATTTGGCCTCTGTGTAAGAGAGAGGCAGAAGATCCTCACTCGACCCCAGCACAGCACCAGCCAAGGGGTGAACGTGTTACAGGGGTTAAATCTCCAGAAGGTGCCCCACTTCTGAGTATTCCAGATGTGAGCTCCTTCCTACAGGCTTTCCACTCATTTAATTCCTGTTACTGGTAACTGGTACCAGAGAGCTCTTTTCCTTTCTTTTATTTTCTATTTTTTTGCAATGCATTTTAATATCTGCAGCTGACTACCATTTTGAATTGCTTGAACATTTATGAAGAAAATTAGTAATTTCCAGCAAAGTTCATGGCTCACCTCTACGTCTCAGGACACTGGGAGGATAAGTACCTAATACACAAAATATAGTAAGGTCCCTCAAATAGTACTCATAGGATACACAGATTTCTACAAAAAATTTCTAAAGAAAACAGGAAAGAAATAGGTCAGAGCAATAAACAGATTTTGGTTTTGCAGAAACCAGAAAGAGAGGCTGCAACTTTCTGAGCACTTTGCAGAATTAAATTTGTTTCTGCTTAACCAGTGAGGTATCAACATTTTCCTTGGCAAGGCTGTTTTTCCTCAGAATGACCAGAGATGCAGCACATTGTGTTTCCTAATGAGAATGAGGTGAATGAATAGCCCTGCTGTTTTCCCTATTATTCTTCTTTCTGCCTTTTAATGGTGCATTACCAAAATGTGAGCTGCCTTCTCTGAATTGCTCCTGTATTTACAGATCCCATTAAAATCATCCAGGTTGCACTGATGTGTGTTCTAATGGTTGATGGCATCACCTAACGCTGTGAACAAGATGGGAATTGCCTGATGCTCCTTTAAATGACAGTGGTGAGTTACAGGTCATGGAGAGGAGGACTGCCAGCAGCCAGGATTCCCTGGAAATGTTTATGCCTTCTTTGCATGTCATTCTCACAGGCTGTGCTTGTCTGTTTGGTAAAAGCTAATCACCCTTGCCTAATGGGAAGAGCATTCCAGGACTATCCCAGTGTGGATTGCCCACTGGAAGGGCTGTGTTGAAGGCACAGCTGTGAGTCCCCTCACGGTAAAAGATCCATAACACACTCCCTGGAACACAGGCTACAAGTGAAATACATAGTGACCACTTTTAAACACACAGTCATCATATATATTAGCTCTAAAAACAAAATAAGCCACCCTAGGACTGCTGGATGCATTCCCAAGGTGTGTGTGAGAAGAGTTTTGAAGGCAGTACTCCTGAAGAAATACACTCACTGAAATATAAGGCCAGTGCAGAGGATTCCCCAGGGAATGTGATGGTGTTTGGGTGGCAATATCTGCATCTTCAAATCACCAATGTGGGCACCTTACTATTTGCTATGTTATAGATAATAGTTAAATCAAATTGGCCAAAGGTGAATTAATCATTATCACAAATGAAAAATTAATTTATCAAAACATCCAACTTAATTAAAAAAAATAGTGAGAAATCAAAAAAAAAAGGGTAAAAACCACACAGTGAATACATTACTGCACTGAAAGTCATTCCCAGTGGTTTAAATACACTCTACAATATTGTGATAGCATCCAACAGTGGTGATAAAAACAAAAAAGAAAAACAACAAGGGAGGGGGCTACATTTTTATGCCTGTGTTTAAGCAATCTTTTATTCTGAAGCTTTGGAACATTTAATTCTGTGAATGTGGCCTTTTAACTACCTGAGCATACTTGTGGTGATTACAGCTGAAGGGAAGAATGCTGCACAAATCTACTAAAATCAGCAGAGAGGTTTTAAAACCCTAACTGCCACATAACCCTAAATTAGCCTGTTTTGTGAGCCTAAATCTAACTTATACCTAAATCTAACTCACCTGGCAGGTCAGCTACTTCATGAAGCAAGAATCCACCAGTAAACTCAACTGGGCTGGTCTGCAGGGCTTCAATAATAAACTAAGGCAGAATCTTTCTCTCAAAAAACCAAACCAAAATAAAACAAAACCAAAACCAAAACTATCACTAATTTAAATTGCTTCCTTTCTTAATTTAAGTTATGCTGATTGTAACCACTGGCCTTCAGGAATACTTTCATTTATACCCAGGGTTAAGTGGTAAAATGCACACTTTTTTCCCTCCAGCTTGAGCTGATTTTCACTTTCCCAAGTCAACCATTAAAAAAACCATCACACCAACTCCTTCCTGATGGCCTATTTGCACAGGTTTCTAAAAAATCAGCTCAGGATTGTCTGTCTCAGTTTTTAATTAAGTTAATCACTTGTAATTACAGGTCTAAACATTTCCTCTGCACTTGCCAAAAAAAGCCTTACTTTTTTTCTCACTGCCTCCTATCAAATTCTCCTATGAAGAGCTCAAGCAACACCTGCTCCACATTAAGATCTCCTAAAGACAGGTAACAGTGATACCAATTTTAATATTGGGTGGTAATATCTAATTACTGACAGAACATCATCATAAAATGGTTATGAAAGTAATAATTTCATTCTTCCTCAGCAAACACTACCACAAAGTCTAAGAGAAACTGATTTACTTCCATTAGAATTAATTTTAAGGAGCTGTCTAATTTTGTCACCAGAACTTCAAAAAATGCTAATTAATTCTAAATCAGAATGTATGTAATTATAACAGTTTTCTGCTGAAAAACAAATTACCTGGTGCCTTTGGGGTGAGCAACACAGAAGATATTTCATATTCCTTTCAACAGCATAAATATTTTACATTTTAGACCGTGAAAATAATGTGCCAGCCATAAACATCCCATCTTTTCCCTCTCAAATGTTTGGAGACTGTTTTCTTCCTCCTAGCACAGAGAGTTGACAGTCTGCTTGCCAGTCAGTTTAATCTCACTCTCTCTCTGGGTTTGTGGGAAAACTGTGGCATGCCAAGTTATTTTTGGCCAAATGCTACAGTGTGAAGAGCCTTCAGGAGCTGTCGTTCAGTGAATGGACTAACTGGCAGCTGTTTTACCTGCAGAGTGGGAATTGATGTTGCCATGGAAATAGAATAACTTTTTTGTTGTTGTTTTTTTTATTTTTCCTATCTTTGCATATTTGGGTTTGCTCAAGCACAGAAATCAGTTTGAGAACAATCTCCAAAAGAATGAAAATCAAGGAGGGCTCTTGGAGGGAGCTCGAAAGCTATTTGCATCTATTTCAGACAGTGGTCATTTATGGACAAACCACTTGAGTTTCTCTTCCTAAACAAGAAGTAGGTGAAAAATAAAAAAATCTACATTTCATCCTCATCTGTTGATGACTGTCATATATTTTCCATTGAATGTTTCATACTGATCAAACTTCACAAAAATTCTCCTCTTTCTAAAGGCAACAGTGACAGTTCTGTTCGCTTTCACCAACATTTTTATTAAAACAATCTGTAGCATATAAGAACGTAATAAATGCAGATAAGGCTTACAAATAAGCAATAAAGGAATTTATACTTTTGGACATACAGTAGGACTCTCCAGCTGCACAGCAACAGGAGCCCAAGCAGTGAAATTTATGTGCCCCGAGATGATGCAGTTCCCAGAGAGACCTCCCCACCCCAGCCTGTCTCCATCTTTAAAAAAAAAAATCAAGGAGACATTTCCATACAGGCAAGTAATAATTGTCCTTTCATGAGACAGTGCCTTGACTCTTCAAACTGCCCAAGTATGAAGTCACTGAAGCTGCTGCAAATCATGTTTTCACAGAGGGAGCATTTCACAAAAGGCTGGCATCACTGACACAGTCAGTCATGCTGACTTGCTGTGCTCCTTTAAAGACTTCAGCCAAAAACCAAGGAGCTGAAAACCTCAGAATTTACCTCAGTTTGATAAAAAAAGCCAAGAACTTGTGATGTCTGAAAAGTAGGACCATGCTCCTTGCAGACAGAAAAGCCACAATAAGAAGTTAAAGACACACGGGTTAAGTACAAGTGATTCCTGCACTAAGAGGGATGGTGGTGAGAGACAAATCCACAGCAGGTTGGGATTTTCATCAGCACAGATTAGGAGCACAAGCCTTGCCAGGAGCCAGTAGGGTTTGTGTTCTTTGTATAAGAACTTAAAAACTGATAAGCGCTTTGTGGCACAGCATGGAGGATTTTTGGGGGGTTGTTGGTCTGGATTTTTTTTATTATGGTAGTTGAATACACTGGTTTTTTTATATTGTGGTAATTTCATCTTCCACTCAAACCTCAGGGGAGAGGCAAGATCTTCCAATCTACTGAAACAGTTGCACTTAAACAGCTACAGACCAATCAAGGAAGAATAAATGAGGCTGCTGCTTCTTGCTGAAATTCTTCAGATTTAGATAAATGCAAACACCATTGCCCCTCTAGGTCTTCACATTTTCTTTACCTTTCCTCATTTAGTTCCACATCTACTTTAATAAATATTTAACCACATGCACCAGCACTTCCCATTTACTCTCTCCTTAGCTTAAAGATTAATGTAGATATCTGAGGAAACATCTTAGCTTAAAACCATTTTGTTCATACATGCATTTAGGCAGACCCATGTTTACCTGATTTGCTTAATGGCACAGAAGATTTCACAACTGCATATCAGCCTGAGAGTCAGGAAATATTGAAAGAAAGGAGAAGAAAGGATATTTCCCTGTGAAAACTTTTTATGGACTCATTTGTGATTCTGATTGGATTTTTGTCACACTGGAATCAACAGGAAAACCTCCACGGTCTGCAGCAGAACAAGAATTTCATTCCTATTCTAATTATTGCTTTTATTTTTTCCCCATAAATGAGCATTCCTGCTGGGTTCTATAATTTTATTTTATATTCCCAGTGCAAAACATGAAACCACAGTTGAACATGCGAATGAGGCTTAAATTTTCTATCAGACACATCAAGGACAAAGGAAGCCCTGTACCTGCATTTATCCTGCATAAACTTATAGTTTAGGGGTTTTTTTTAACTCTAATACTGCAAATAAGAGGTTTTGCTTTCTACAGAGGCTAAGGAGGAGGCATATCTGTAACTCACTGCTGGTCTGACCTTGCAGCATCCTGGGCCATCTCAGCACATTATGTGCAACCAGAAATTGCATTTATCACATCTATAGAATATTCAGATTATATCAGGCCTCGGCAGTAACAATACTACCTCAGATTTCTTTATCAATAAGGTCACTTTTTTTCCTAGATCAGCCTAAATGTTTTGCTTTGTTTCTGGAATTGTGGTCTTTAAACTTGAGCTGAAATTTACCACACCCCTTGTTGCTTTTGAATGATTCAGGGCCAAAATAATTTTATGGTAAATTCACCAGTCTTTGTGGGTTCTATGGTGAGCTTCAATCCAGCCTCCTATTTTTAATACAACATGTACATGAAGGACGAGTGAATAGCCAGTAACCACTAAGAACAAATTGTATTTCAAACATCCTACTTGTATTTAACGACTCCTAGCCATGTATTTTTAAATGACACTGTGTTTAGGCCATGGTATTGCATACATAAATGCAATGTAGGGCCAATAAACATTTCTCTGCTGACATTCAGTGCAGGATTCTCTCCACAGCCACACATCACACTTTTTGTCAAGCCAGCAGCTTGTCTGGCTACGAGTTAATACATCTGTTTCTGCTTGCATTTATAACGTTAAAACCTCATAACCTTACAAGAGTCTAACTTAGGCTTTGCTTATTCTGCATGAATCCCTTGGATTTTCTTTTTAAATTTTCACATATTTTCATTCAAAGTATCTAGTAGCTATTAGTATTTAATACATGCACATTAAAAATAAACAGTAACTCCAATAATGCCTGCTTTTCTTCTTTCTTCTCAGTTTAAGAACTTCTTATTTCCTTATCCTGCTTCACTCTGTTGTTAATTCTCCTGCTGCCATCATCAGCTACATCAAGCAGCTGAAGCTACATCAAACATTTCAACCTGAGTTGAGAAAAGATCTTGGCTTAGAGCAAACTGAGTTTCAAACCCCCCTTATACGTCACAAGGACACATGGGAAGGAGGAAAAAATGACATAAATGCCCAGTTTTTTAGCTCATTAAGATATGTTTAGAAATTTTGGACCAGTAACAAAAGAAGACAGGAGTTGGCTGTGACCATGGAGAAGGACAGTCACTCCCACAGCTGTGGGCACTGTCAGCACCTGCACAGAGCAGCACAAAGTTACAGCCAGCAGCAAATGCCCTTGTCATTTCAGAGCCCTTTCCCAAATTTCACTGCTTTTCACACCCTTCATCTGACAATCAAGATGAAATAATTTCTATTTTTAGTCTTATTTATAATTATATAAGGATAATTCTTCAATCCCATGCAGTGTCACTGAAGCTGGGTGTAGGCTGCTTGAAATGTCCAACAAAACAAACAACGGTTGTGAATCAGAGATCCTTGAAGATTATTCCTTTTTGCTTTAAGAAGAAGAGATGAAAAAAAAAATAAAAATTGAGGAAACACCAATAATTTGTAAATGCCAGTATTTCAGATTAATTTGCTGCCTGCTGTTCTTCCAACAGCATCTCTTCCTCTAGGAGAGATATGCCATCAAATGCTTAAAGGTTATTCTTTTTTTAACCCAGAAAGGCTGCTCCCCAAACCTCCTCAAATGCAATTTTCCAACAAGCTTTCCAACACCATTCCCCAGGCCTGACTCGAGGCCAGTGAAGCCAATAAACAGGCACTGTTTCTAATGACCAGAGATCCCTCTGCCAGAGGACTTTACTGCACAAGCAGATATCCAGATAGGGAGAATTAAAAAGCAATCATCTCCTGCTGAGACTAGAACAGATTCCAAACTGCAGCCAAGGTTTTTTGGGTGGTTTTTTTTTGGTGGATACGTGCAGGCTTTGCAGATGAAATGCCAAAAGCAGAGAATCTGATTGCAGTGACCTTATTATTGCTCTAAAGATCCTTCAATGGACAGCAAATGCGATGAGCTGCTAAATAATTGATTATTTCAAGAACTTAATGCTGAGTGCTTTTCACGCATCAGTACAACATATTATTTTATAGGTGTTGGTGTGTCAGCAAAACCCTGAACCACTCACCTACACCTCTGGCTGAGTAGAAAAAAAAGGAGAGAAGTGGGAGTCAGAGGTAATTCCCTTGAATGATGAAAAGCATGGATTGCCATCAGCCTCTTCAAAGCTGAACTGCAGTAAAGTTTTGCTTCACTTCTTTGCACTTAAATGTGAAGTCCTGATATTGGTATTGGTGTTCAGGAGATGTTATTTGTTTATGGCAATAAAGCAGCAAATTCTCATATGCTTGAAGGATTAAATGGAAATTTTCCCAGCAGGTAGAAAGCTTTACTCCACCCACACACAGTGTGTTGCTGTGTGGCAACAGATTTTGCTCCTGGACATGGAGCAAATATAATGCAACTTATCTTAATTATTTTTTTTTTTTTCCTTCTCAGATGACTTTGTAACTTGCCAGATCAATAAAAGTCAAGAGAGGTTCCCAAAGGGTTAGGAAAGAGGGCAGAAACAGACCTGTATGATTAGAGAAAACACAGACACAGGAGCTCTGTGTTTTTGGAAGTGTGCTAAGACCATTTTTTTGTTGTTTTTTTTCATGAGGATGGTAAAATACTGGAAGAGAAGCTGTGGGACCTCTGTTCTCAGAGGTGTTCCAGATTTGACCAGTCATGGCCCTGATAAACCTGATCTAAATTAAATCTTTTCTCAACAGGGGGTTGAGTTGGATTGGCTTCCGGACGAGCCCTTAAATGTAATTTATGATACTGTGAGACATGAGTAGGAGGGAAATACTTGGCATCTCTAACCTAATTTCCAAACTAATCGAGAGATAGAGAGATCTCTATTTAAAATATTACCCATTTAAAAATAAATGCACTTTGTCAGGATGATAAAACCTCTGGTTCAAGGTTCAAAGCTGTTATGAACATTAGCATTTCTAACAGGGGCATACACATAAAACCATCTTGAATACTTAAACTAAATGGACAGAAATTCAAACAAAATCTGAATAGGAAAAGAGGGAATTAATAGGTAATTGACCTGGTTTTCTTTGCCCTAATCTTAGCCATCATTACTGGTACCAGATCTAAGGGAAATCTTCCCCTCCTCTGCAATAAGCTTCATTTTTCCTAAAATGCCATCATATCTGGGAGGCATTTAAGAGCAAGCTTGACATTCTGAAACCATATGCATTCACAAGTGAAAGAGAAACAAATAATAGTGACAACCAAGCTGTGAATAGCTATTAACATCTCTCGATATTGTGAACTCTCTTCAGACAAGCCTGAACAAGAATATGTTTGGTGTTTCAGTTGTTTAGCTGCTCTCAGTTTTCCACAATTCTGGCACTGTTACACCCCAGTGATATCACTTGACTCCAAATAAACTACATTTGCTGTAATTTGCACCTATAACAAAAATCACTGCTTTTGGCTCCGATGATTAAAGCATGCCATTAAAAAAAATCAGAGCTAAACAAAATGCATGAAAATGTCCATTTATAATCCAATAAAAGCATCTTAGATATCCAGGTGCAAACACAACCCGTGTGCAAATTAATTATCAATGTTTTACCCGACAGATTTACTGATAGGAACCATTTCCTTATTTTAATCTCCCTCCTGCCTAGTTTCTTTCGCTCTCCTTTACTTGACATCCTTATTTATTTGGTATGAATGGATGGCCTAAAATGATAGTCTGAGAACCAAAGATAATTGGGACAGCAAGACATCAGCAACAAGACCAGAATGCAGGAACAAAGAAACTAAAATGGAAGAACACAAGGTTTGGTTCAACTCAACTTTCTCTCTCTCTCTTTGATTCGTGTCTCTCCTATTTCTGTAAGATAATCCATTCCTCTCACATACTCTCTTGATAAGCTTTGAAGTAGTAGGTAACTCCAAGACAGAATATTTGTGTATATGCAACAAGAAAGCAAGAAAATATCCTGAAATGGTTTGTTGTTTTGAGTTTTTTTTAAGTCTGTGTGCTGTGCACGTGTCTTTACCAAGGAGCCAACAAATATGTAGCAGAAGTGCCACAAGGAAACAAAGATACGATTTTAGGTTGTTAAAACACAGCAATAACTTCTCTGCAAATATGAAAACTCCCTGAGAAATGAAGAGTATTTTGCAATGTAATTACTTCTGGATTACTATTTACAATAATACTTTTGTAACCGAAAATAAATTTTCCCTATTCTGTACTCCAATCAAAATAGAGGTATCTGTGGTCAGCAGAAGTTTGTGACAAGCTAAATCCAGCACTCAAAATATCCTGGGTGTTCTGTAACCCTGGGGCAAACAGAGCAACTCCTGTGGCTGCTCCTCCATGGGTGTCAGCAGGTCAGATGGAGACCCCAGAGTTGGTGTCTCTGATATTCTTCCATGCTCCCATTCCAAGGATGTGGGAAAGGGAAAAACACCCAACCTGGATAAAGAGGTCTGGGGAACAGAAGGTCTCACAGCAGGTGGGTCATGGAAAGGTCACCAGCAAAATAAAAAGGACAAAATGCAGCAAAATCAGAAAATAAACTGGGATGGAAAATGTCTAAAACTGGTTAAGAAAGTCTTTCTCTGAACTTGAATATACCTTCGGATTCTTCTCTGAAATGATAGGTACACAGAACTTTCCTAAAACCCAGATGTTGCTGGAGCCAAATTAAAAAAAAATATCCTTTTCCTGCCACTCCTTCCTCAAGGAAAATGCTACATGTTCAAAACCCAACTGAGAATTTGTAGGGGACCTGAAGAGGTACATATGAAAAAGATATTATTTAAGCATTCTTTCTACATAGAAAGATGGACATAAAATTTTATATTTGTGATTTATTTGGATTACAAAAGTAAGCAGGCACCCAGAAGTTGAACAATGACAGACAAAATAGATGGTGAGAACTTGCTCTTACTTTTGTATCCATGTCCAAGTTCTAACGAGAAAGGATCTAATAGCAATACTCGTGTATTTCCCTCCACCACATCCTATTTTCTGTGGCTGTTAGGAGCTGGAAGAAGCCAGTCTCTGTCTCCATGGAATGTGTACCTCATTTAAATGCAGAATAAAGGAGATGTTTTGTGTTTTCTTTCTTGCATGTTAATTGAACTGATTGATATGACACTGGTCTTCATGCTTTGTACTGTCTTTTATTTCCTCCTATAAGCAGTGGAACTCCATTTAAAAAGCCCTGAGATAAGGCTGTGGTAACATAGTAGAGAACAAAAAACCTACAAATAATACTCTGGCTCTGGGCAAAAGGTGATGGAGGTTTTTTATTTCAGTGCAACTGCTTGCTCAGTCTAGTCCAGACATTCCTTACAGCAATGAATATTCTGCTATATTTCATCTTTAGTCAATGTTAAATATAAAATTTGACTCATCTTTATGCAGAAATCTTGGTTATTAGATAAAGCCAATACCCTCAGTACTATTAAGAATAATTTTAGGTATTATCAGTAAGAAGAAATAATCAACAACATTTGAAAAGTAAGATTTTTTTTCTCAGAGAGAAATCCCATTTCCTTCTTATATTATATATGAACTAATTTACATACATAATGCATATGTTTAGAACTCTTTTATTTAACGTTTTCATTGAAAACTAAAGTGTTTCTGGCAAAGATTGAGAAAATCAGAAATTTATATACATATTTATCTGAGATTACATGCAACATTTTGCTATTGGAGAAGATTCCTTAATGCCTTTAAAAGACTCTTGTATTCCTCTCCTCCTATACTCTTAATTTAGATGGAAATGCAGGCGCCAACACTGGGGATGTAAACTGTTTCTGTCCCTGATTTCATAGGAACACTTTAAGCACCTGCTGGAAAATGTGAATCCAACTAAAGCCTGGATGAAAAGCTGGCCCTCCAATCTGACAGTAAATAATTTTTCAGCTCCCACACCCCTGAGAAGCTCCAATGGCCCAAAGCCTGTTCACCCCAATGGGAGACATTCCAGAGACTCCACTGCTCTTGGTTTGGGCTCAAAAAGCTCAATTTAAAGGTCTTTCATGACAAAATGTCCCTCTAGTGCCAGCATTATCCCAAATTCTGCTGTTCCCCAAAGCACCAATGCAATACACATTTAAACACCTGAGCTGATGATAACTGCTGCAAATTTCAATTCCAGAATATGGGGATTGTCCCACCCGGAAAATGCTGATTATTATTCTCATCTCCAAAGAAAAGTTCTATATATAGAAAGGGAAAACAGTTATTTTCACACTGATTATTGAGTGATGGTAATTACATTTCATGTGGGAAATATTTTATGTCTAATTCAGGTTGTGGATGATTATGTGCACCATGCCAATTATTAGGATAAGTACACAAGTTGGGATGGGCTCCTGATGCATCACACACTTCCTACAGACATATTTAAACTGAAAAAAAAAAAGAAATCTAACAAAAAAAAAATCTCACTTCTGATAATAAACAAAATACTGAATTTTCAGATCATGAGAAATTATTACATTTCATGAGCTGTTAATTTTGTATGGAGGCTAAAATCTAATGTGTCAACATTCTTCAAAGAACATGGAAAATAAGTTCCAGATTCTGAAGTACGTAATTTTAATGTTCCAATAGAAGTGAAACATTTTAGCATTCCCAAAGCATTTTTTGAGGAAAATGCTCTTGTTTTCTGTCTGTTCAAAAAATATGTAAGCTGAGGTTTGGATCATCTTTTTCACCAACAGACCAATTCCTTGAAGATTTGCCCTTCCCAGGGGTAATGAATTATTGTTCTAGCAGGGCCCACATGCTGCCCCACGGGGAGTGAAATTTGAAAGCTGAATGGCATTATGCTACTATTAATAATATTGATATTGATATTGATATTGATATTGATATTGATATTGATATTTTCTGTGCTAGCTTTATAATCCAGCTGTACCTGCTGCAATGCAAAAGGCTGACCAAAATAAATCTTTTCTGTCTTCTGAGAAATGTGGATGTCAAACTGAACCTGACCTATGGGGAAACATCCAGGCTGTGATTCCAATAAGGCTGTCTTGCTTAACTGCTCTGGAAAACAAAAAAATATTTCTGGGGAAAAAAAATAGAATGCAACTGAAAGTTATTTCAGGGGAACCAGCCTCAAAAGTCAAACCTGCACACAGAGAATTGGACTGGGGGTGAATCCTGGGATTTGCTGACATGCCACATCCGTGATTTAGTCCAACAGCGAGGGCCATAATCATTCCTCAAGGCTGTGGCAGGGCATGCTGGGCAGCTGAGAAATGCAAAAAATGAGAGGAAGCTCATCTTTAGATTGCCTTCCCTTGGGCCAGTTTGCCAGGCTGGGTTAGATCACTCTCTGGTGACAGATGGCTGCAGCCCCTGCAGGGCCAAGGACCCGAGCCAGGAGTTCACGGCGGTCCACGGGAGGGTTTGCGCCGCATCGCGTGCCGCGGGTCCGGGCAGCTGCACTCCGCAGGGACACGAGGGCAAGGAGCCTGGAAACCGCTCCCAGGAGTTCCAGGATGAACAACTGCCTGCCCTGCATCCCAAAATCCAGCCCTAATGGGAGCTCGGGTGGTTTAGAAGAATTACCGCCATGAAAGAGGAAAATGATCGTTTATTTCTGCAGACTATTGATTGCCACCCCGCAACCAAGTCTAGACTTACACACCAGCTGAATCCAAAATATGCCTGGTATCTTACAGGACATGCTCTTTCCATCCTGTGCTCCACATCCTGTTCAGCTGGCAGTTTCCAAAAGTATGACAAATTAATGGTTTGGGGAAGCAGAAGATTGCCTCGATTTGGTACACACCCATCAAGAAAGAGAAAAGGAAAAATGTCTCCTTGTTAAATTCCCAGTCACTCCACACTTTCTGAAGGCTGTAGTTATTTTATTGCTGCTACTTCCAGAAATTTGGATCCAGTGGCAGTTCTTATCACCTAACATTGGCACAGCTACATCTGGGAATTCTGCTTTAAGAGAGCAGTGAGAGGCAAGTAGGAAACACCTACAGCAACCATCTGATCAACTGTTTCCCAAGAGTCTCTTGTAAATATCAACTATTCTGTACAAGTCAATAGGTAGATAGTGCTGAGAGGAATTGCCTTAAAACCTTTCAGGAAAGAAAAGACATAATTTTGTTATTTGAAAAGATATGCAGTAGCTCAACAGACTATTCTGGGAAAAACTAATAAAAGGAACACTCAGTGCAACATTGACATAATTATCATTCTCTTTTTAATACTGTACAGTCATATAAACACAGCATGTACTCAGCTAAGTATAGAAGTTTGTTGAGAATAAAAGTACATCTGATTTCCTAAAAAATTAGAAGAATAAGGAACTCCTTTAGGAAAAAAGAAATCAACAGAAAAAAGACCTTGCAGTCACTCTTAGATGTCAAATACCATTAAATACAATTTTGTCTGTTGCTAGAGAAGATAAAAGCTGTATTTAAAAGCCTTGCCAAAAATGTCCTTTTCAGTACTAATTAGCATCAATGGTCAAAGCCACTAGAGCAAAAGAAGAACAGAGAAAGGGAGGACAAGAGAAATAAGTACCATCACTGACACTAAACAGGATTTTTTTAAGCTTTGTCTCATGATACATAAAAGGATATTTTTCTTTTAATATAATGTCCTAAGCTTGCAAGTGCTATGAGCAGATGCCCTTCTCAATCTACATTAAAATCAAGTCTAAAGGCACACAAAGAAGAGCCACAGCAGAAAGTGCCTCTTCCTACTGTTTACCCAGATGAGAAATTAGCAGTTCTGCAGCGTAAAATGAAGCTGAGATCTCCTTGTCATGTTTGAGAGCACTTCTGGTTCCTACTTAGGACTTTTCAGCCCATTGTCTGGATCAACAGGAAAAATCTGAAGCACAGTTAGTGAGTCCATCTGACTGTGTGGATTTTGTCTTAATGCTTTTTACAGCCATGTGAGTTTTACAGAGTCTCAAAATGGGCAATTCTACTGTTGCAGCAATGATATTCATTGGGAATTGCAACAGGTTTGCCTTTTCCAACTTTGGCTGTGCAAAGCGGTCCCTTGTTGACAATGAAAGCATCAGAGGTCAAGAGATGCAGGAATTTCTCATGTATCAGAGTGAAAATTAAGTCATCAGATCTGTTCTTGCACAGTGCCAAAACCAAACTAGTCTTTTCTTTTCAAAGTTCTGGGGGCCAGGTTGTGCATTTGTTTTCCTTGTCCCTGCTACCTCCATCAATCTAGCACAGCTTAAAAAAATTATCTCAACCAAAACAAAAATGAAACCCCAAAACCTCCCAGCCAAACAAACCAGAAAAACCTCCAAACCCCTGAGTCTCTTCACTTCCATGATCAGCTCAATTTCACTCATTTCCACAATTTAATTTATTTCAAAAATACAGTCCCTGCTCACTTCTCATCCACACAGAGTTACGTCTGGAGCAACTGTGGGAGTGCTGCAGTTCCATGGGTATAATCAGACACGAGAATTCCTACATTTCATAATTACTGCCAACTCAAAATATGGGTCAGAGTCTAAAAACTGATTAGCCCCTTGAGCTTTTCATGTCTCTTCTTGTCATGAGTGGCATGACAGGGGAAGGAGAATAAACAAGCCTCCCCCTCACACCCAGCACACAGCCAGCCTGGGGCACTGAACCCTGGATGCACAGACTGGGAACAGCACTGCCATAATTGATACACCAGCTTCCCAAATCCAACCTGTCATCCTGCTTCAGTCCTTCTCACGAGGGGATCTTCTTTCACATTCCTCTCCGACTGACCACACTCCAAATTCTGGGAATCGGTGCTAAATGCTGGAACCAAACTTTCCTTAGTTGAAAGCCTAGTTTGCCCTCAGCATCCTGCCAATATTCATTTTTTTACTGGAAAAATCATCACAAGTACAAGCCTACAAGTAGTAGACCTTAGACCTGGGTGTCTTTTCATTATGGACAGGATCATTTTAGACTGTTCACATCATCCTGAAGACATGGAAATGGTTTTGCTCCTTGTCAGTCTTGAATGAGAATCAATGAGTTAATAATGAGTTGTTCAACCATTGAGTCACTCTGTGTTTAGGATTTCAACTGCAGGGATGTTCATGCAAAGAAAAGAGGAATTTTCTTTGTATTCTTGAAAAAGGTGTTCCAAAGGCCCAAGGGAATCTTTTTTAGGAAATGATCTTCAGTGTATGAAGTGCAATGAAGCCAATCTCTTTCCATGTAATGAAAACTAGAAGTGACCAACATCAGCATTTCCACAGCAAACAGGCACAGTAAGGCACACCACGTGAACAACAAAATTTTTTAGGATGCATTATGTTTCTGAAGAGAAATTTACTTGCACAGACTCACACTTACTACATATACTAATTAAATCTTCCACTCAACACCAGACACAAAAATCAAAACGCTGAGGAAAAAAAAAATAGGGTTGTTTCATTAAGACAGAAAAAAAAGACTTTTACCTGAAAACAGAAAATTGCCACTTGAATGAAAGTTTATGGTATTCCTTTATGCATTTATTTTAAGTCATTGATCTCTGCAACTGCCATGACAGGAAATTATATTATTGCTTGATGTTAATTTTTTCCTAATTATCAGTGCCATTCCACTGGACATCCCCACCTTGTCCCAGGTGGCACAGACACAAGGAACCCAAATTGCTGCTTAGTAAAGTGAATGCCCCATCAACATCTCCATGGAAATCAGGTTCCTCTATCAGAACCAGAGCCTCAAATTGCTGCAGGTCAGTTTGTAAAAGCAGTTCCAACCCACGTGGGATGAAGAGAAGATGAAAGCCAGCAGAGAATCCCCAGTTCATCCTGTGTAAATGCGTTTTGCTTCACATCTAAGGTTCACTAGGAAGGGCTGGATGCAACACAGGAGGAGGAATCAGGGAGGCAACACGAGATTTTCCTTTCCAGCGTGTCTCATGCAGCCTCAGAAATGCTTTCTGACAGCTCCTCATGTGTTGAAGAGGAATTCTTCGATGTGCAATCAGCAAGGGGGTCTCTGTAGATGCAGGTTGGCATATGGTATCTCAAATTTCTCAGTGACAAGTGGCATGTTATCAGAGCAACAGAGTAGCAGGGAAAAAGACATTTTGCTAATCACTCCCTGTTGCCCACACCCTCAGGCAGAATCATATTGCTTTATGCAGATGAGCTCATAACAGTTTCTTCAATTTAGCTTTTATATAAAAAAAGTGCCAGCTCCTAACGCTGTGTCAACAGGCACCCGAGGGCCTTCCACTTTACATTGCAAGTGTATTACTATTTAAAGATGAGCTTTTAGCTTAACATCATTGCTTGCCTTCAGAGTTTAATTACCTCCCTCCCCATGAGGCCCAGTGAACCATCCACTCCTCCCACGGGAGTTCTGCCTGGCAATGATCTTTAACTAAATAAGTAAATGCCAAATAAGCACTTCTTAAAGATGCAGTGGCTTGTTCCCTGCCCAGCCCTGATGCTGCAGAAGCCAGGCTCTGGGTTGGATCTCCCTGGCAGCAAGCCACGTGGAAATTAGAGGTCTCAGTTATAAATCTCATCTCGCTGATAAAAATTAGAAAGGGAGGTTTTTTTAAAAATGGAATTTTTTTCCCTCCTGCTGTGTCTTGTGTTCAATTATCCCACATCATTACCTATATGCAGATATAAATCATTGAAACAAGAGACTCTTGTACCCAGTTGGACCAACTGTGTCTCACGACATTTTATACAACCTGGGTTTCCTACAATATTCCTCCAAATTATTTTCCCACATTTCTTTCCACCACCTCTATCTGCAGGAATAGAATATTTGCATTATGAAGTAATTAATTCCCTTGAAATAAATATCCAAAACTCATAGTGGCTCAACACAGATGCACTTAATTCTGTAACAATTCAAGCTACTGTGCCCGACAGAGGCTAAAGACTCAACGGTGTCCATAGAAAGAGGAATTTAAACAGACTTTTTTTTAGATAAAGGAAATAAAAAATTGGCACAAGCAGGTGTGGTTTCAGAAATATGGGAGTGTCACAAAGCAGCTACAGTAAAGCTGATCCCAGATCTTAGAACCCTGTACCCAAATAGTACCAATCTGTTCTTCAGGACAGCATCCACTGCTCTGACTGAGCTGGAACGGGACGGAGCAGGGATCTGTCTCACCTGATTTCTCTGCTGGAAGGAAAATTACCCACTTTGGGCAGATCCCACCAGGGCAGTAATCACACCATCAGACATGGGCTGTGCTTCCTGAGGCACTGTTCAGCACATATTGCAAATGATCATAAAATCACGGTGTGAATGTGCCTCTTGGAGTGGTCCTTGGCTTGAGAAACAACATTCAGGCCAGAGTGGCTTTAAAGAGCAATGGGTCTGAAATTAAAATTAAGCTTTCCATCATATAATTATATAAACATAATGGGGTCTTTTGTAAAGTTGCAAGAAATCCCTTTCTTCCTCTGCGTTTCAAAATATAAAATCTCTGATCATAATGTTCTGGACCAAATGAAAGTGCTTCTATTTAACCTGGAGAGGGCAAAATACTGTTTTGTTTGAGCATCAGATTGGAAAAACATGCAAGCATCAAGTAAACAGAGTGCACAACATCACCATCTTCAGAAGAGAGCAGAAAGCTGCAGCTTCTTGCAGGCTCCCTATGAATTATGGATGTGGCAGCAGGCCTCTGGCAACATTTTGCTATAATGTTAATTTTTCTCTGTTTTGATTTTCTGTTATTTGTATTTATAAGGAAAGCTGTCAAGCATCAAAACCCAGGAATGTTCTTAAAATATTTACTTGGTCTCTAAAGGTGTGAACTGCAGTTGAATGAAACCGGTGCTTCCTCATCTTTAAGCTCTTATTTTCATATTGTTTTCCTCACCAGGGCACCTGAATGTTTTACAAACATGACCACTCCTTCCTTTGAAAACACTAACTAAAATGAAAACTAAGCACACATTTCTCCACCTGTGCATGTTGCAGGGTTTGTTTAGCTACTGTGGCAAAGTGAAGCCAGGTAAGGGATTTCTCTTCTTTTTTCCTTTTCCTTAGACAAAATAATTCTAAATAATTGAAATGGACATGGCTACCACTTTATGTATGCCTTTTAAGCTCTGAATGTGTTAATTTACAGGAATTTTGTCTAAACACTGACGTTGCCCATTTCTTTGAGAAGATCTTTCACTGGCAGATTTGGAGAATGGCATCACAACAGGGGCTGTGCTGCCAGAACCCTTCTTTGAACCAGGCTGCAAGTACTGACAAATATATCCAGGTACAGGGATCCTGGGCTCAGATCAGCCATTGCTTCTCTTCTCCATGATATTCAGCTTTTAAATAAAAATTACAATAAAAGCAATCTCCCCAGAGTGTGTTGTATTAGGGCTTCTCTTTGATTCTGTTCCCAAGGCATTAATTTCTGTGGGTTTTCTCTCTGGTGGTTTATCTATGGCTGAAATAAATATTTCTTTAAAGCCTGCACTCACCATTACAAGGGAGCAGGACCAGAGTGAAAGGCTGGAAAAAATGCTGGAAGTGAGGAGTAAGTTATGTTTCTGGAGACAGAAGAGACAATCAGGGAAGTCACCTTTCCCTGATTCTGAAGGGGAAAGGTGACTTCCCTCACTTTGCACGTGTTCAGACCTGGGACAGTGCAGCCAGCAGGAATGCCCAAAGCAGCAGCCAACCCAGGAGGAGACTTTAAACCAGCAAACCTAAAGACTGCCAAGATGGATGCTTGCTGCTGCAGAGCACCAATAAAAACTTCCATATTTTCTGGCCTTTCAGCTCCTGTCAGTGTGGAGAGATGACAGGAGGGGGCAGGGAGCAGGGAATGCCCAGCACAGCTTGTTCAAAATGATCTTGGCTCTTCATTTGTGGACTAGCGTCTGCTGACTCCTTTCCTCAGCAACTCCCTGCTCCTCTCATCCAGGAGCAGGGGGCTAACTGTGTTTCATATGTTATTAAATCACTGGTGTTGGAGAACTTAGAAAAGCACCACAAAATTCCTCTTGTGTCAATGCTGCAAGTTAACAGAGAAAAGTAAATCCACATCAAATAGTCCCTTAAATTTTGATGTCCAAGCATTAAAGAGTAGGACCTTCAATTAATAATAAACATTGCTGTCTTTAGCTTAAAAAAGCCTTTTTTTTCTTCATCAGAAAAGACAGCCTTCAACACCTGTACCAAAGAGCACCATAAAAATATTTTGAACAACTAATTTGGCATCAGCTTTTACTATCTTAGATAGTTTACACCTTCTCATCAGGCCCAAGCAAAATACCAGCTCAGCTACAAATAAAGACCAAGGCACGAGTGTTTGTTGAAAGATGCTGAAGGGGGACAGGACTATCTAGAGTTAGAGCAGCAAATAAGTTCTACAGAAGTGCTATAGTTTATAGAAGTGGACTGCTTTCATCAGCTTAACATGTCTAATTCATAGACTCATGGCAAAGTGGGTTTTTGAATCCTACCACAACTTCCCATCCTGCTTTGACTCAGTTAAAAGTGTTTTACAGCCTTTCAACTTCTACATTTGCTCATGTCTGTGTTTTCAGAACAGAAAGACAGAACTTCCTAAAAAGATGTTGGCAAGTGAGTCATTCTGGGAGCCTTCAGCTATTTTCTCCACATTAAATAATCATACTGAAGAGTTTCCCACATGTTACCCAAATCCTTGACAGTGCTATTCCAGCTGTAAAATCAAACCTCCCCTGTGTCACAAGACCCTTCTTTGCATGGTTAAATGAAAGCAGCAAGTTATGCCATAAGCAGCACAGACTGAAGAGCTGGATGCTGCTACAGAGCCTTCCCACAGATTCATTCCTGCTCTAAATATGATAATAGTATTATTTCATGCACATACTGTAATCACTGAAATATGCCAGTGATCTGTAAACTAGCATTAAAGATCAGATAATACCAGATTTCTTATGTTTCAGACATGGATTACTGGTAAAATCCAACCCGGAAATTGAAGCAATCCTAAGCATCTTTCTTTTTCTTTTTTTTTTTATCAACATTTCAGCTCCAAACCATCTGTACTTAATTGTAAGACAACAAATTGTCTAAAAACCAGCGAGGATTAAGAGGACAAAGCTTCTTAGGGATTGTTTATATTAGAGAAATTTAAAGACTTCTAAGATCACAGCACTTCTTCTGCTCTTGTTTTATTTTGGTCGAGCCTCTGTGTTTATCTTCCAAAATGGAAATACATAGAGCACGTTGATCACTGGCACAGCAGCAGCAAAGAGGTTTATCAGGGTCTTAAATTTAAGATGAGAAATCCACTGATAGCTTAAGAGCTGGCTGACATTTACCCCTGAAGTTCATACAGGGCAAGAAGCCCAGCTGCTGAGCTCCAGTGCTCCAGTGACTCCCAGAACTGGAGGAACTGGGCCAGTGGGGTAGGGTGGGAGGCATTTTGTGTGTCATGCTTCCCGTGTAGCAGAGAAAATAATTTCATTTCTGTGGAGTGAGGGACAGAGATTTGGCTGCTGCTGGGTGGGAGAAAGGGAAGTGTCAGTCACCAAAAGGGTCACCCAAGAGTCTTGAGTGACTCTCTCAAGAGAGTGGATGGTGTGGATGGAGTCACATCCATCTCTTCCTGAGGGACAACTTCAGTGTCCTGAGCACCTCCAAAGTGTTTTGGAGTGTTGTGCTCATTCAGCTGTGCTTGCAATTCTTTTTCATTTATTCCCTTTGCCAGGCGTGATTTGTTTCAATCACTGGCTAGAAAGTAATATTGTGCAATTAAATAACAATTCATGAGATGAAGAACCAGCATCGACCTGTCCAAGTCAGCACTTTGCCCACCTGTCAACTGCAGCTCTCCTCATTAAAGCAGCACTTGGTGCATCTCCCAAAAAAAATCCATATCTGCAGAAGGGAAAAACCTGCACATCTGCCAACAAAAATTTCCTTTTAGGGCTCTTTCTCTTGTCGTTAACCTCCTCTTTAATTTATTTTATTCTCTTAGATCCCATAGAAAAGAAATTCTTAAAAAAAAATCAAGCTTTCTCTAAAACACATCAAAAACTCTGAAAAAACTGTTAGTGGCATGTCTCCTGGGACTTATGCACTCAATGAAATGCAGATGCTTTAAAATAAGTGGTAAAATATTTAAAGTTGAGTGAGATGTTACAACTAATAATCTACTTGTTAAAATAAACATGCAGGTTTTTAAATACAGTAATAAAGAATTGTCTGCCTGGCACACAGACTGCTCTAAATGGTTTCTCCATCTTTGAAAAGCTGGGTGATATTACCTGAGTCCAAGCTAAAAGTTTGTCTTCAACACATTTTTTTTTAAGGGTCAATTTTTTATTTTTAACACAAAAAGGTCAAGTCTAATCTAGGACAGTCAGTAAACAACATCATTTCTACATTTTGTCAGTTAAAAGATATATTTAAGGTCATTATGTTAGAGGTTCATGCAAATGAAGATCACATCCTTTGTCTCCTCCTCAAATTCTTTCATTATTTCTTTGATTTATTTCAATTATTTATTTATCAGTTGTTATTAATGTCTCTATTTTCATTTTAGTTACTTTCTTTTCAATAAATTAGCAAAACATAGAGCAGAACCATGTCTTTAATTTTTTTATTTTGTTTAAAGCAAAGGTAGCTCTACAGCCTTACACTTAAATTTTATTCTCCTTACAATTTGAGATGATGACAAAATTAGAAGTTACAGTCTCATGTATCCCTCTGTATTGAGATGAAGATTATTTCAGAATTAGTGCTGTCCTTAAGCCCACTGCTTTACTGGCTTTGCCAGCTCACAGATCCAATTAAGGCTCCAGGCTGCATTTTAAGAGCTAAAGAGTCAATGTGTAAACTACAAACAGCACGTCCTCCAGGGCAAATGCCTGTGGCCTCATAACCTCCTTGTCTCAAATGAAGCTGTTTAATTTGATTTTTTATCCTCTTTTATATCTACACACATGCCTAGCTGTTCTTAGAAATAATCTTTTAAAAAATCATATAGATGTGCTAAAAAAGTGCATTATGTCCATACCTCCTGGGCAAGATGGGACTTCTGAAAGGGACATTTCAGTAGAATCATTCTAATATTTAAAATCTTAATTTTATACTTCCAGGCTTTTAAACAAGATCTTATTCTATCAGTAATAGAGAAGATTATAATTTTGTACCCAGGAGCATTTTCAAGAAAAAAAATTTGAAATTGTGTTTGTTTAGGAAAAAAAAACAAACGAAAAAGAAACTCTAAGGTCTGCAGGGTATTTATTCTGATAGTGAATTTCATTTTTTGTGCCTGCTATGCATTGTAACACAATGAAACAGTTAATAATACAAAGTAACTTTTATGCAGGTATTTTTCCAGTGCTGATTATTAGTTTCACTGTGTAGCTCTAACTGAACTTCACCGACTAATTTTAGTTAGGCAAGATCTGATCAAAATGAACAACTGTTTTATCTGTTTCTTAGAACAATTTTTTTTTTCATTTTATTACATTTCTTTATCTTTTTAAGTTACAAGACAGACCGTTTTTGCGAGTTAGTGTAAAAAAAATTAGATTTCTGCTTAATAAAACTCAGCTCACAGATGTATTCTGCTCACATAAACCCACACAGAAACTTCTCTCTTGTCCATATTTTAAGGTTTGTTCTACACAGATCATCCCAAATAATGTTATAATTCCTATATGTGCACACCACACTTC
This sequence comes from Rhabdornis inornatus, assembly GCA_013397075.1. NCBI lineage: Eukaryota > Metazoa > Chordata > Aves > Passeriformes > Rhabdornithidae > Rhabdornis > Rhabdornis inornatus. The sequence goes on along the minus strand of VWZS01006056.1, from coordinate 173,599 downwards.
TGTCAATGAAATTATTGCAACAGGGGGAAGAGAAAATAAAAAATTAAAAGGAAAAAAATGTGAGAGCCACAACACCAAACTGAGTTTGGCTCCCAACCTCTGAATGTTGAGATTCCTCTTGATTTCTGAGGAGAAGCATCTAAAAATACCAGAGAATGCAGACTTGCACATCTGCTCCTTATGTTCAAAATCAAGGATATTCCAGATTTTCTAGATTGCCTAAAGTGGGTCAGAAACTCCAGGAATAACTGGTAAATCCAAATTACTTCTCCAGGATTCAGTGCAGATGCACTGAAAAATCTTCATTTATTCCAGAGGAGTTACTCCAGTACTGCTGGACATTCCCAAAATTCAGACAAACATCAAATTCCTATCAAAGAATAGCAGAATAGCAGAGATTCTAAACCAATCTCTCTGGGGGAAAAAAACAGTACCTAAACCCCCCAGAACTTCTATCCATTGAAGCTTCTCAAAACGAAAGATTTGCTCCAATTTTCTACAGAAAACAAACAAACAAACAAACAAAAAAACCCAAAAAACAAACAAACAAAGAAACAAGCAAACAAAAAAAAAACCCAAACCCAAAATAAGTCAAGCAAACCATTCTTGTCAAAGCAAAGTGCTTTGTTCAGGGCACGTTTGAGCTGCTCTGAGATCATTCAGGGCTTTTCATGGGTTTTTCATGACCTTTTTTTTTCTCTTTCCAAACCAGGACCTGCAGTCCTGGATGTCTCCCAGGACAAGCCAGGCTCACTCATGGCCACGTGCTTCCCTCCTGCCTTACCCAAAAGAGGAAAGTTGGTCCTCCAAGACAGATGTGACATCTTGAAAGGGTTAAACTATGGCAGTTAAATCTTGTAAAAATTAAGTATTGTCATAATCTTATAATCTTTATAATTCCTAACTCTGCCAGCCAGATCCTGTTCTGTTTTCTGCCATACAAAGACACACAGACATTCGAGGTCATAAAATGACTGATCCTGTAGACCCAAGAAAATAAAGCCACTATTTATGTGTAGAAGGGTAAAAGCATAGAATTCATAAAAATATACAAATCTGTGAAATTTGAGACAAACAGGGAAGTATCTGTTATGGTTAAAATATTTCATAGCAATGAAAGCATTGCAGGTATTGCTTAGGAGCATCATAATAACATAAATTTTGATTTAATTAATAGATTGTTTATATAGTATTCTTTCTAACCCCATCCCTCAGGTTCTTAAATTCAATGCAACAGAGCAATTAAGTTGATCTTTATAAAAATTAAGAGATGAGGTCTCTTTCTGACTAGAAATGTGTAAAATAACACCAGCAAAAAGCTCAAAAAGCAGAACAAATGGCACAACAGAAACATACAGCTCATCTTTTTAACAATAATAAAGAAAATTACCTGGTTGTACTACAACTCCGATGTGAACACCACCGCCAGCAGCTGGGATTAGCTCCTAATCTGAATTTACAATCCCTAAACAACAGCTGGGACTTTTTTGCATGAGTCACAGCTCATATCTTCATATCAGCTTTGCCCTCACAGAAAAAAACAAAAATCAAAACAAAACAAAACAAATTTTAAAAAACCCAAAAAACCGAAAAAAAACAAAAAACAAAAACCAAAAAAAAAAAAGCCCCCCAAACCCAAAAAACTCATCATTATCTCCCGGAAGCTAAAGCCTGGATATAATGCACCTGTCCCCTAAACTGGGTCCCTACTGGGTGTTATGTCCAGTGTAGGAGTTCAGTCTGGACTTCATGGTGGGAATGTGGCACAGTTGGGATCCCTAAGAGGTTCCAAAGCTTGAGGGCTGCCTTTGCTTCTGTGGCACTGAGGATTATCAGAGTGCTCTTGTATGGGAAACTTTTAATTGCATTTTGTCAAGACACTGAAATGTGTTAATACAGATTTTAAGTTGTTGTAGAATGTTGGCATTAACTGCACCAGCAATTAGGATATTCCCTTTTAATTTCATTCCTTTCTCCTTTCCATTTAGGATGTGTTTTGGTGAGCCTTCCCTCCTTTTTTCAGGAGATACCGTATACTTAGGTTAGTTTCTCCTCAGTTTAGGAACTTCTATCATTACGCTACAACTCTTATTTCCCCGAGGTGTTTCTTCTCCTTGAAACTCTTCCTTTCCCCACCAGCTCATCCTGGCCTTACCTCACATTTTGTTCTCCCCCTTTTCTGTTTTTCCCAAATAATCTTTTCCCATTTCTTTTCAACTCATCTGCCAGCACTCCTTTCTCCCCTGTACTCCTGCATTTTCTTCCAGTGCACTGAATTCCTTCCCCCACACATATTTACTCACAGTTCTGCCCCCAACAACTCACTCTGCCTCTCCCTGACCCTGCCACATTTGTCAAACAGAATATATCATATTCCCTAGATGGGATATGGATCTCTGGGGATATAAATCTCTGAGCAGCGTGGTTCAGTTGCCCTCAGCAGCTGCTTATTACTGAGCTGGGGAGAAGGGGAATGGCTGTTCCTCCCCATTCCTCTCCATCCACCCACGGAGGAATTCATGGAACCAAAGGGATTGTTAAGGTTTTGTTCCAAAATGGAAGGACAGCCAGCCTAAATAACGGGACTAAGGAACACCAGGGCACAGATCTCTTTGTTTTCTCTGACAGGAGACCAAGGGCAGCCAAAAAATGACATCAGGAGCAGGGCCAGCTGAATATCCTGAAGGAAGGCCAAAACCTCTGTGGAATGCTTGCCCCATCAACACCAGTCTAGGACCACACTGCAGACCCAGAAAACGCCAGCAAAATGGTTCAGACTGAAGTCTTTCAACTGGATTACATCAGAGATCCACCTCAAAAGCATGGAAATCTAGGATGAGATCCACCTCATCCAGCTTTTTGAGGTGGTCAGGTGGGCACCATCTAATCAGTGGACGGAGTAGGACCTTTCCAGAAGGGAGTGTTATGCTTTTCCGAGGAATATGCCTTCAGTCAGGGAGGTGAAATTAGTCACATATTGCCATAGTCCATCTGAGAGAGGAGACCTTTGAGCAGAACAGAGCTCTCTTTGGAGAAGATGGAGCCTTTCCATGACAGACAGGCTGCCAGTCCCTTCTCTGTCCCACCACCCCAGCACAGCAAGCAATCCTCCCTGCCAATATTTCCAGGGAAAGCAGAAAATGGTTTTCCAAGGTAGAAAAACATCCTGTAGAAAGCATTAAAAGAGCTTTATACATTGTCTTTACACAATTAACCTTCAGGCAATGACAGTGAGGACCCTCTGAGCTCAGTTGAAACTGCTGAGAACCCTACAGGAACTTGCAGAGAGAGGCAGCCTTGCCTGGCCATGTTTTTACTGAGTCCTTAAAAAACACAGTGTTCAGAGTCAGAGCAATATGGTTTTATGGAATCTGAACTGACACATTACGTAGAAATCTGATTTAGCAGCGGTCATAACTGCTGCAGGAAAGTGGTTTCCCTGCTGCAATAAACCAAGTTTATTGAATAGTTGTCTGGTAATCAGCCTGCAGTATGATTATTATTATTTACTATCACCTGATTTCACCCTCCGTTTAGTAATGGCTGAGGTTATTCATCATTGCCCGACGAATTAAATTGCCAAAAGAATTTCATCTGTCTTTCACAGGGAAATTATTTCCTAAAATATTTTGAGAAGCATTGCTCTTTCATGTGCACACACATTTATTTATATACGTATGCACACACACACGGGGGCTTTTTGTTTTTATTTCAGAAGACATCACAGCAAGATAAAGGCTTGGCTGCTAAGTCTGCTGTGGTTGAGCTGTTCTAGTCAGTTCTTCTCTGTTAATTCTGGTGCCTGCAGTTGTTTGTTTCATAATTCACCACGTGAGTGCCTGCTGGAAGCAATTTTAATACCTGATTGCTCTTGGCTTCCAGTGAAGGAACGTCCTTCATCAGGGACAACAAGATGGGGCTGGTGAGAATTTATGAAGCAATGGCTGGATGTGACTACTGGGTAGAAATCACTTTTATTATGTGCATAAAATCGTGTTTGGATTAAAGGACAACTGCATTTCTCAAGATGACAACCTATCCAACACCTTAGACAAGAGAAGAAAGCCTACAGTTTGGGGCTTGATTTTAGTGACTTTTATGGAGGTTTTCACTTTGACTGACCTGAGAATTTAAGGGATAACTTGAACACAATGGGTATTCAGTTTTCATGTCTCGTAAAAAAAGCAGAGTTGATGAAAATAATTTCTGTAAAATAAACATTGAAACCTACTTAGGTGCTATAGGTAAGAGTCAAAAATAACTCAGAGTCACAGGAGTCTTCTTGATGACTTTCCTTCAGCCACATTTATAATCAAGGTAGTCCCAAAGGTGTGATTATTACAGCTGTTAATAAAGACAGCTGATATTTTCTTTCAAAATATGTGCTTGTGGTAATTAAAATGCCTTGCTGCTGCCCTAAAGGTATGGTTTGATTCATCAGAACCTGGTGGACACATCCTAAAATAACTCTTAACTATTACAATTCTTGTGTGTGTTGCTGTGTGAACAAACCACAGGGGTTTTCCTGGGATTATTTTATAAAAATATTGTGAATAATAGAGAGGAATATAAGGGGAATCGAGAGGAAAATAACAATGTAGACTCACCACAAAAGAACTTTCACAGAGGGAAGGAATTTGGGGAAATTTTAAGGAAAAACACAATCTCATCATCAATGAGGGAGAAAAAAAGAGACGACCTGGAAGTTTAAAATGTTGTTACCACCCCCCTCCCACACCTATCAAATGCCATTTCTACCTTCCAGTTCCTCTGTTGGTAGATCCCTTTTACTAAACCCTCCCCATCAGATGGTTTTCTGCTCTCCCTGCCATGTCCATTGAGAATTCTGCTGACTGTCACATCCCAAAGAAAACTTATTCTAAATCAACCCTTTTTTTGTTATTGCTTGAAAGGAAAAATTTAATATTCAGAGTCTCATCATGCAAAGCTGATCACACAACAGAGCTGACCGTATCCTCCTGTAAAGTGACAGGAGTCATCAGGTGAGAGAATAAACCTAACCTGGATATACAGCTCTAGATATTTCAGGGAATAATTTCATTATTCATATCTTATCAATCATACAAGAGAAACAGTTAATCTCCAAAACTGTTCAGCTGCCATGATGGCAGGATCCGCACTTGATCATCTGTGGGACCTGGATCTTCTCTGTTCTTGCTTTATTGCCAGTTTTGGTTGAGCAGCTCTTCACATAATGAAAAACTTCATTTTCTAAAGCACCCAGCTGTTCACAAGAAATTGTGTCAGGTGGAGTCTGACTTGGGGCAAATTTGAAGTGTAAGATGAACTTAAACATTTACTGAACACAAGAACAACAAACTGGAAATGTATTCTGAGGACATTAGAGCTGCTGTTTCATAGTCCTACCAATGAGTGCTTTTCTTTCTCACATAGATGTTTTTCATCCTTTTTTAAACATCTGAAGGACCTCACAAAAGGAAAAAAAAATTTGAAAAAAAAATTTTAAAAAAAAATCTGTCTGCCTGCTCAAGATGTCCACCTGAAAACTCAAAGTCTGTTCTTAGGAAACCAGTGGGAACAGAGGGAGGCAGAACAAAGTACCATGTTAGTTGTTGAGATGGCAAAGATGCAGTTAAATAAAATTCAAACATTTCTGGAAATACCACAGAGTTCAAGGCACCTACACCCCCTAAATCTCTCCTACAGTCTCAGCAGTGCTAAGATTTCACTTGAGAGCATTTTCTGTATCAGAACTGCACAATCCCCCCTCCAGAACTGCACATGGAATGTGTTTTAGGACAGGCAGAGAGGTTGTCATCTGTCTAAGAGGCATCTGACAGTATTTCTTGATTTTTGGGCTTTCTTGTCTTCTCATTGTTGCTGTTTACAAATAGCTCCAAAGAAATATATGAAATTAGTCTAGTGTAAAAAGAAACATGCCAGGGAGAACAAAATTATGCCAGCTGGTCTTTGCCTTATGTTCTTCTTCTATTAGACCTGAGGTTTTTGAACCCAAAAATTCATACCATAATTATTCAGTTGAGGTCTTGGAACAGATTTTGTGCTGATTTTATTTAGACACAGTCAAGAAAAAAATTTCTTGACTGCTTTTTTCCAGCTCTCATAAAAAAAAAAATAAAAAAAAAATTGCCATGTCACAATTTGTTTTCCCCAGATTTTTTATAACAAATCCAATTTAGTACAGTAAAATTCCTCATCACAGATAATCAGGCACCTTCTTCTCCAATAGGAGATATTATACTTTCTTCCTGTGCCACTGCTCTTTCCCTCCTAGACTTTTCTCTAGGAATTTAGATATCGTGTAACTGTTATTTCCTTACCTAAATACTGTTACTTCTGTTTGTTTAAATGGGACTTTAGTTGAATATTAATATTATTGTACATTTTCCTCCTTTCTCCAGTAAATAACCCCTCACAGGTTGAGTGCTTTAGACTCATTGATTTCTCAGAAAACTTGAAAATTCCCAAGAGGCCATTCAAAAGGATTTCTATTCCTCCTATATAACTTGACTTTTCTCCCTTCTGCAGGTATTTTGCTTTGGAAATCCAAATAAGAACATGGAAAAGTGGAATATGGTGGGACATGTATAAAACTGGCTTTGCTTTCCTTGCTGATTCTCGACAGGCAACACAAAGGAAACTAATGGAATCCAACCAGGAAGCTGAAACTGGACAAGAAATCAGAGGTGCAAAACTTCAGGTGAACTTCTAATGGATTTGCTATTCAAGATGGAAAACAATCCAGCCAGTAACTGTAAGGATCTATTGAATTTAAAGTTAAAATAAACTAGATTGTAAAGGACATTGAAGAACAATTTTTGTTTTGTTTTCTGCCTAGTGGTTAAGGCATAAAATTAAGTCAGACAAAAAGTCTATTTATATATAAAATGGCTGAGGTACGTTTCTATTCACCAGCATTCATTTAAATAAATAAAAAATTGCACAAGAGCAACTAAACAACTTCAAAAATATCAAATTGTATCTCATCAGTATTTTTGAAAATGAAACATCATAAGAAAAATCAAAAGAAAACAGACTGTTTAAAAAACAAAGAACTCCAGGGATGCATGTGTACAGTGCTCCTGTGAGAATATCAGCTGCTAAATTCTGATTTAATTCCCCTAAGATTAATTTATTCAATAAGTGTACCAAAGGTTTTAATAAAGCAGGAGTTCAGTGAAGCAAATATATTTTAATTCTTCTTTTACAGCTCTATTTATTGTAAAGCAAGTCTCAGCATTGTAAAAATTTTATAAACTGTGTTCAGTCTACCTCCCCTCAATCTGAGGAATCTCTAGTAATCCTGCTTCTTTTTTTGTTTTCTATAATTTATGATGGTGGAGCTTTATTGAGCATATAACACAAGGGAAAAGTATCTGCATCTTAAAATTACACCTGGCACCTGGCAGTAATAACCCAGCAAACATGAATTTTCCCTGCTGCTTATTTGACAGTGTGGCCAGTTTTAATTCTCTGATTTTGTGATGAAATAGGAATGCTGTAGGTTTTGCCAAAATAACAAGGAATTTGGGAATGCATTCCTGCAGAGAAATTGAGTTATCTCACCTTATCTGGCAAGTGGAGAAGAGAACCAAAATGTGACAATACCACAAAATAGAGACACTTTTTCAGTTTTGCATCAGCTTTGACTAAAATAGTGAATTCATTCTTGTATGTATTCCTTATCATTCCACATGAAGATACTTCTTGAAGTGCTTAATTAGCTAAAACATCTAAAACCAACAGTATTTTACCCTTTTCATTTATTAATGAAACTATTTTCAGTTTAATCTTTATTTTTCCTCTGGCATACTTGCTCATATGAAGTGATTGATTCTTATTCTGTAGGATATACTTCTGTATTTGTAGATTTCTAGAATATGGTGATCTTTCTTTGATCTTTTTTCTTTTTCCTTTTGATCTTTTTTCCTCACCAGTAAAAAAACTGTTCCTCTCTACTCCATTTTTTCCACCATATGACTTCAAAAAAATCTCCTTTCTGTTTTGTTTCCATCACATATCTTTATTTCTTGCCCACTTTATATTTTGTTTTCACAACAGAACTTCTTAAAGTTACTTTGTAAATGTTTTTTAAAACTTTCTTTTACTTCTGTAGTAACACAAATGACCAAACTGCAGTATTTGAGATTACTTGAATATTTGCAGAAATGCTCCCTGTACTCATTCATTTAATCACAGAGTGATTTGGAGTGGAAAGAACCTTAAAGATCATCTCATTCCCCTGCCATGCACCTTCCACTATCCCAGGTGGCTCCAAGCCTCATCCAATGTGGCCTTGGACACTTCCAGGGGTCCAAGGTCATTCACAACTTCTTTGTAAGTAATCTGAGCACTTGAAACTGTATTTTAAATCTCCAGAAATAGTAATTCCTTTTTCTTTTTTTTTTTTTTTTACTGCTAATGCCAGTTAATTCTCAAGGTGATTATTTTCACAACTGTTTTCATAGTATTTAGTAGTAGTATTTTGTAGCATTTAGATCTGGTATTGAATTTGTATTTAAATACTATTCCTATAGTATTTAAATATTTCAAATAGATTTAGAAAATCATATTTTCAAATACTATTCTCACAACATTTAAAGGGAAAAGTGATGAGGAACCAGTCCAAGCTCATGCTCAAAACAAGGCCAGCTCTGAAACACATTGACCCAGTTGGGACTTGAAAACCACCAAGGATGGAGACAGGAAAATGAGAAAACCACCAAGGATGGAGACAGGACAAGCAGAAACCATCAAGGATGGAGACAGGACAAGCAGAAAACCACCAAGGATGGAGACAGGACAAGGAAAAAACCACCAAGGATGGAGACAAGACAAAATCTCTGGATAATCCACACCAGCATCCAGCTGTTCTCATGGGGGAAAACTATTCCTTCACACCCAAGCTCATCTCTTGATTTTGCTCATCCTCCTGCCCAAGAGGGACCTGCTGTAGCACCTGCAGTACCAGGACATGCTGTGGCCTCGTGTCCAGCTCGTTGTCCCAACCCCCAGGGCTTTTCCCACCTTTCCCAGTGCCCAGTCAGGCCCTGCCAAGGTCTTGGTCCATCCCAGGGACGGGGAGAGGGAGGTGGGTTGGTGTAGATGGAAATCAGGAATCTCCTACATGTCAGAGACAGCAGAACTGTGCAGATGCTGCACCTGCAAATGAGGCAGCAAATCTGAAATCTGCCGTTCTCACACATAGACACACACACACAGTTATTTATTACAGGTTTCAATCTTATTTATCATCTATTTCAATAGAAGTAATTTTAAAAAATATTAAAATCCAGTCAGCAGTGCTCTGATTTCTCAGTTTGCTGCCTCCACCCTTAAAAAGATGAGGCAGAAGAGATCCCAGAATGTGGCATCTTTAGGATTTGCCACTGGGCTCCAGCCCCATGCTGAGGCAGAGTGGAGCTGGCTAATCATGGTGTTTTCCAGCCTGGAAGAGCTCTGTTATCAGCCTCATGCAGGCTCTGACCCCCAAAGGCTGCCTATTGTGCAGCAGCCCAGCAGCATCTGGGGCTGCCAGCAAGGACAATGGATTGACCTGTTCAGCCTTTGTAAATTGAAGCTGCCTGGGAAAATAAAAAATAAAAAAAAAATAAAAAAGAAAAAAGAAAAATAAAGAAAAAAAGAAAATAAAAAAAAAAAAAGAGAGAAAAAACCAACCCAACAAAACCACCCAACCCAGGTTTAATAGCATTAGTGTGTGGAAGAAAAAAATAAAAATATCAGGAATCTTCAACTGTCACTTGCAAAAGTCACATGCCTGCAATGAGTCTGATCTAAAGAGGAAAGAATAATGTTTCAGGACAAAACAATGGATTGTGTTTAGCCAATTAAGGGTGCTGCAGGTTTAAATCACACGTTTTATTTTCTAATAAATGAAAGGTGAGACAATAAACTGCAGAAACATCGGAGTGAAACTGAGTTACTGCAATGAATATGCAGCAAAATGCAAATATAAAGGAATATCTAAATCAGGATATAAGAAATGGGATATTAGTTATAGTTTTTCAAGGCTACCAGTAAAAATGGGGAAAAGCAGACAAAAGCACTGATCACAAAAGATTTACTTCACACAAGGACCTTTTCCTTACAAACTTTCTGGAATGTTCTAACTGTTAAAGAGGTTAAAAGATTAGTGACACCAGGAAAATTTCACCAACACTGACGTTAAATATTTTCCACTGGGCTATAAAACCATCTACATTGGGTTTGCAATAAGGTCTCTGTTTATACTTTTCTAACACAACCCCCCTCCCCACCCATTAGTGATAATTAGATGTATACAGAAAGCAGATTATACAAAAAGCATAATGTATGAACACTAATTTAATTTCTTCCAAGAAAGACTTTCAAAGGCACATATACCTCTGATTTTTCATGCTTAATGATACATTGCATTGTAGTGACAAACTGGTATTTGAGCCTTATTAAAATAATCAGTAAATAAATACAAATATACCATTCCTATGTAGAGGTGAATTCATCCTTGCACAAAGAAAACCCCAGCACACTTCAGTGCTCAGTGATCCAGTGCCCCCTAAACAGAAACTTCTGCAGTTTCTGAGCTTTTAAGACTGGATAATTCAGCTGAAAAGCCTTAGCAGAAAAATGCACATTTAGAGGGCTGTTCTCATCCCTGGCAATGCCCAAGGCCAGGTTGAACACTGGGGCTTGGAGCACCCTGGGACAGTGGAAGGTGTCCCTGCCCGTGGCAGGCGTGGCACTGGATGATCTTTAAGGTCCCTTCCAGCCCAAACCATTCCATGATTTGCAAACATAGGGACATTATTGATAACAATGCTCAGTAAATGGCAGCAAATACCATTTGCTTTTAAATCATTCATGTATTTGTGTTTAGAAGGGCCTGACATGGAACTGGAAAGGAATCTTTCTGGCCTGTGACATATGTAGAATTTTTTTACCATCTTTTCTTACAAATACCCCAGGAAAATATCTTGATTAATAGAAGCAAAGTTCCCCCTCAAAAGCAAATATTTCATTTCTCTAATTAGTACAGCACATCTCACAGATTTCAAAGCAGTTGAAGGAAATATACCCAACACCACAGCCCAAACTAATCCTTCAGGTAAAAGTTCCTGCTGGCCCAAATTTATAACCATTCCCAGACCCTTTTGCACCATGGAGTTGTTGATTTTGGAAAAATGGAGAGTCATGTCCTGCATAAAGTACAACCAGAGCAGTGACTTGGCATTTGAATCATCCTTTCTAAATCTCATGTGGAGTATTTGCAGTTAACAGACAAAAAAAATATCACTATGCAATAACTACATTGTAAAATCAACTTTCTAAAGGCCTCACACTTTCATTTAAGCAACAGCATACACTGATCATTTCAAAGATATTCAGGGTGTTATTTCTAATTCAAACAAGAAAAATGGTCCTTGCTGTGGACCTTTAAGTACAATTCACTATTCCACCATAAACACAGGTAAAAACAAAAGGAAGAAAAGGACAGTTCAGATTTTTATGCTTCATACTGAGAATAACTTGATTCTGTATGCTAGAATTTATAATCATGTATTTATCTTTCTTTCTGGGGCTCACCTGGGTAATTACATTAGAAAGTAGTTACTGTGGTTTCAGAATAAGATAAGGATCAATTTTTGACAGGTCACCATTGGAGACAATTAAAAGCAGCTGCTTGTAGCAGTTGGGATTACACCAGTGTGCTGGTTTAATGCAAACTATGCAATCAATCTGGAGCACAAGGATCTTTTGAGGACTGAATTAATGTTTGATTGAATGAACTCAGGCATTTTACAAGCCAGAATAAGCAAAGTGCTCAGAGCCATCACACAAATACAAATTTGAATAACAGCAAGGATGTCAGCACAAAGGCTGAAATAAGGTGCCTTGTTGGAAGCAAAGAGTGCCACAGTTTTCTTCAGTTCACATCGAACTCCCCTCTTTTAAACAAAAAATTCCTTATGGTAAATGGTGGCAGAGAGAAGATGTGGCAGTGGTTCACTGCTCAGAGTGCTCAGACCTTTTCTAGACTGAGAAAACTTGAGATACCCAGGGAGCTTTGGAGTGCCCATCCCTGGAGGTGGCACCTGGAGGTGGCACTCAGTGCTCCGGGCTGGGGACAAGGTGGGCATGGGGCACAGCTGGGACTCCATGGGCTGGGAGGGCTTTTCCAGCCTCAGGGATCCTGGGATTCTGTGATTTGATTTTAATCCAAGCCACATCACCTAACATCAATGAAGGATTTATGCTTTGAGGAAGGAGATTGCAGTGCTTTAGGCAGAGCTGGATGTGTATTGATGTGTTAATCTGTTGTCTTCACCAGGTACCTTTAGATTCACAGTAATTTGTGCCCTCTCCTCTAGTAGAGAAAGAGACAAGGCAGGTTGCCATTCAGACTCCAAATATCTTGCATATCTCCAAACAAAATTAGCTGGCTACGGCATTTCTTGCAAGGGCATCCATTCTATTTGCCCAAAATGATGAAAAATCAAGAATCGATTTTAATTCTTCTTCTGAGCACCTGATGCCTGAAGCATCCAGCAAGAGGCATAAGAGATCCTGTAAAAATGTGCCCAAAATGCCCTTTTTAGAGCTCTTTCTTATCAAAACCTCAATCCTTATATTCCTGAAGCAAACTATTGAATTTCTCAATCAGTAATTCACCAACGATCAGCCTGACTGGAACTCCTGGAGGATGGACTTCTCTGAATGAAGGGATAAATTAATCTTTCTTTCTTATCCCTACTGGTGTTTGCTTATATTTAAGGTTGATTTCATGAGATCCAGGGACATTTACAAATGTCCAGTGATTCATGCATCACCCTTGCCCTGAGAATAACAGCAAGTGTTTGCAGGCAGTGCAACTCAGCAAGAAGTGAATGCAATCAGAGAATGTGTGGGAGGGAGGAGAGAAGCAAGAAAATCCAGCCTCAGTAATATGAAAAGCATGTACTAGGTGCATTATGCACTTGTTAGCAACTGTTAAAACTTAAGCAAGGTGATGATGAACACAACTGGAATGGAAGATTAAAATAGGATTTGTACCTACTGTGGCTCCAAAGGATTTGTCACCACGGGTGTTAACTGTTCAGTATCACTAAAATCAAAATTCCTGCAGAATTTATAGTATTAATTCTTACATATTTATGTTTAAAAAGAAAAAAATTACAGGAGCAAAAGGGATTATTTAGTGACCTGTATTGCAGGGAGAAACAATGAAAATGGTGGGTGATTTATTATATTAAAATGCTACTGCAGCCTACAGGGTTAATGTCAACAACCATCATTGGAAAAGAAAAAAAAAATTCAACCAGAAAAGCCTTTTTGTGTAATTTTTGTGGAGGATTCATTATTTTTCATATGCAGTATATGACCACCTGCTCTGAGCACCCACATTTGCCAGAGCTGTATTTATTTTTAGGCTTTTTTTTATTTTTATTTTTATTTTTATTTTTTAATGCAAAACCTGCCCTGTCCAGCCTCGAAAACAAAAACATCCCTTTAGCCAGATTCCCTTCCACAGGTACATTATGGAAATCTCTGAGTGTCAGCATGTCTTGAAATCCTCCATTCACCCCCCTGAGCCAGTGCTTAAGGGGTCTCTTCCTGCCGAGCCTCCTCCGTGTTTCGTTTAAATTCCGGTGCCGTCATCCAGGCCAGGAATCTCAGCTTTGGGATTCTTTGCCCGTCACCTTCAATCTGCGTTACTATGGGTACTGGAAAGCCTATTACTGTACAAGGGTGGGAGCCACCAGAAAGGAAAAGCACTGAGATTTGCAGCAGCAACCAAAAAAAAAAAAAGAAAAAGAAAAAGAAAAAAAAAAGCCCAAAAAATAAATGCAAACAGCAAAGAAAATCGGCAGTCACTCGTAGGACGCAGTTTTCTACAATATCTTTTTCTTAGGAATGCCAAAAGCATTAATGTTATTAGAGGCAAATAAAAATGGAAGGTGAGATGGCTGTTCCCTGCCCCGTGGTGTCACAGAGAACATCTGTTGCACGCTGTCTTTGCTGTGTTTCTCACCTCTGCAGGAATACTCTGGGAAGTAAATATCATTCACATAAGAACAGCACTCTGTCAACAAGTCTTTTTTACCACTGAAATAATCAATGAAGGAACAGCAATCTCCCCTGCAGCCTTCTGCACTCTCCAACGTCTACAATAAGATTTCTACATGTTGGCAGTCAATACAGTTCAATTAATGTTTAATTCATGCTTTCTTCCTGAAGCAAGATGAAAAGACAGAACATTTATCAACAGCAGAACCACAGCAAAAATAAACACTTCTTGTTCCAATATTACCATCTTTTTGAGATGCAAGGCACTGTATCAGAGAACAACCAAAATGTCATCTGCCGTTTGTTTTCCAGGGCTGCATGAAGTTTTGCAGATGACCAAATAAAATATTAGCCTAAAAAATATATGGTGAAGGGAATTCTTCAGTGAAAGCAGCAGCCACACTAAAGCATCTTTATGATTTTCAGTGAAGATATTCTGGAATCTATACACAATCCCATTGTATCGAAGTGTGTACCAGCTGAAAACTCAGTCCCACTAAAAATCTTTTATTTTCTGAGCCCTGTATTTGTGGTTATCAGGTAGATTGCTGGCCATTCAAGTGAATGCTGACTGCTCCTAAGAGGCTGGTAAAGCATTCCCTGCTGAACTGCCATGATCCCTCTCTCAACAGCAAGCATCTGTCTTGCTGAAGATACAGTGTTTTATCTCCATGACTCAAATGTCCAGGGCTCTAAAAATAAGAGTTTAAAATCTAATTCATGTCTATGGCCTACCTAATCACCCAGAAGGCCTCAGTAAATGCTTTTTCATTGTTTCCTTTTTTACTGTTTCCTTTTTCAGCTTCCTCTGCTTTACCAGCATATCGAGCTATTCACAGTTTTAAATTAACCTCTTAAACCCAAACCTGGATCCAAGTCCATCACCAGGAAAAGCTGCTGAAGACAGAGGGTGAAGCAACCAGGGCTATCTGATGTGATGAGCATCCTCAGCATTTTGATCTGTTGTGACACTTTAGTACAAAATATGCCCTGCCCCTTATCTTGAAACTTCTCATATCAAAATGCCTGAGATTTCAAAGAAGCAGAACAAAAAATCCTTTGTATTAAGTGCTGGAGCAGTGGGAATGACAGAACAAAGGCAGGTGACATTTTTACATACTTTTCAGGGTGCCAAATTATTTTACACAAAGGTCATCATAGTGTACTGAAGACAAGGTCCACAGCACATGCCAAGAGACCAAAATGCCACTGACTATGAGAAATTTTGCTTGGTTATCACCACCCTGAGAAGAAAATTGTTTTATAGCAGCAGCAGTTCTGTGCTAGGGTACACAACAATATGAATCTTTCATGCAAGGTTTGAAAACCGTACCAGAGACAACTGCAGACGTCAATAAGCACATGGGCTTTTTTCTTTTTAGATATGTCCTGAAGAGATGTCTAAATTTGGCCATGTATCATGAGAATTTAGTAGTTAAATGCTGAGAGTATTGACCTGGATCGACAAGTAATTAAAGTATTTAATGCTACAGATGACAAAATAGAACATCTAGAAAACTGGACATGGAAAGAAAGGCTGGATGTTGTTTAGTCTGAACAACAAAATATTTTGGAAGATAAACTAGCAGTTTCCAAAGTGAAGAGTAGAAGAGAGAAGAGATTTACTCTATCCACCATAGGTTTGACTGGGTGGATTAATTTCAGTTCAGAACAGTTCAGCCAGGAGGAAGAAGCACAGGGAAAGCTCAACATCCCTCAGAAATGGCACAGATGTCAGGGGATCCTGCCCTCAGGCAGGGGATGGCACAGGAGAGCTCTCAGGATCCTTTCCCAGCTAATGTGGGATTGCACAGCCCATGGATTGCATCCATAGGGTACATCCTACCCACGGGGTGTGCAGCACTTGATGTGGGCTGAGGTGCACAGCATTCAGTTCAGTCTGGATAATTACAATAAACCTACCAATAGAAGGGAAAACACTGGGGGAAATAACTGTGTAAAGAGCATGATTGTGTATGGCTCATGTACAGTCACATCCCCAACCAGGCTGTTCCCTATGGATTAGGGTGGATCAATCCACCAAGGACTGACCAGCATCAATCCTTCACATGCCAAAGGATGAACCTGGAATGTCAGGCCACTTGTCAAGGGGCACGGCCATAATAATTGCCAGATCCTCATTGTCCTTAGCCCATCAGAAAGTTTGGGAGATAGGATGAATGGGCACAGAGCCAAAAGTGTTTTTAAAAGAATCCCACTCTAAGGAAAATGCTTGAAAGGAAATACACTTCTTTTGTTTTGGTTTGGGTTTGAGTTTTTTGGGGGGGTTGTTTGTTTGCTTGTTTGTTTTGCATATTTGTGGGTTGTTTGGTTTGGTTTGGGGTTTTTGTAAACAGTTCACATGCTGAGGGAAAACTAAGGTAGATGTATGGAGGAAATTCTTTACTGTGAGGGTGGTGAGGCCCTGGCACAGGTTGCCCAGGGAAGCTGTGGATGCCTCATCCCTGGAAGTGTCCAAGGCCAGGCTGGATGAGGCTCTGAGCAACCTGGGATAGTGGAAGGTGTCCCTGCCCATGGCAGGGGGGTTGGAATGAGACTTTAAGAACTTTAAGGTCCCTTCCAACCCAAACCATTTCATGATTCTGTGCATGAAGGAAGCAATGCCTAGAAGAGAACTATCTGTGCTGCAAGCACCATGGGACATTTCTCATCTGGAGGGAAAAGACCAACCAGCCTCAGGTTAAACCCTCCTAAGGAAAAGCCTGTCTAGGCAGCTGCAAACTGAGAGCTCAATAAAGCAGTAAATGATACTTCTCCACATCAGGTGATGGATTTTGATTCTTTCACTTTTATCAGATTATGCTGAGTACATGAGAAAATAAAAGCAGAAAGGATGTTTCTTGTCTCATAAGCACAGTTCAGATAAGGACAAGAAGGGAAGTTGTGCTTCCCTTTCAAAAGGCAGTGGACTGAGGAGGTATTGTTATTCAGCTGCCAAGAGCTCTCTCCCTTATGTATAGACATCAGTGTTTGCTCTGAAATATTGTCTGATATCTTAATTGGAGGCTACTTTTCACACATGGAGAAGTAAGGCACTGCTTCACTTCCTTGCAGGGACAAATCCTGTCCTAGTCCCTGGCAGAGGGATATTGTCTGGAAGGGGGTGCCACAGCTTTAACTCACACAGCCTCATACTCTGGTGGGCTCTGCTTCAAAGACTTCCCTTTGTATTATCCAGGATTGTTATGGAGTGAAAATTATCCCCTGTTCCAAAGTGCAGCTTCCATCTCTTGGGATTTCCTGGATCAGAAGGGCTGGCACAAGCTGGAAAAATCAAACCTGCCAAAGTGAGGAGAGAACAAAACAAACCCTAAAGAGCCCCACTGAACTGTGAGCATGGAAGTAGGGCAAGGAACTCCCCAGTAAAATGTCCCATGGATAAAAAAAAGGAGCTCTGAACTCATTACTGTGAAAGTGGCCACTGCAGTTGTATTTTTTTTAATGCTGTATCTATGATCCTAAAATTATCCAGCTGTGCTTATAGGAAAAGTAAAGGATTTTGTACTAACCGAGACCTTGGCATTTTCAGCTTACTCTTACTACCCTCACCATTTAAATTTTGCCTTTCAGCACACTTTTCCACAAAGATATGGAAAAAAAAAAAGTAAATTAATGACAGAATTTTTACAGCAGTAAAAAATATATCCCATATGTACAGGAAATTTTTAATGAAGATCAGTTTGGCTTGGTGAGGGTAGTGCCATATATGTTTTAGAATATTTCATCTACCTCAGTCCACATCTGTACTTATCTAACTTGTGAAGTGGACACCTTATAGCATCAATCAGCTGAAATTACTCAAATCTTTGATTTTTAGGAGCATTGAGATGCCACTCTAGAGGCAAATCCCCACCATAAACCTCACTTCCACCCTGGGAGGGAGCTATACAGGCAGGTGTGCAGTTAAAACACTAGTGTTACCATGGGATTTGCTTAATAATAAAAAATTATGATAAATTCTCAAGAATTTTATTAATAGCTTTGTGGTAGTAGTTAGGTAAAGCTACCAGTATGCAGCAGTTTGCCATATCACTTCTCTTTAAATTGATTAATTACTTTGACTACTTATTCTTGTGTCTCTGCCTGTCTGCTTTTTCCCCTGAAGAGTGTAAAATGACATTTGTGATTGCTGTAGTTAGAGAACGTGATTTTTATTAGGAAAGCAATTGCTACAGAAAAGATATTCAAGAAAATTTTTGCAGGTTTCTTCTATTTTTAATAGAACAAATTAACAAATTATCCCATTTTCCTTCAATCTTGACCTACCAAATGGCTGTTAAACACCTGCCAGGTGAAATGCATTTTCCTTTCACAAGGAAAGGATTTCAACACTTAGTTCACCAATTCAGCTAATGTTTAATTCATTTCCTTGTCAGCTAGCTAGATTAAAGGAAAGAACATTTGTCAACAGGAGGGAGGCAACAAGAATCCAGCTTTGCACTCCTGTCCTAATTTACAAGAGCACCAAGTTCCCATTTCTGGATAAAACCTATCCTGGGAGGAGGGAGGCCGAAGTTGAGATTGCAAACCATAAAGAAGCTACTGGAGCACAGACATCACTGATGATGGATCCTTTAGGCAAAGTCAAATTTATGATCTAGTTAAAATGGAATATCCTGGCATCTAATATCATCACAGCACTAATGAGATAGATCTGTTACAGTAAACTGCCTTCTCCTGTGAAATGCACGATTTTCTTTATTTCTTCTGCCTCAGCTTGCCTCTAGTTTTATGCCAGGCAGGGTGCAGGAGCTGAGTGTGCTGCAGGTGAGGATTTTTCCCTAGGTGCTTTGCAGCATTTGTGCATTCACTACCACTGTAAAACAGCACAAGGAATAGAAAACACAGCTCAGGGGAAAAAAAAATGCAGACATACGTGTTCTGTGAAGACCTTCAGAGAAAGGAGAAGAGTAGAGAAAAAAAATCTTTTATCTCTCAGACATTTGTATTTCCTTCTGAGTCATGAGAAAAGCGGTGATTAATCACAGGCAGCTGTCATGGAACAAGACACATAGCACAAGCTGTATGTGAAATGTAGACATTACCACTGGAATCACAAATCCCAGCTTTCCTAATTGGAGATTCCCTCCACCAAAATGGAGACTATACTGAAAACGCTCATTTTAAGATCCATGACTTCTGTTGCAATAATTCAGAGCTTTGACAGCACTATAAAATGCTGAGAATATCTGGATTCTGGTTTATTCCTCATATGTCTACCCTTTCCAAAAATACATTGATTTTTATAGGTATGACAATCTGGTTCAATTCATCTCTATGGGAAGCAATCTTTCATATCTGTACATGAATACTGGGAGATATTTTGAGCATACCAGAAGGGTAACAAATGCAAACTGCTGTAGGCTCACATATCTGGCAGAATGACATCCAGGAAACTGCAGAAGTGCTGCAATCTCTACAATGTAATGACACTGCATCAGATAATGTACCCACCTGATGGAAACTGCTAAAAATCATATAAAGTAAGCATAAGGGGAGAAAAAATAAGCAAATATGTGCAGGAATAAATACAATGGCTGACCTTCTGTTTGCTTTCCTCCATTCCCCCCTCCCCAGCTGCTTTGATTTTAGTCTAGTCAAGTCTTTGTTGATATTGCAGCAGGAAAATGAAAGTGGAAGGGGGGGGAGATTAACCCTAAGAGGAAAGAGGAACCTTTGCAGATCTCATTTATTCTGAGTTCTTCAAACTAATCCATTTGCAACTCAATCTTATCAAAAAGGAGAGAGGCTCCTTATTGCAATGTTCCAGGGAAAAGGGAAAAAAACCTAAACCAGCTCCCATTGAGTAGTGTCTCAGCCAGAGGAATTCAAATACAGATTTTCCTCTCTGCATGCCCTTCAGCACTGTGGCTGCTTGAAGCTTGCACCCCATGTGTTTCCAAAAGAACCTTTGGATTCAACTAAAAATTAACATTTGAGCTCTAAATAAGAAAGAAGCCTGTGCATCCACCTAGATTTAACCTCTAACAGAAGTTTAGGAGACAAATTAAGGAGTTCCTTTTAGTCTCTGGATTCTAAATATTTCCCTACACCTCTGTGCTTCCCCAAAATTAGGCATAGGCTCAAAAACCTTGTCTGCTCTGACCCCATACTTGCAAAATTTGCTGCTAATCTTTCCCCTACAGCAATACTACATCTAAATCTAAAGCTTCATTGTTTAATTATTTTCTAGCCCGTGAGAACAGCCCTGAAAATGAAACATGAACGTAAACTCAGGCAGTGGCATTTCCGAGACTGCAGCAGAATTGGGAAATTAGAGAAACCAGTAATGATGAAATTGTGGAATGCTAACCTAAATCTCCATTTATATTTCATTAAGAGGAGTTGAGCCATGTGACTATCTGTGGGCTTCTTGGAGGTGCTAAATCTAAACAGGAAGGATGGCAGTGAAACGTGAGCTTTGCCACATAACCTGTCCCTGCAAAAGAGCACCAGTAAAATGCTGATCCAGGATTCTCCATTAGGGACAGCCCTAAGCTCCCTCTCTCCAGATTTCTCTCATGTTTTTATAGGAGTCACCAATGCATCATCAGCAAACAAAAATCCTCAGAGTGTTGACACTTGGGATTATGAAATCACGACACCAAGAGTGGAACTGAACACACAGGTACCTCATGGGACAAGGTGTTGCTACTCCCTCTCCTGCACAATTCCCCTCCACCCTCCTTTTTATTTAAGGTAAGAAAAAAAAAAAACCCTTCTGGCAACATTCCACAGCTGAAAACCACACGACAAAGACACCTTTATGCAGGTCTTGGGTCCAGGGTGCAGCAGCTTTAAAAACAATGGCTATTGGGGCTGATATTCCACCTACACCCAAGCAGGTCTTAATTGCTGCAAGGGCAATTTCTTTCTGCCAGCTTTTCACAACCAAGGCTGCTTCTGGCAGCTTCAGCGAGTTTATTTTTACAACACATCATTCACCTGTCTACCATCAGCTCCTCCTGTAATGAAATGCCCACCCAAATATTGGCTCATCAAAGAACATTAAGGATATTCATACACTGAATCTCATGGTCTTTCCCATAGTCCTGAAAAATTAGAAACATCAGGAGGTGTCTGTGATCACTCAAAGAGGCCATTAGGTTTAATTTGAGCTCTTCTTTTTTTCTCCTTCAGGAGAGGAAAACTGATATTTTTTAAAAATTATATGAACAAACAAATTTGAAAAGAAAAGGCTGAGCATCTAATTTACTACTTCCTACCAATAATGGCAAACCTGAAGCAGTAGTAAACCAGGAGTAACATTTTCTGCCTAAGCGCAGGATTTTTCTTCCCTTTTGCAAGCACCAACCTCGTGTCATTTTGAATGATAGTTCTTTTTGTCTCTTTTTCCCTCCAATCTAATACCTGTCACAACCATCACACCACTGAGAGCCTTCTCATAGGCTTTAGTTAACCCACTCATCCATGGAAAAGCAGAACTTGGAGCCTGCAGAAGCCTTTGCTTCCTGAAACCTATATTTGCTTATAGCTTAACCTTAAAAACTTAAGTTTGTGCATATTTTGGATCCTCCACTTGCTCTACCTTTTGATGAAAGAAAAAAAATGAAGCACAAACTCAGCTGAGGTAGTGGGATAACAACATCTAAATTTTAACAGTGTTGAGTGATAAAATATCCCTGGAGATTGGAGATGGTGGGGGGAGGACACAAAAGCATATCAAATTAAACATCTTCCAGTCCTCAGGGGCACAGTCAGAGGGGGGAGGGAGAGGCTGTCATCTCATTTCTCCAGTCAGTGCTGCCTGCAGATGCAGGTTAGGAAGGAGAGCAGGAATCCATTTGTTGAAATGCTCTTCCCCAGATTCATCTGCCCTCTCTCCCTCAATGTTTTTAATCAGCATTTCTTACATTTTCATCATTTTATGAGACTGATGTTGTGTGGGTTTCTTTTTTTTTTTTAAATGAGTCCCCTGAAATATTAATTCAAATATTTCCCATAAAAAAACCCAAATAACAGGCTTAATTAAGGAAAGCTCTTTTACCCATTTTTTTTTCTCCCCCAAATAAACCATTCAATTCCTCCAATCATTAATTAAAATTAAATTTTAAAAATAAAATCAATGGAGGCCTCAGAACCTATCAATAATTAATTAGGGAATTAAACTGATCAGCTAGGGGTGGCCCACGTGACAGCACAGGTGTCCTACACTGGTGATCTGTCACACACCCTGATACCTCATGTCACATGTGGGGAGCTTTGAGGCTTGGAAAAAACGGGTTCAGCTCCCAATTATGGGGCTGCAGGACAGCTACAGGCTATAGATTGGCTGCTTGTTAATTAAGTGGCAGAATGCAATTTCAGCCTCTGCCCAGCTTTGTACTGCATGACCTTCCTTTTTCCTCCCTCTCTGGAAAATAAAATTAGTTCCCCTGGCAAGCGACACCGCTCACCTCCTCTAGGTTCTTCCCATCAACTTGATGTAGTGTTTTCCACTGCACTGTGACCACCATCCAAACCTTTCAGCAAAGAAATAACCACACAACGGATTTTTTATTATTTTTTTTTTAAGGCACTGAATGCAATGAAGCTTTTAATTTTTTCCAGCTGCTCTGAGCTGCACCAGCACCGGTGGTGCAGAATCAAAATTCACTGCTCCTCCAGTATGCTCCAAGTGCCCAGCTGGCACTGGGAACCATTCCTAGAGAACACAGTGATGCCTTAGGATTTCAGTTTTTATACTTTTCATGTATTTGCAATCCTGCAATTCTTTAGCGTATAGTGTATACAGTGTGTAATGTAACACTCTAAACTCTCTAAAGTGTATCTAGTGTATTGTGTATAGTGTATAACTCTAAACTCCATACAGTGTGAGCTGCTGCTTTCCCATTTTGGTCAGATAACACAATTCCTCTCCAGGCCTCGCAATCAAGAACACCTCACTGTCTCAGGCCCTGAGAGATGGAAACAAAAGTGAGTTGGGGGGAGCAAACTTGGGGTAAATGACTTCATTACCTGAAGCTGTAATTGGAAGATTAACCCCCAATACGCAAATGGACCAAACTTATAAAAGTATGAAAACCTGTGACCCATCACCCATTTTGGGTTTAAGCCTGGGGGGCTCAGTCTGCCCTAAATGTACCTGAAGGCATTTCAATAAATAGAACTGCTTTTTATTCCCTTAATTTTGTCTGGCCACTGTTTTTAGGTAGCCCAAAAAGTCATCAACAGCTACGGACAGAGAGATTAAGAACAACCGGGGAAAAAGGAAAAGGCAGAAAAAATTAACTTCCAATAATGGCTGGTCTGTTGGGGTCCCCACTGCAGCCCAGGGAACACAGCTCAGTCACTTTGGGAGCTGTGGGAGCAGGGGTGAATGGAAGAGACAGACACAGGGGAGGGCAGGAGCTGAAGGAGTTTTGGGCACTCCCCAGAGGTCGGGTTTGTGATTTTCCCCAGCGGTGGCGATGAGTCAGTGTTTGTCACTGCGGTGGGGAGATCTGCAGAGCTCTGACAGCCTGTCACCACCAGCCAAGCAGGATGGCACTGCAGAGTTAATAAGTCTGGGAGACCGTAAACACAAAGAAACCAGAAATAAAAAGGCCAATGAGAAATGCAAAGTGATAAACAGCAAATTGCACAGCACAAAAATAGCGTTTCTGTGCCTTAAACTGGATGTGTTCTATAGGTTGGTATTTTGTTGTTTTATTGGGGTTTTTTCCAAATTTTACAAGCCTATATGCTAGGGAAAATCCTTTAAATTGCTCTCAGACACCCAAAAAACTGAATATAACCACACACATAGCCCAGTGGCACGATGCGCTCACTCCTGCCTATGCCAACACTGGGATTTACAAAAGAGCTCATCCAGCCTGATAACAGCATGGGACATCCCCCACGCTGGGATTTCCTCTCCAGGGATGGAGAGTCTCCTTCATAGACAGCGACACCCTTGCAGGATGCCTGCAGCCCATCTGGAAAGGGCACAGCTGCTGTTTGGCTCACAGAATCCCAGAATCACTGAGGCTGGAAAAGATCTTCAAAGTCATCAAGTCCAACCTGTGCCTGAACCCCACTTTGTCCCCAGCCTAGAGCACTGAGTGCCACATCCAGTCATTCCTTGGACACCTCCAGGGATGGGGACTCCAAACCTCTCCAAAGCCCATTCCAATGCTTGCCAACCCTCTCCATGAAGAAATTCCTCCTAATGTCCAACCTGAACCTCTCCTGGTGCAGCTTGATGCCATTTCCTTCTGTTCTGCCCCTCGTTTGCTGGGAGAAGAGGCCAGGAGAACACCCTTGTCTGGCTGCAAGGTGAGCTGGCCAAAGTGTGCACAGGTAAACAAAACCAGCTCTAGAGCAGAAAGTCCCAGAAGAAAGCTGGGTCTCTCCTTTTCCTAAATAAACTGGTACAGTTCTGAATTGGGTGAGAGAAGACAGATCCTGGGAAGGACCTTACTAGAAGGGCATTGCTGCAGGAGGAAATTGTGGAAGCAGACATTGGTAGGAAGTGGAAACTGGAACCTGTCCTGAAAGCCTGAATTTTTTTTTTCAATCAAGTGCTCTGTTGAGCTGGGCATCCCTGATGTACATTACAGGCAGAGTGTGACATGAACTCCACTGCTCAGTGCTGGTCCCTGCTCAGAGGCCAGATTCACAAGTGCTCTGCTCCCTTAGGCAGCCTGGCCCTTCTGGGCCTTCCTCAGGACTCCCAGAAGCACAGTGGCTATCCCATGCTATGTTCCTGTTATTTCTAACAGCAGAGCTCTTGGCAGGGCATCACCATTTCTTTATTTCATTTTTAGTTTGTTTGGTAAAAGATAGTGGAACATGGCAAATGCTGAAAAGACAATTGTCTGAAATTTCAAACTTTATTTTTTTTTTTTCCCCAGCACTATTCATCTATTTAAGGATTCAAATGGGAGTAAAAGCCTCCATGTAATGAGTAAATCAGAGTGCATCATTTGGCCCCTGGCAAAACGAGGCAGTTTGAATGCTTAGTCTGTGTGGGTTTGGTTTCCTACTGTTTTCTCTGCAACTCAATGCTCATAGATGCAGCATCTCTTTCCTGCCTTCTTTCCCCAAACTGCTTTTAACCCAGCAACCTCTTTTCTTCTTCCTCTGACTGCCCCCACAGCTGGATTCCTTTTAGCTTTGGACACACCCACATTCTAGGGATGTCCAGAAAAAATTAACCAATTAAGTCGTCCAAAGCCC
This sequence comes from Rhabdornis inornatus, assembly GCA_013397075.1. NCBI lineage: Eukaryota > Metazoa > Chordata > Aves > Passeriformes > Rhabdornithidae > Rhabdornis > Rhabdornis inornatus. The sequence goes on along the minus strand of VWZS01006056.1, from coordinate 148,330 downwards.
TGAGCATAGTTAACATTCATTTAGAGCATGAAAAGAGCAACACACCTTCGTGGGGCTTTGCCAATTACACGGTGTTTCAGCCAAATGCAAATCATGCCAGAATGAAAATTCCAAACTGTGCATTATGCTCATTTCTAAACCCTGTTAACTTAATTAACTCTTGGTTAAATGTGCACTGATCTCAGACGTGAAGCATGTTTGATGAGGCATGAGGCATTTTTCATTAGGCAAAAGAAAGAATTTGGAATATGCAAACCATTTGCAACAAGAGAGAAGATTCCCTTCCTCAAATTGTATACAACTCACACCCAATTTGTGGTCAGTGAAGGTTTATTTTCTACTTGTACTTCGTAATGCTCTTGTCAGTTTTACTTGGATCACAAAGCATCATTTGAGCAACTCTCTCCATCAAATGTGGAAGATAATACTCTGCACTGTCAGTAAAATTTAAAATGCAAGAGCAGGTAATATGAAAAATGATTAAACCATCCAACACCGTTTGTATTTAACCTGTGTTGCCACTGCTAAATCCACACACCAAGTGCTTGGTGCAATTATTGGAGGCACAAGTCCAGATCCTCAGATCCTGTACCCAGCAGGCAGACATCCATTTCTAAAAATAAATAAATAGCAGGGAAGGGGCTTATCATTCTTAGCAGAGCAGGGGCATTTTTAGTGAAGACAGATCCACACCAGAAATAACTAGAACAAGGTGCACTTCACTAGCTGCTAAAAACTTTGTTGTTTGCAAATTGATTATTATGTCAGGATATTTTGCAGTTTTTTGGTTTTGTTTTTTGAAGGAAAGGAAAGGAAAGGAAAGGAAAGGAAAGGAAAGGAAAGGAAAGGAAAGGAAAGGAAAGGAAAGGAAAGGAAAGGAAAGGAAAGGAAAGGAAAGGAAAGGAAGAAAGAAAGAAGATAATGGCAAAACCCAAACCTGATTCCTGAATGTGATGCACACTAAGGCAGAGATTCCAAGTTGGCAGTAGGAAAGTAATCTGGCTGCCTCCCAAAGCAGGTGCCATAAAAACAAATTGTTATTGCCAGGGAAGACAAGCATTCATGACTGCATGAAAAGGAATTAAATGGGAGAACAACTCTGCTCTGTCCTAGAACTGAGGCAGCAAAAAGCTCCTTCCCCCCAGAATCCTGAGCCCTGTAAGAAGCAGCTTCTAAAAATCACAGCTGGACACATCTGTCCTCCTTTCTCTACACAAAGTGAATTCTGAAGGCAGAATGAAGGCCAGCTGAAAGAGCAATATCAAACTGATGTCACCCACATTTTGCACCCCTCACCTATGGCTGCAAAATAAACCACAGGTGAGTAACATCCTCCTGTTGGCACAGAGAGGCTTCCAGAGCACAGAGAGCACTGCACTGACACTGAAAAACATGCAAGCAGGGCACCCTGTAGCCATCTTCCTGTCATTAGGTATGGCAAAGAACAAGAAGAGACAGATACCATGACAGGCCCAAAAATAACATCCCTGAGTTAAACAGAGTTATGGTGCCTGGCTGTGGGCTATATTTCCTGTGGCCAGCCAGTTGCCAGCACAGTAACATTTCCCAGCTTTCCTCTGTGCTGACCTGAGAGGAGATGCTCCCCTGCTACCCTCAGAACAGAAATATTCAGACTCTGGAAGGCTACACCATCTCTGTCTTTTAGCATCAGCAAGCCCAGAAAAACTCCAAAGGGCATTTTGATTTCTGTTTCTTCTTCGTGATTGCAGAGGTGGGCAGAGCAGTGCAGAAGCTCCCCTGCTTATTTCTGCTGCAGCTTCCTTTGATGTACAATTTACTCCATCCCATCCCTGATTCCATCTCTGCATTCGCTGCTCAGGAAGGCCCTGAAAACAGAATTTCCCATGTGATTGAGTGACCACAGCCAGTTTAGGCAGCACTCTATGAACACAGAGCTGCTTTTGTCACTCGAGCTGAAGTGCTACCTCTGCTGCTCATCCCAAGCCTGCTCCTCCTCCCAACACCCCCTAGTTACCCTATTCTCTAGATATAGTGCTATAATTTTAAACAGCATCTGGTTATCTTGTCAAAAGTTACTCTTAATTTGCTTTTTCATAAAACAGACCAGCATATCCCACCTTTCCTGCAAGTCAGTACCAGCAGATGTTTGCTCAGTATTTGCCCATGACAATTTCTGCTGAGACAACACACGTTACTTCAAAGTAACCCTTTGAACCTGAATTGGACTACAAGCCTCATACACACACTTTAATTTGGCATACTAGAAGATGCTTGGTTTAGCATGAAGTCAATTTGCATACTGATAGATCTCTTCCAGTCACAATATAAAAAGTTAACATACTGCTGTCTTAATTCAGTGTACATCAAATCTGATTCCTTTTGATGCATTCAGCCACCTACTGTCAGTTTAATGCATTTTCCCTGCACATGCATGCACCCTATATCATGTGAAAACATTTACACTGGCACTCAATTCAGTTAATTTTTTCCCCCAAAGTTGAAGTATTCAAATAGAGGAAAATATTCAAATGTGTTCATCTCTTCAAAAGAGTCGACATTTTCAAGTTAGGGAAATGGAGAAAGAAGAACTATTCTATTTTCATAGCAATTGAGTAAGAAATAGTTTTACACTAAAACTGCAAAGTTAATCACTCATTTCTTTATCTTGTGTGAACATCTACTCAACTTCAATGAAAACACAAAGCTCCTCAAACTTTACCATAGGAAAATAAGACTGGGGAAAGAAATTAAAAAGATATGAGAAGTACATATATTATATCTCAGAGCAGGGTAACTTCTCATTCAGTCCTGGCAGCAAACAATGACAGTAGAAAGACAGAAAGAAAAGAAAATGACACGGAGATAAAAAAAGTTCATGCACAAGTGCATGATGTTTATATGCGATACATCCGAGTCTCGCAATCAACCCACCAAGAGCATTTTCCTCAGGAAGCCAGGGAGTACATTTATCTGCATCAAAACACTCATTTGACTTTTGAGAAAGGTAAGTTTTCCTCTTTCTGGCATTTAATGGGTTCATTTGGCAACACAATATAACTACTTGCAGTTCCTCAACTTCCCTGGTACAAATGATGATTTGTTGGCACCAGCCATGTGTTGCTGTACAGGTGCATGCAATTGCATTGCTCAGGCTAATTCTAACAGGAACCTTCTCAAAAAGCTGCCCAAGCACATGATGTGGGAGCCTTCCCACCCTGCAACTCTCTGAATAAACAGGGAAGATGTGGAGCTGCTGCAGAGAGCCCAGAGGAGGCAGCAGGATGAGCAGAGGGATGGAGCAGCTCTGCTGGGAGGAAAGGCTGGCACAGCTGGGATTGTTCAGCCTGGACAGGAGAAGCTTTGGGCTGAGCTCAGTGTGGCCTTGCAGGGCCTGAAGGAGCTGCAGGAAACATGGAGAGAGACAATTCCCAAGGCATGGAGGGACAGCACACAGGGAATGGCTTCCCACTGCCAGAGGGCAGGGCTGGATGGGATGTTGGGAGTTAGGAATTGTTCCCTGGGAGGGTGGGGAGGGGCTGGGATGGAATTCCCAGAGCAGCTGTGGCTGCCCCTGGATCCCTGGCAGTGCCCAAGGCCAGGTTGGACACTGGGGCTGGGAGCAGCCAGGGACAGTGGAAGGTGTCCCTGCCCATGGCAGAGAGGTGGAACAAGATGTTTTTAAATGTCCCTTCCATGCAAGTACTTCTAAGATTCTTAGATGAATACTATATAAATACATATACAGTACACTATTCTGAATCACTTGTGTGGCAAAAAACAATCCCAGCAAAAACAAAACCAAAACATATCCTCCTCTATAAAATTAAGAAAAAGGAAAGGACTAAGATGTTGAGAATGCTACCACTTAGTTTCACTGATCCTTCACCGTATTAAGCACAAGGGCTGTTGTCCTCCTTTCTCAAAGCTTTCAAGGTTGCACAACCACTTAAACAAGCACTGAGAATTTTGTTTACCCAGATCCGTTTCCAGTGATTGCAGAACATGGGGAAAGAGTCAGCAAAGATACAAAATTCTCATTCCAATTTTGCCTCCCCGCTGGTGTTACCATTAAGGCAGAAGCTGCAAGCAGAGAACATCACCCATGCCAGCAGAGCACTGGGATCTGTCAGATTTGCTGCCCCTGACTCACTGATTGATTTTGTTTCTCCCATTTCTGGGTCAGTGAGTTCTAAAACGTGGCCATTTTCTAGGCAAGTATGAACTGCAGCAGACTCTGCCTGTGAATGCAGTGTGCTTTAGCTGTAGGTGGGGGCAAAGAACAGGATTTGGTGCTGAGCCTTTGTCATTAGCATTTATCTGTGCACATGCACATGCACTTGCCCTCCAAAATTTCACCTTGGAGGAGAAAACATTCCCTTGGAGACAGAAAGGGTTAGGAAGCACAGAATATCTCCTCATTATAATACTGACAGGTTTCTGGCCTTGAGCTCAATTCTTTCTTTTCAGTAAGCATTTCCTATGGGTTTGAAAGGAAGAGGTAAAACTAAGTTTACAAGGTATTTGTGTGTGAAAAGAATGTGTGAAAATGGAGTCTATAAAACAGGAATGGTCCCAGGATTTCACATATCCATTAATAAACCATCTTCTCCAACTAAGAAGTCTCTATGGAATAGTGAAAATGTATCAGATTCCCTGAGTCACTTTTAGTTTCTTTCATCTGGGATTTTTTTTAACATTTTAAAGAAGGTATTTCAGCTTCACCCTTTGTCAAATCCCATGAATTTAGACAATACCTCATAAGCCTTTAAAGAGTAATCAGAGATGTAATTGCAGTGTTTTGTTAAGTTACTTTTGTGACTGAAAAAGGGGCAGCAACTCAACTGTGCAGTGCTCCATAAAATCAAACTTAGAAGAGACCTTCAGGACCATCCAGTTCCACTGTCACCTCAACACCACCATTATGGCCCCTAAAAAACCATGTCCCCAAGGGCCACATCCAGACATCTCTGGAACACTGAAGATGGTGACTCCAACTCTCTAGGCAACTTATTCCAATGCCTGAACACTCTTTCAGTGAAAATTTCTTTCTAATACCTAAACAGAACCTCCTCTGGTTTAATTTAAGGTCATTTCCTCTCAGCCTTTTACTTGGGACACAGCAGAAGAAGCCAAAATCTCACTGTCCCTCCTGTCAGGGAGTTGTGCAGAGCAGTGAGGTCCCCTCTGAGCCTCCTCTTTTCCAGATAAACATCCTCAGCTTCCTCAGTTGTTCCTCACAGGATGAGATGTTTTGTTTTCCAGACCCTTCCCCAGCTCTATTGTCGTTCATAGGCCATAGGCTGCTCAGTTCTGCTGTTTACAAAAGTGGTCTGCTTTGCCTTTTTTTCTTCAGTGTTGATTTCTAGAAGGCTGATTTCAGATGGAAAAAAGGCACAAACAGAGGGAAAAATATTCAGATAGATATTAATAGCAATTCTCAACCCAGGAACATATTTAACTGGTTGTAGCAAGTCCTTTCAGTCATCAGCTTGTTCTCCCAAAGACATATTTGTTTAGACTTCCATCCTTTCTCTACTTCTTATCTGGCAAGAAATGGCTCCACGAGGAAACAAAGTGAGAACAGTGCTGGACAAACACTGAGTACTTATACTCAGTCAGCAGGACATCCAATTGTTTTCCTCTTGAGGCAAACTGCTGCCCACCAGCAGAAATGTGCTTTCTATCAAAATAACACAGGAATTCATTTATTTTTAAGTCACCTTTTTCCATTTTGCCATTTAGGTCATAAACGATATTCATGGAATCATAGAATGGTTTGGGTTGGAAGGGACATTAAGGACCATCCAGTTCCAAATGCCTGCCATGTGCAGGGACATCTTCCACTAGACCAGGTCACTTACAGCCACATCCAGCCTGGCCTTAGGAGACCTCCAGGGGTTGGGAGTCCACAGATGGGATTCAGTGAAACAAATGAAAAATGGGATTTCTTGTGTTCTTTGAGTGGTATCACAGGACCCATCCCTGGGGCAGTCTTGTCCCTACTTTGTGCTTGGGAAGCTCCTGGTCTCCTCTGAGCTGGAGTATCTGTCTGGCCCTGGCCAAAATCATGCCCAAGAGCCCAGTGAGAACCAGGCAGTGTTTGCACAGTCAGCACAGGACAGCCTGGCACTCCACCTCACTCCCTGCTGCTGTTTTATTTACCAGAGGAGATGTGGCCACTGAGCCCTATCTAACAACCATTTAAGTTGGCTGCAATCATTCTGCTCACTCTGATGCAACTTTGATTACATTAAGCAAATTGGAAAAAGGCCAGGTGGAACAGAAAACACTCTTACTCTTGTTTTGAGAGAGCGATTAACCTACATAAGAACATTTCTCATGAACATTATCAGCATTTAACCTCACCTCTCCTATCACAGGATGCAGGAATTCTGCCTCAGAGATTTTGGCGTTGCCTTCACTACCCTGAGCTGTCCTAAGCTTACCTTTCAGAAGGTTACCTGAGGAGTGGACTGAGAGACAACAGAGTAGGGAAATGACCACAACCCTTCCCAATATATTCCAACAATTATATCAGCCCAGGCTACCTTTGGCCTAGGAGACATTCTGAAAATGAAACAATTTTAAGCACTCTAACATTGAAGGCCATAGCTTCCAGATTTCATTGCACTTTCCTGAAATTAGCAAAGTTTTTCCATAAGTGTATACTTATTTCATGTTAAAATCATTCTTGAAAGCGAAACATTGCCTATGATAGGCAAGACAGATCCTGCTCTTTTATTTATTCACAGCAAAGTGCATTTTCAGGATGTCAGATGACCTGAGAGCTTTCTTTAATGTTTTTATCTGAGCTCTAACTTGCCACAATATTTTTTGGCACAGAGACAGAGTGACACACAGTTTGAGCCATGATCTCACCAGTGCTGATTGTACACTGCTGATTTTTACACACCTGGGAACAGTTCAAAAACTAAAGCTTCAGGTTTTAAGTGGAAATGCAAACTTAGTGTAGATCAAGAAAACTTTTTTATTGCAGAAGAAATCACTAGAGAGACTTAAAGAGTCTCCTGAGGGAGATGATTCTGCACCTCTGTGCTGACCTGGTGAGATCCCACCTGGAGTACTACATCCATCTCTGGAGTCCTCAGTCCAAGAAAAAACATGGACCTGTTGGAGCAGTCCAAAGAAGAGCTAGTAGTGATAGACAGGAGATAATGGTTTTAAACTAAAAGATTCAGATTAGATCTAAAAAAAAAGTTGTGCAAGGGTGGTGAAACACTGGAACATGCTTCCCAGAGAGATGTGAATGCGCCATCCCTGGAACATTCAAGGTCAGGCTGGATGGGACTTTGAGCAGCCTGATCTGGCTGAAGCTGCCCTTGATCATTGCAGGGTTGGACTAGATCACCTTGAAAGGTCTCTTCCAGTCCAAACCATTCTATGATTCCATGATTTATTTTCCCATCTCTTCTTGAGCACTGAGAGCTTTGCATCCTTTGAGATCCAGACCCTTTTGGGGCTGCAGGTGCTTTGCTGAACGTGCCCCCTTCCAGCTTCTCTAGCAGTTGTCACACATCACTCAGAGCAGGTGACTTGTCCTCCTTCCCTCCCCTCTCTGGCACTTAACACACACATTTGAAACTCTGCTTAGCATTCCCTCTGTTTTTTTCTGGGCCACAGCACACGTTCGTAAACATTCCTTGGTGTTTGTAACCTGATCAGACAACATGACAATTTTCAGTTGTCAGAACAAAATTGACAGCAGTTTTAACAAACACAGGATAACACGGCCTTATACCATCCCTATTTCCAGTGGGAAATGCACAACATTCCCCACATAGTTCAAACAGTGAAAAGACCAAAAAAGAGGATGAAGTAGCAGTAGTACAAAATATATTTTTAAAAAAAACAAAAAAAACCCAAACCCAACAAAAATCCACCACAAACAAACAAAAAAAGTAAAACTAGATCATGAGTTTTGTTTGGCTTCAGAATAATTATGCATTGAATGAGTTGATTTCCAAAGCTCATGGACTCCTCTGCTTTGAAGGACTGGTTGAAAAAAATTTTCCCAAATTGGGTATTATCCAGGGCATGCTAGAAAGACAGAGAGATGGGGCATTAATCCCACCTTAGGGTCATATGCTACACTTATGCTCCTGACACACCTGTCACGAAGAAAGCAACTTTTTATATGGAAAAGTAACAGTGAGACTAGATTAATATATTTTTATATGCTTAATGAGGCTTAGCTGCAGAGAGAAACATGGGGCGGAAGCTCTCTGCAGACCATTAAATATCTGAAGGACTCAATGATCTGAAAAGAAATATAGGGAAATGAGAGTGACAGCTGATAAAAGGGTAAAAATATCAATTATAAAAATGATGCTTTGGTCTCTGAAAGGTGGAACTGTACAGGCAGATCAACTCATTAAAATATCATAGGTTTACCATGCCTTTTAAAAAGTACACCCATCAGGTGAATAATTCTCTCAAAAACTATCATGCTTTAATATAAAAATTTAGGGAAGCAGCTCTTAAAACTCAACATTAGTTTTGGGGTGTGGGGGGTTGTTTGCTTTTTTGTTTGCTTTTGTTTTTACAGGATCAGAGAATCTTTGAGGTTAGAAGAGACTCTCACAATTATCCAGTCCCACTATCACCCCAGCATCACCATGGTCACCCCTAAACCATGTCCTCAAATGCCACTTGGGAAAGACTTCACCTAGAAATGACCTCGATCATCACAAGAGGATAAACTTTAAAGAATGACTGGCTTCAGTCATCCACTGGCCTAAAAGATTAATCTGAAATTTTTGTGAATGCTTTAATATAAAACTCCTGGGATCAAGGAGGAATTATAAGAAGGAATTCAACTACTTAAAAAGCTGCCACAAGTCCAGAAATAAAACCCCTCCCTCAGAAACAACAGTGGTTTTCTTCATTCTATCTATACATCTGAATCCAGGTAACTAAAGGAGCATCTTAGAAGAAACAGATCTCATTTATTTTTAAGAGAAAAAGAATAAACAACAGTACAGAAACTGGCAATACTTTCCTGTGAAATATATTCATCTTCTAATGACAAATACTGATTTTTAACATCAAAGTGCTCTGGGATTGCAATCATCAGGCTAGATTTTCCTCAAATTGAAGAATAAATAAACAAGAAATTTTAACATTGAACAAATTTCACAAGTCATTAATCTAAAAACTTTAACACTGAAGACTTTACAAATGAAAGAAACAAAGCATCAAACTCTGTCCTGTATTGCTCACTGTACCTTTTCAAGAGTTGAAAAGAGTGTTCTATTTTCTACCTGGCTTTGTTTGAATTTTGCCAATGAAATAAAATTTAAAAAGCACTGTTTAATGACCCTCAATCTTTTTCAAGGTCAGATGCCTACTATTCATACATTCAGATTGAGAAGGGGAAGATTTGCCAGCTCTGCTCCTTGTAGGGAGCTGGACCAGGAGAATTCTAAAGGTCCTTTACTCCATTAATGATCCTGGGAATCTGTGAATAAAACTCCTGCCTCTTCAGAAATTGTTCCCAGCTATCTTAGTTGGGCACATGGTATCAATTACCATAATACTCCAGTTCTTTGCAATCTTTAATATATTTATTTTCACAATCCTTTTGAGAGGCAAGGAAGTCTATTATCCCTATTTTATAGATAGACGACTCAGGTATGGAAATTTAAATGGTTTCTGCTAAATATTTCTATTCTATTCCTCATGCTCAGGGTTCCTTGGATGCTGAACGTATGTGAACATTTATGAAAAAATACCAAAAATATGCTTAAGTCCTCTTGAGTAATTTAATTTTCATCATTTCCAACCTGATAATTGCAATAATTTTACAGGACTGGAAAGGTTCATATTGGGCATTTTAATTTGAACACCTGAAAAAATCCTTAAAACTCATGTCAGGACAGCATCTTGTGATTTGATAACATACCCTGGACTCAGCCAAAGCAAGCACTTAATTAAGCAGCATGATCATCTGAATGTCCTCATAAATACATTGGCAAATTGTAGATTTTATTTCACAGACATCACAGAGGTGTAAAAGTTTCCCGATAACACTGGCAACACCTTAGTATGAAGTACAGGTTGGTAACTCTACTCAGAGGGAGGAAATGAATTCTGAGTATCTTTAGCCAGAGAATCAATGACAAATTACAATACAGAAGCTAAAACAGCTCTGTAAGAGTTCCAGTCACAAGGCTCATTTAAATGATTCAAGAAGAGCTCCCTAGATTTCTGATCCCAAAAGAATATCAGCAGGTTAGGAAACGACACCAAAGTCATAATGAAAGGGAAAAAAAAAAAGATAAAATACCTTAAAACTTTAACCAAAAAACACACTTAAATGCAACCACCTACTTCCAAAACTGTGAACGATTCAAGGCCAACAAAGCCAAGGACATTTCTTCCTGGAAAAGGTAGTCAGGGGCTGCCCAGGGAGCTTTGGAGTGCCCATCCCTGGAGGTGTCACCTGGAGGTGGCACTCAGTGCTCTGGGCTGGGGACAAGGTGGGCATGGGCCACAGCTGGGACTCCATGGTCTTGAAGGTCTTTTCCAACCTCAGTGATTCTTTGATTCTACTTCTGTGATTTAACTAGAGATACCTTGCATAGTTCTAGCAGTAGAAGCACATTTCACTTTAACACTCGACATGTTTAACTTTTACTACAAATACATCATAAAAACAATGAAGTGGGAAATGTAAATGCGGACAGGTTAGCAGGGAAGAAGATCTACACTAAGCCTCTAAAAGCTCAGCAATATTTTCTCCTCTGGACTTACTCAAACCTTAATCACAGCCCCTCACTATGTTTATATCCCCAGGAGCAATATCCCTTTGCTTTAGCACACTCTTCTCTATTTGTGGCACATTGTTTTAAAAATATTTTAAAGGAGGCACTCAGCGTGCTGCTAAGACTCCTTCCATCAAAGCTGGAACAACACAGTTCTCCACAGAAAGAGTTCACTCCATTTCGTGTTCAATCTCCTGAGTAGTGTGAATTTATTAACAGCTTTGAAGTGGTAAAAAATGTGATATATATGTGTGTGTGTGTACAGATGATCCAAACAGTACAAAAAACCAGCCAGGAAATCAATAAAGTAGCTTTTTAACAAATGCATTTCCAGCCGATCAAAAGAATCGCCTAACGGCTACATACGGCTGATCTAACACTCATTACATTATCATTTCAAGGAAACATCCTTTGCAGCTGAAAGGTGAAGTCTTTCTGTAACGAGCTCCTTCTCAGTCAGCAACAAGACCCCTTTTTATGGCGCTGAGACAAAATAAATATGTGACAAACACCGGGGAGGAATTATTCTCTGCAAACAAATGCTTTTCTGCATGCAAGTGCTCTGCTTGGATTGAGTTTGCTGCTTGGAAGTGAGGAAACCTAAAAAAAAGGGGATCTGTAATGTAGGGTCTTCTCATTAAAAGAGGCACAATTTAATTAACCAGTGATTGCCCATGAGGGATGGTGTAGTGGGTGGACCCTGGATGGATGCCCCACACCTACCAAAGCCTTTCTATCACTCCCCTCCACAGCTGGACAGGGGAGAGAAAATACAGCAGAAGTTCATGGATTGAGGACAGAGAGACATCACTCACCAAATACCATCATGGGCAACACAGCCTGGGGATATTAATTGTGTTTTTTGCCAACAAAATCAGAGCTGGTTAATGAGAAATGAAATAAACCCTTAAAAACACCTTCTCCCTACCCTTCTCTCCTTCCCAGCTCTGCCTTCTCCCTCACAGCAGCACAGGGAAATGGGGAATGGGTGTGATGGACAGCTCATCACACATTGTTCCTACTCATTGCTCTTCACTACATTCCTCAAAAGATTCTCCAAAAGTTCCTGCTAAGGAAACAAGCACCATATTACACATAACCGCAACACATACAAAATTTTCTGGGAATTTGACTTTTTTTTTTCCCAAGCAACGACAGTGGCTTGAGGCCACCACATTGCCTCATAGTTCATTCTGAAGTAGCAAGGAAATTCAATATCCTCCAGCTGTCTTTGGACTACACAATCAAATCACACTTTCAAAGGAAAGTGCTGGTTTCACAAAGTATCACTGCCTCTAAACTTATCAGTTCAAATCACCTGCAGCCATTACCAAAATCTGTGCAATTGGGGTAGCCATGAACCATGATACAGGAGACAAAATATTTTTCCATGGCATTCATTGGGGGATTACTCGTGAAGTTATTGATATAAACTCAGGCAGGCTGAGGCTGAGCACTGTTTTCTATAGTGCCTTTTTGTCAGGAGTTAATGTGGTTTTCCATAAAAATTTTATTGGCACAAGAGCCTTCCAATTGAAGCCAGAAAGAAAATCAGGAAATCTTGTCCCTCACAATGCTTCAAGGGGAATCAGGAGATCCCTTCTTCATGAAGGGACTCGTGGCCCCTCAGAATTAAGCATAAAACCAGGATTCATCTCTTGTGATATTCCATGTCTTCACTGTTAATGTCTGTGTCTGAAGCTCTTCAGTCCAGCCTTGCTTGACACCAGATGGATAAACATGATTTTAGGGAATGATTTCTCTAACCAAACTGAAATGACTTACTCTTGAAAAGAAAAATCACGTTAGAAATGCCTGTTTCTCTTGTTTTGTAAAGAGAAGATAAAATGGCTCAGGGGCAGGCATTTGCCATGAAGATGTTTGTGTGGGATGGGCTAAATCCCATTGACAGTCCTGAGAGGGATCCTGCTTTGCAGACTGCGGCATTTTGGTGACATGACATCTGCACACCAACTCCTGCCATTCTCTGTGCAATTTAACAGCTTCAAAAGGGGAAGGAAAGAGCAGCCTTCCCAGAGAATTCACAAACCAGCAGGAAAAAGGAAATCTCCTTTAATCTGTTTTTTTTCCCCCTCCCTCGTCTCTCTGAAAACAGATTTTTTTACAAGCACAGCTCTCCATTCCGAACTTCCCATCAGCTTCCACTAGGAACTGGATACCATTTTCTGCTCTAGGACTACCAACCTTCATATTTTTGTGGATGTGTTGACATAACAACCCTGCCTATTTCTTTTTCCCATCATCCCTTTATCCCTTTTAAGCCCTTTAAAATCCTTTTTCTCTTTCTTTTTTTTTTTTCCTATTTCTTGCTTTTTACCATCAGCCTTCAGCTGCCTCAAAGGGTTTCAGAGGATGCTGGAGGAAGAAGGAACTACAAAAAAAAATGTGGAGAGAGGCAGAGGGAGGAGAAAAAAAGTGAGTTTTATAATAACCTTAAGACACAAGGCTGTCTTTTTACCTTTCCCTGGGGGACTGGAGCATTTCTGTTGCTTTAATCAGCTGTGGACTGCAAAAATTAAACAAAAAAACACCCAAGTGTGTAGTTAGAAATTTCCTCACACTCAAAATAGGAAAGTAATATTGGGCCCTAAATTGTACATGGAGTTTGAGAAAACTGAGGAAGATCCTTTGGCCACCAAGTGTTTTGTTAGAAAATAGACTCAAAAACAAAGAAAAGAGTAAAGCTTTCACTTCCAATACTTACAATCAGAGGGGAAACCACTAAGATGATGCAGGCCCTGCACTTTCCTTCTATATTTTATTTCTTTTTTTGAAGAACCCCCCAGTTGAGGTTATTCTAAATGAGGTACTGAAAATTGTAATTTAAGTGCTACAATCTACAAGGCTGGTAACTTTTCAATAAAGTTGGTGACACTTTATATGAAAGTTTATGTCTTTGCTTCAGTATGAGATGCTGAAGTTGACTTTTGTTGCCTTCATTTTAGTCTTGCCTTGCCACAAAAAAGATTGTGCCTTTTAATATTTTTGTAATTTATAGCATGGCCCTGCAATGGCTAAATACCTCCTCAATTTTTATTTCCTGACCTGTCCCCAAGGCATTTGAATATACAGGAATTTTCACACTCTCGTTTTCTTCTACAGATGGCAGCTAACATTAAAATATTAACAACTGAGTGAAATAACCAAAACCTTTACCATTTGACTCTCCAGGTCCACCCTTCCCAGAAGTATAACTAATTTATATGATAATTAAAAGGAAATTGCAAAATTTTCAGTTTCCCTGAAAGAGTCTCTGAGGTGAAAATATCGGCTATTACAATTTTTTGCAAGGATGGGAACAATAATTCTCTATTTCAACACACTTTGGTAAGATTGCAATAGAGATTTCTGTGGTTTTAGTAACTGAAAATATATGAATGTGTTAAAGTATTCCATGTATAGCATAGTAAAGAAATTCTAAATATACAGGTTAAACTGTAGTTTGAATGGTGAGACAAGTCTGCGATAAACACTGACTTCTAAATAAAAATATAAGTGCAGTATGAAACAAATAGCTCATAATGAAGGACACATTGTTCACAGCCTGATTTTTCTCCTTTAATGCTGTTTTTTGGAGGGATGGACTTTTAAAAATTATTATTCAAAGTTATAAACCAATTGTCACACACTGAGTCACACTTCTTCCCTTCCAGGCAAGTTTCTGAGCTTCCTGAACACATCTGCTGCTGGCAAACACTGGGAAAGGTAAAGCAAATAAAACTGAAAGGTGCTTTCTGCTGCTCCTGCTGCAAGGAGTGTTTGCTCTTCCCCCCCTGGCCAGCTGCCACCCCAGCCCATGCAGATGGCATCCCAGCTGCTGTGTGACCAGAGGAAAAGGGACAGTCACACCCAGCCCAGCACCTAATCAGCACCACAGAAAATCCACCTTCTCCTCCTGATCTAAAATAAAACTGCTCAGTATGAACTGCACAACAAAATCTTCCTATAAAAGCCCTTGTGACAAATCCATGTAAATTTGCCAGGCCACCAAGTACTCTTTGTTACCCTGAATTTTCACCCTATACAGATTTTTTCTTTTTAATTTTTTTTTAACATTACTAAAGTATTTAAACTGCACGTTAAAAGTATCTCTTCTTATGTGGCTTGCATGCACCCATCACATGGTTTATCATTTATTATTATCATTTATTATTATTTATAATTAGAAATGCAGCCTTCAAGGCCCAGCTGGATGGAGCTCTGAGCAATCTCACCCAGTGGAATGTTCCCTGCCCATGGCAGGGGGGTTGGATCTGGGTGATCTTTACAGTCCCTTCCAACTACTTTATATGGCTTTATGATTCTTGGCAATGTCAGCTGAGTGGCAAAACTATTGTATGCAGTGCTTGAAGGTGCAATATCGTGATCAATGTGGGATCAAAATCAGTCTGAGGGAACAGGGGAGATCAGAGGAGGGGCAGAACACTCTGATTTTCCTTCTGTCTTGGCAGGGATGCTCCAAAGCCCAGTTCAGTCTTCTCAATGCATGGACAACAGAGACAGCACTGACATGAGCCCTCCTCAAAGCACTTTTGTCTCCACAAAATTCCATCTTAATTTTAATTTCTGCCATTAAACTAAGCAAATTTTAGGTGCCATTAGCTGAGAACTGATGCTTCAAAATACTGTTTTGTCTTAACATATGAAATTTGCCCTTTACCATAATAATTTTCTGTTTTACCTTGCAACACTGAGAAAATAAGCCCTGAGGGTGTTAGTAGAGAGAAATCACAGTTTATTCAAATAAATAAGGAATATGACTGTGTGGTTTTCAAAAATAGGAGATGCACAGAGATTTGGAGAATCATAAACAAGAAAAGTTGCAAGGCAGAGATTTTTTAAAGAGTTTGCTTAAAGACAGCATTTCCTTTTCTATATATGTACTATCTAAAGCAATTAATAAAGGCTAATATTTATGTACTGCATATATTTCATAACACTTTGCATTACTTGGAAATAAAATGAATGTTCCATATTCCACCAATCTGATTTGAATGAAGAAAAATTAATGGAGACTTCATCTACAACAAATGAATCATCTCTTCAAAGGAAATTTTAGAGTTTAGAAAGGTGCTAGGAGCCAAGCTATAAAAATCACATTCTCAAAATCAAAGCTATTTAATCTTGCCTTCATACAGGCTCACCAAAAGTAAATAGCACCAAAATATGAACCTCAAAATGGGGTGTTTTGACCTTCCAGGTTGTTCCTTTGTACATGAATGGTATTGCTCTCACCAACACCTGCTCATTCCCTTTTCCAATATGACCTGCAAGTGCAGGGACTAGCAAAGGTAAATACGAAATCTGCACTATTTCTGAAAGAGTTTTGTGCAAGCAGACTCCATCTCCATTGCACACAGGTGTAAGTGCTCGATAAACAGACCCACAGCTGCCACCAGCTTGGAGTGTACAAACAGAGAGGTTTTTGAGTATTTAACAATCACCTGAGCAAGCAGTGCAGCACACCTCTGCAGCTGACAGTGCTCAAAGCTGCCCTTGTTCCTGCTTGGAATTAAACATCACGTGAGGCTCATTTAGAGCATTTTCCCCTCAGACTTGCAGCTGCCAGAGCAAGGCAGGTGTGATGTGGTGAGTACAACATCACAAGTGTCACCTACTGCCATCAGCTGGGGCCCTTCAGTTTTTCCTTACTGCAGGTTGGTGGCACTGAGCTGGGGGGAATTTGGCCACTGAGAATCGTGTTCTAACATTTCCTGGTTGCCACGTCACCATCAGCCAGTATTTTGTCTGTGTCCCCAAAACTCAGGTTTAGTGCTGAGAGTTTCAGAGATGTTTCCAACAGGGGGTTCATCATTCAGGAGAAATTTGGGGCAGAGTGATTTATTGTCCCATTATGTGTGGCAAGAGGAGTAATATATATATTTATATATTTATATATTTATATTTATCTCTGCCCTTCCAGTGAGGATGGCAATGGGAAGGAGGAAGGCAGCAAGATTTTTTGCAAAGGCAGAATAACAACTGCACAAAGTACACAAATCAGATAAGGTTACAGTTTCAGGTGATTCTCACCCCCAGTTGGGCTCAAATGACAGACATCAAGAATATTTTACTGTCAACAGAATGGTACCTCTGGCATGCAGAAGTTCTGCTGCTTTCTCAGCTATGCTGCAATGACCTATATATGGCCTCTTAATTTGAATGAAATCAAATAAATTTGATGGTGGATGAAGGAGTAAAAAAAAAAAAAATCTACTTTATGGTCAAAATATTTAGTTAAAATAAAGTATTTCCTTAAATTAAAAGAGTGTGGTCTGCTGTGCCCAGTTCTGGCTCCTCAGCACAGCAGGGACAGGAGCTCCTGGAGCTGAGCAAGGGCCTGGAGCATCTCCGTGCCCAGGAAAGGCTGAGGGAGCTGGGGCTGCTCAGCCTGGAGAGGAGCCCCAGCTGAGAGGGGCCTCAGCCCTGGCTGTCCCTGGCTGTCTGTCCCTGGGTTCCCTGGGTGTCAGTGGGTGTCCATGGGTGTCCTTGGGTGTCCCTGGCTGTCTGTCTGTCCCTGTGTGTCCCTGTGTGCAGGCAGGCTCAGAGCAGTCCCAGGCTCTGCTCCAGGGCCCAGCAATGGCCCCAGAGCCACGGGCAGGGACTGAGCCCAGCAATTCCCCCTGCACAGGAGGCACAACTTCTGCCCTGGGCAGGGACCAGAGAGGGGCTGGAGTCTCCTCCCTGGGGATATTCCAGAATATTCCATCTGGACACACTCCTGTGCCCTGTGCTCTGGGATGGCCCTGCTGGAGCAGGGAGGTGACAGCAGTGACCCACTGTGGTCCCTTCCAGCCTGACCCATCCTGTGATGATGTGAAAGAAAGCAAAAATAAACCTCTTCTCTTTCCTCTCCCCAGCTTGCTTATCAAACCATGGCCAGGTAGGAATTACTGATTTTGTCATGCCGCTTCTGATCAGGATGCAAAGAAAATCCCAACAGGCAGATTTCCAGAGGAATTAGCTCTGCATATACAATCCATTCAGTTCTGCAACAAAAGATTGATTTAAAACAGTAGGCGTGGAAGGCTGTCCAAAGGTTCTTGTTGCACAACTGCTTTCAAACCTCTGACACAACAATGCTCCACAATGGCCAGGCATTATTTGTTTAACTCTTTTGCTCTGGGTCCCTGCTGGGCCTGCATTCATTTTTTTGCCTTGGTTCCTGTGCCCTACATAGCATCCACAGCAGCCACTTATCTGCAGCTATCCAGCTCAGAATTTTTCTGGATTTTGTGAGAGCACTGCTTCAGATTAACAGCTCCCTATTCTTCCATGAGCCAGTTAATCACTGTACTGCTTATTCTATTACTGGGTAATCAAAAAATTAACAGCAATCATCCCATAATGGCAATTCTGTGGCATTGCATTAGTCAACTTCCTCTGTCCTGAGCTGGTCTTACACAAATTACTCCTTCTTTAATAATTTAATCTATTTTCTTATACTCTGAAGTATCTCTCACATTTTGATCTTGACCTATAATGATTAGTTCAGGTAAATTATTTTCATAGCTATTCACATTAAAAAAAAAAATCTTCTCATATTTGAAGTAGTTTCTTCTACCTAGACAATTTCATTCCCATTAAAACTCTGTGTTTGGCACCCAGGTGCTTTTGGTAATTGATTTTTTTTAGTAATTAAGCATATTTGCTTTCCTCAAAATTGTCTCAAACAC
Source organism: Rhabdornis inornatus (assembly GCA_013397075.1). Lineage (NCBI taxonomy): Eukaryota > Metazoa > Chordata > Aves > Passeriformes > Rhabdornithidae > Rhabdornis > Rhabdornis inornatus. Next base: position 129,867 of record VWZS01006056.1, on the reverse strand, counting down.
TCCTCAAGCAGTAATATGGAGGCTACCTTTGTAAACTTTCTCCTGCCCAGAGTTAATGCAGCAGTGACAAATTTCCTGTAGCAAACAACAGACCTGACATCAGTATTTCTAAACAGTTGCAGCTAATTACATGACAGGCCCTAATTAGAACAGCAGCATGACCTTCTGTGTGTAGATGCTCACAGAACTACAACTGAATTCAAACAGAACTTCAGGGAGGCTGGTGACACAAAAACTTCCTTCCCATGTCATACAGGCACACTCCACATCCCTTGGGATGTCTCAAACAAATTTGATGCTGCAGTAAAGTCATATATTATGCTAACAAGAGGTTTACAGATATTTATTTTTTTTCTAGACACCACTCAGTTGAGCAATTGGTGGCTCCAGACTCTTTCACAGTACACATGAACAAAAAAGTCAGAGCTGACTTTCCCATCATCAGGCAAGCAAACAAAATTCAGTAATATCCAATAGTCGATTGGAGGATGATGAATTACAGAACCATGGAATGGTTTGGGTTGGAAGGGATCTGAAAGATCATCTGATTCCAAACCCACTGCCATGGGCAGGGACACCTTCCACTGTCCCAGGCTGCTCCAGCCCCAATGTCCAACCTGGCCTTGGGCACTGCCAGGGATCCAGGGGCAGCCACAGCTGCTCTGGGCACCCTGTGCCAGGGCCTGCCCACCCTCCCAGGGAAGAATTTCTTCCTAATACCTGACCTAAATTTCCCCTCTTTTGATTTGAAGCCATTCCCCTCGTGCTGTCACTCCAGTTCCTGATGCAGAGCCCTTCTCTGGCTTCCTTGTAGCCCCTTCAGACACTGGAAGGCTGCACTGAGGTATCCACACAACCTTCTCTTCTCCAGGCTGGGCCACCAAGCAGATTCACAGTGTTCAGGAAATAGGGAATCACACACAGGTCCTCTACCAAACACTAGGAAACAACCTCATACTCTGAAGTGAACACACATATCTGACCACCTTGTTCTTGATGCTCTTCCCATTTTAAAAAGAAGGAATGAGGATGGTAGGCAACTCAAATGCATCTATGATGTTAAGATGTACCCCAAAATGACAGAAGAGTTTCTGTTGAGTGCAGCATACACTAAAATCACTCATCAAGGGTGCAACTAAAAAGTTAAAATCTCTTTTAGTCAGCCCCTTAAAAATGCAAATTGATAACAACCCCACTGAAGTTATTGAAGGCTGCAATGGTTATTGGTTATTCCCCTCTACTGTTTCATCTCATTTAGAAGGTGTAATGTGCTATTTGTTAAAAAAAATACATTGTATCAGGGAACATATTGTATTTTTCTCATTTTTATTTTTTTTTTCATATTTTTTGTGAATTAAGTAATTGAAGCATCCAATCAACATGAATTTGAATTATTTTTCCTCTCACTTAAATATGTCCATGTCACTATTAGCAGAAATACAAAACAGTTTCTTGACATGACATAGTGTATGACTGATCTTTTCAAGACAGATGTCTTAGAAACTTGAAGAAAAGAAGGGACTTCAAGGAAAACCTTTCTGTGCTGCTCATTTTCATCATGAGTAACCTTAAACCACCCTAAACTGAAGCAAATATGCCTTAATTCTTGTCAAAAGTGATTGCTTTACTACTCAGTCTCTTATTAAAGATGCAGGGTAGATGAAAGAATTTGCAAATGTTATTAAAGGTGAAGTTGAATTAAAGAATGAAGACTCCAGTGCAGGGAGGCACTTAATCATGTACTGAGGGTCTGCAGTGGTTGTGGCTGCTTCCTTAAGTCTGATTCTATGTCCTGAACAGCAGCACTTCTATTTTTTTCTGTTTAAATTTTATGAGAATTCCATGCAGAGAGAGAACACAGACCCTGCTGTATACCTGACAGCCATTTTCAAATTGCATTTAATGATATGACAAATGGTGTGTAATATCTGTGAGAATGATTTTAAAGGGTTTGCTCAGTAATCCCATTATCTTGATTAGGCTGCTATGATAAGCATCTTTTAAAAATCTTATTTGCTCCTGGATTTTCCTTTGTAGTTTCATTGCACTTTGAATTGAATTGCATGCATCATCTTTCTGCCACAGCCTCCTATTTTATTCCAGCAATTTCGGATGTTATTGCCCCCTTGGCATCCTCAGATGTGCACTTGCAGATTTCACTGCCTTGTTGGATGTGCTTTCCCCTAGGTCATTGCTGCATTAGGACAGATTCACTGCAGGAAAGAAATGGACACATTCGAGCTCTTCAAGCCTTAAAAAAAAATGTGTTCTGCCTATGGTTGTGCAAAAATAAAACAAAATTAAGAGGTATACCTCTGGTGATATTACTCTCTAAGGATAGAGATTCTTAAATCCCCTGGGTAAGGAGCAGTTTCTGATTGTGCTGTAACCAGGTAATGCACAGCCATGTGTCATTGTGTACCACACCCCTGAGGAATCATGGAATCACACAGGACCTGGAGACCTTACAAGCCTTCCTCTGCTGGATCCTGACAGGAGCAGGTATGTGCAGACTGCAGAATTCATAGTGACAGAAAAAAAACAGAGTTTCAGCACAGGTGTTATTCCAGCAGTGTGGTCAGCAGTGCCTCCATAAGATGACATGGAAAAGGATATGATTCCTTCTGAGGGCACCAGGGATGGGATAAACTTCCTAAAAATGGACAGGCACACATCTGTGAGCACAGCTGCTCCAGGAGGCAGGACCCACAGGAAACACTGGCCCTAATGAATTGCTGGGTGTCCAGGGCAGGGAGCAGGAAGAGGACAAAAATTATCAACTTGCATCAGCTGGTGGAAGTGCACCATGAGACTTTTCAAAATATCCTAGAATATCCTGATTTGCAAGGGGCCCATGAGGATAATTACAGGCCAACTCCTGGCCCTGCACATGACACCCCAAGAATCCCACCGTGTGCCTAAAAACATTGTCCAGACATTTTTGGAAGCCAGTAAATAACTCCCCCCAAAAAACCATCATGAATGAGGACCCTGAGCAGGCATTTAGAAGTCTTTGAGGACATGTGCCCAGGACTGTGAGGTATGATTGGTACAGAAGAAACTACAGGGAAAATGTTGGGGGAGGCAGAGGAGAGAAATCACCCCAGGGAACACACCTAGAAACTCTCAGGCTGCCCTGCCTGTGGTTATTTAGGATACTACACACGAGGTAAATCTGCATCACATACAGAAAGCAAGCCTTTGGCATCTTCTTAACTGCCTAGAAGGCCAGTTGTGTGATTTTATCTCAGTTTTTGAGACATTAAAATGTGGGGAAATACATGGAGTGCCAGCATCTCCATGGGAATAATCAGTCCCAGCAGAGATTCAGTCAGGGAGAAGCTTTTCTGCTGTTCTGCTGAGAGCAGTGAGCACCAACCCTTTACAAACTCAGATCCAGGTGGCTGCTCTTCAGTGCCAGCTCTTCTGGGAAGTCTGGTTCACAGGACTGAGTTTTCAGGGGAGGACCACTAAAAACTTCACAATATTAGTTTCTAATTAAAAACGAGTTTACCAAAAGTGGAAATATTCAATAAAAAAAAGAAAAGTTAGAAATCACCTACAGATATACTGGTGCCAGAGCAGTCTGCCCTGAAAGCCCCTCTTGTTCTGATGCATACTTATCACCACACAGCCTCAGAGAGCTCAGGAAGATGATATTTCTAAGTTACACACTACTTCCCATGAGTGGTTTGCATTAAAAGCAAGTCAGCAGCTGAGATGGGGATGACCTTTCGACTATAACCACTGCTCCCCTCACAAGTAATTTCTCTGGAGCTACATTTCCCTGCTTTATCTTAGCAGATGATACTATTGCTACTGCCAGTGCTACTCTAAAATTCCTTTTATCTATTTTTGAGCTGTTATGTGCCTAATAATTATAATGTAAATGTGCTTTCATAGCTACTGGGCAATTCTTGTTTTTTCTCTCTTCATAATAAATTACTCATATTAAATTACAAACAGCAGCCTGAGGCTGTAGAGTTGATACCCAGAGGCTATTAAAAACTTTCAACCTCATGTCTGACAACTGGGGAGTTAAACAAACATCCTCACATATGTTACAGTTACAATAAAAGCGATGATTATCTTTGTATTATAAAGGATGTTAACTACCCCACAAATTTATTTTTCTTAAAATTTTATGAGGACGCAAAGCTACATTTTACAGCTTTTACTTTTTGTTTTCATTACTGTATGGTTTGTAACACCCTCTCGTAAGTGAAAACAAAAATATGTTTTTGGTTTTATTACATTGGCAAAGGAATATTCATTGCCTCTAAATTCCTCACTTTTCCTCAGTTTCCAATAGCACTAAAGGATGGCAATATTTATTTTCAAGGCTTTTTTCTTAGTGATGACATAGACTTCTACTACCATTTTTATTTTTACTCTTTCATACTGTTTTAGTTAACCAGTGCGAGGAACATGAGGTTGCATAAAAATTTAAATCAGATTTATTTTTTTCTCATTCTCAAGAGATCAAAAGTCTCTTCAAGCTGGAACAAAAATAAACACTTTTCAAATGGTCTTAAGCACTGGGCAAGCTAATGGGCGAAAAAATGCTAGTTATTAAAATAAATGCAACTTTCTTGGGCAAACAAAAGTGTAGCCTATAAATAGATTAACCCTGACAAATTAAGCAGGTGCAGGAAAGCTGTAGAGCCTGTGATGTAGCTCCTGAAAGCAAGAAAGGACTCATCTGATGGAGATAAGACAATTGTTTCATGCTTCCAAGTACTCTTAAAGAGCTGTTTGATTTGAAACCTACTGAGATGATTAAAAAGCACCTACCAGCCCTTTTTATCCTTATTTTCATGGGAATATACAAATATAATGCCACAACATAATGTTCAATAGAAATGCAAATTAAACTGATGGTGTTTCTGTGCAAAACATTTTTGTCTCTATTTATCCACGGTGCCCCATCTTATCAATTCACCAAAGTGTTTGAACACATTTTTATTAAAAATAACATCTGTGAGGTACATCTATTTTGATTTGGTATTGGATATTTACACTGCTCTGCTGGACATTTAGACTGTAAATATTGGATGTTTACATTGCAAGCACAAAAAATAGACCTGAAAATATTAGAAAATGTGGATTTTTTTTTGTTCCTTCTTTGGAAGAACAGCTGTTCTCTGAGCCAAAGCTACACAGGGACCTGAAAATCTGAGAGAAAAAAGATCTCTCCTCTGTGACTTAATTTTCATCTGAATTGCTGAGAGGAAGGGGAAGGGGGGGCAGAGAAAAGACAAAACAACAGGGAGAGAATGATGGTTTAGATAGACAATAAAAATAAAGATTTTTATACAAACAGTCCTTATTGTAAGAAAGTAAATTAGCCAAATACGGTGGAGATTACATATCTACATAGTGTTCACATTCTACCTGACATTCTGCAGAGATGTGGGCATTCTCTTCTAGGTAAAGCATCACAAACAAAGAACACAAGGTCATAAATACCAAGTGGAAAAGGAACAGTATTTGGAAAAAAAAAATGTGGTAAAAATAAGTTGCTGTGAGGTCATTTGGCAGGAAAACTTAATTGTTTCTGTTATTCTGTAGGAAGCAAATGTACCCACAATATTTAAAATACAAGCTATTCTTATGAAATAAAGCATTCTTAAAATGAGAATAAAGCAACTTCTATCTGCTAGACCAAGAGAGAAAATAAAAATACATGTGGTCAGTAGGAAAAAGGGGTATTTTTTCCCTTAATATTTCCCTAATAGATTATTCCAAACATGTTAAGCTTCTTTCAAGAAATCTAGGTGACTCTAGAAAGATTATGCAAATAATTATTCCATTTCTGTTCTTTTTTTGGTGAAGTATCTCCACCATTTTTAATGTAGCAAAGTCCCAGCAGCCCATATCTCTACCACACAGCTGGCAAGCATGTCTAAAGGATTATGCATAATATGCATGTGAGCCCATGAAGGAAATGCATTTATTCAGGACTGAAAAGAAGTAGGAAAGCTTTAGTTCCCAAGCCACAGAGAAAAATGGCTTAAATAAATTTTTGTTTCTTGTCCATCCTTTTCCTGAAACCCCAACCTCTTGCTACCTGCACCTGCATTTTCATGGCAAGGTTAAAAGCATCACCAAACCCACCCTGCTCTCTGCTAAGACAGTGCAGATTTTAAAAGGCTTTTTTTTTCTTTTTTTTTTGTGGATTCTGCATGCTTTTATTTCTTTGAACTAGATGAATGTACAGAATCTTTTCTTCCCTCCTCCCACTTAGGTAAGCATTTGTCACTGACATTTGTGAGAGTTGCAGGCTCCCATCAAGACAAGGCTGCTTGGATACTGGCAGGTGTGAATGCAAGAGAATAATTCATTCTCCTCAGACTTATTCCTGGGCAAGAAAATGTGCAAATGCTCTTCTAAACTCAGGAGCTACACCTAAAGAAAAAAAAAACCACCAACCAACCAAAAAAAAAAAAAAAAATTACTGCTTTTTTGATGATAGTGTATCCCAAATAACTAATACTTTGCATCACTATTAATACTTTGCATCACTAATCACTGTTCTAAAAATACTATTCTCACAACTAGGGCAATCCATTAAATACAGTGTCCAGACTTCTACTTTTATAACATTTAGTTTTGTTGTCAGAAGTCCTCAAGGAACGTGGGTGTGGATGGGCACATCCCCCCCTTGAATCCCACTTTGCTAACAGCTGTGTTTAAAATTTGAGAATTCAAAGTTGTCCAAGGAATCCTGTGTTAAAAGAATGGCAGCTGGTTGGATTTTTTTGTCATAATTTATACTGTTTGGATTCCCCACAGAGTTTACTCACACTTTGTGCACCAGCAGTGACATCAGCCAGAGAAAAATGAGTTTTTGTTTTGGGGCAAGTTGAAAAAGAAGGGTTTGAAATGAATAGTTCATGTGCTGACAGCAATCAAGCCAAGACAATGTGAAGCCTACACACCTCCTCAGCTTCCAGGGGGCTTTTGCCATCTGCAGTGAAATCCATGGTGCCACAATTGGAACAACTGATGTATGAGAGGGCAAGGGACATCCCAACTGCTCTGACTTAATGCTGAGCTGCTAAAGCAGGAGATTTCCCCACCTAAACCAGTGCAGAGCGCACACAGACAAATGAATTTCACTGTTGCACTTCTGTATCAGATTTTTTCTAGTGTCTTATTTAATAATTTTCACCTGTGGCTTCACCCTTCTTCCCAATACCAATAGCCTAAAAAGACAGCAAGTGATTAAAAGGCTCTCTACAAAAGCCTAGCACACCTGATTTGTGCCCATTTGTGAGCCTCTAAATGTCACCCAGTAGAAGTGTTGATCCCATGCTCTGAATATCACTCTCCTGGCCAGTAAATCTTCCTTGCTGTCCTCAGATCCCTCTGAGGTGTAATCCCAGAAACTGCTTAGCTGACAGCTCTGTTGTTCAGCTTTTTGAATCTTCCTCAGAGTTCTTGCTCTTTTCATCCAATTTAAGAAAAATTCATGGCCAATAACAGTATCATCACCAGGCTTTTGAAAATTACCAAATTGGGTCTGTTCTCAGTTTTTCACCTCTCACATTGAACTGCCCACAAAGGAAATCAACCCCTCTGGGATCATCTGGTGGATGAGAGGCTGGATATGCCCTGCCCATGGGTGGTGGGATGGAGAAATCCCCCTGTGCCGGGCTCATCCCACAGCCTGGGCAACAGGAAAGGGGGAATTCTGTCCCTGTGCCCCTCTCTCAGGTGTGAGCCCACCTGCAGAGCTGCCCCAGCCCTGTCCCAGCACAGGGAGGAGCTGGAGCTGCTGCAGAGAGCCCAGAGGAGGCAGCAGGATGAGCAGAGGGATGGAGCAGCTCTGCTGGGAGGAAAGGCTGGCACAGCTGGGATTGTTCAGCCTGGACAGGAGAAGCTTTGGGCTGAGCTCAGTGTGGCCTTGCAGGGCCTGAAGGAGCTGCAGGAAACATGGAGAGAGACAATTCCCAAGGCATGCAGGGACAGCACACAGGGAATGGCTTCAGACTGAGTAGGGTTAGATGGGATATTAGTAAAAAATTCTTCCCTGGGAGGGTGGGGAGGCCTTGGCATGAGTTGCCTGGAGAAGCTGTGGCTGCCCCTGGATCCCTGGCAGTGCCCAAGGCCAGGTTGGACATTGGGACTTGGAGCAGCCTGGGACAGTGGAAGCTGTCCCTGTCCATGGCAGGGGTTTGGAATCAGATGATCTTTCAGGTCCCTTCCAACACAAGCCATTCTATGATTATCTGGTGATCCCAAAGCCCCATGAAGGGATGGATTCTGACACCCAACAGAGATTTCACACGAGATGTGCAATCACCCCTTTGTCACCTCAGGCACAGTCTGGCTCTAAGAGAGCCTGAGGAGAACAGAGAAAGGTGACTCAGCTCTCTCTGTGCTAAAGAGCAGGCTGAAGCACAGGCAGACCCTCATCTGACCCACTTGGAGATAATCGGATAAAGAAGAAGGGGCACAAAGTGAAGCAAGTCTTACTAACTCGTGGCTGTCATAACCTTTCCTTCCTCACAGGAATTACTTCCCTTGACCTACCATCCACTTCAGAGCATTTGTTAACCTTCTTTAAATTAGAAATTATAATGTAGGCCTGGAAAAAATAAGGGGAAAAAAAAAGAGAGGTGATAATCCCACTGAGACATGAATCTCCAGCTGATAGAAGTAGACACTGATTCTGTCAGCCAAGAGTCTGACCTGTGACGCCAAAACTGAAAAGATGCTCTTACCAGAGGGGTTAATTCAGACAACTCTTTTAAAATGCAAATTTTCTGCTTTTTGCTTTTCTTGATTTCAAGCACAGCAAAGCAGGGGCTGTAATTAGAGAATGGGTAGTCGGCACTGTTCACCAGTTGTGCGTAAGCTTTAAACTAATAACTCAGCAATTAGAAGAAAAATGAGCAGTAATTACACACATTTTACTCACTGCTAGACAGATGGAACATTTTCTGCTCGTTATTGGCAAACTGTCACTGCGTTTATTTCATTTTTAGTGTTTACTGTTTGTTGTAGTTTGATTAGGAATAATTACAGGCTAGGAAAAATACGAAAGAAATGAACAGCCTTTTCATTTTTACATCCTTAAAGTGATACGGCCATTTCTTCCATCATTTTCTCCAAGATGAACATGCTCTCTTGTTAAAACTTCATTGAAATCAGGCTGCACCTTATGGGGCTTGGTGAGAAAAAGGAGTAAGGCAGTGCAGGAAAAACCAGCCTCTCCAGAATGGCTGATAAAACACTGCTGGGGTCACAGGCAGCTTCCCTGGTGGGCTCTGCTCCATATTGCCAGGCTATTGCATAAATTGCTTTATATTTATTGGAGCTACAAGGCTTTAGCCAGAAGAGGCATCTGAGCCAGATTCCAGCTCACAGGGCAGGAGCTGCAGGGAACTATCAGTGCTCTTACCCCAGGTAAGCAGGAAAACACAAGAGGCTGGAGGCAGGACCTTCCTTTTTCCACCTTGCTGGAGTTTTCTTTCCTATCCCCTCCTACCTAATTCTGGATTTCTGAGCCTTTATGTTGCACAAACTGTGCTTTACTCCCAGTCTTTGGGGACAGTTTGAGGGAAGGGAGTAGGTAGCTGTCACTGTAGGTGACTGTAGGTGGTTAGACTGAACTTGCAGAGGAAAGTATCCAAAGGCATTTCCAAAGTTTCCAAAGAAACCAGGCACTTGGAGAGATTTCTAAACACTGAAGCTTTGAACCAGGGATAAAGACTTCCTGTTTTAATTCTGTTCACAACAAGGTTTTTCTAAGCTCCTACCTGAAAGACATAAACACACCAAAGTGTGCAGTTCAGAGCTTGTTTCTTCCTCAGTTCCAGCATCACTGAGATCCTCACACAGCCTCTGCACCAGACTCCTGGATGTCACTGACATTTTTTATAGATTGGAGAGGGGAAAAAGCAAATTAATATTCCTATCAATACACCCTTCTGACATTACAGACTAAACAGATCTTGTCACAAGTTGTAGGGGGATGAGAGGTGGATCAAGCCTACTTTGCCTCAGGAATCCATTCAGAAATTGTGTAAGGTCTGAAGGCTAAAGCCTAAAGAATCCCTATGTGAAGATTTGCTCTGCTTTGCTTCAAATATTTCCAGCACAATTTTATTCATTGACCTTCTAACCACCTCTGCCTTCTCTATCATTTAGGTTTCTTTAAAATAAAGGGTCAAAGCAACAAACCTGAGAAAAAAAAAAGGATGATTAATTTCCCTACAAATCACATGGGATTTGAATGTTGGGGATGGGGTGCATCACTGATAAATTGATTTAAATTCACTGACGCACATAACTTAATACCACTTGAAAGAATAACAAAGCTCATTAAGTCCTAGGAAAATCCAAACCAGTCCTGTTATGAAATCTGGCTGCAAACTACACATGAGGCAGCAGTGGACAATCTCCCATTTATGTAATGTCTTGGAAAAGTTTCCTGGCTTTATGGTAGCATCTTTAAGGCAACAAAATTCTGGCATGACTCCTAAATCCTGTATTAGTCAGGTTGGAATGGACAACCTTATGATTGGGAAAGTTTTCCCACTGCCAGCCCTTTTGCCTGGTACAAAGCTGCCAGGCACTGTATCCACCTCTCCTTTCACAATTCATAGCCAATGGTTTTATTAGCAACACTTAATAAATGTTCTCTCTGATGCCACAATTGAACGTGAAGGAACTCTGCAGCACAAGGCATCACATGAAACAGCTTTTTCAAGGCCTGAAACATACAGTAGCTCTGAAATAATCTCCTTGTCTAAAAAAATATTATCTTAGAGTGCATATTATTTTTAAGACTTTTCTGAGTGCCCTTTAGTTATAGCTTCAAGTTTTTCTCCAGAATAATGAGCAGTGGGTTCTTCTTCTCCACTGCCAGATGGTAGATCAAGCAGAGGCTCTACAGACCCTAGAGGTAGAGATGATGGGGGGAAAAAACACCATCACTACAGGAGCAAGACAGAGGTTTTGATTGTTGCAGCAGTGCTATTACAAAATAGTAATGGCAAAGAAATGGAAAGCAGGAAAAATGGCTGAAAGAGCAAAGACTGTGCAATAACAGAGGACTTCAAATGATGTAGCAAAATATTCACTGCTAGGCATTGGTGCTTTTGTGCATGAAGCAATTCCTACTTAAGAGGCTGTTCTGGAAATTTCTAAAAAGAAAAAAGGTGCATCATCAATCATAGAAAGAAAGAAAATTGGAATGGCCTGGATTGGAAGGGAGCTTAAAGATCACCTGATTCCAAACCCCCTGCAATGGACAGGGACAGCTTCCACAATCTGAGGTTGTTGGAAGTTTCACTCAGCCTGGCCTTGGACACTTCCAGGGATCCAGGGGCAGCCACAGCTTCTCCAGGCAACTCATGCCAAGGCCTCCCCACCCTCCCAGGGAAGAATTTTTTAATAATATCCCATCTAGCCCCACGCTCTATCACTTTGAAGCCATTGCCTGTGTGCTGTCCCTGCATGCCTTGGGAATTGTCTCTCTCCATGTTTCCTGCAGCTCCTTCAGGCCCTGCAAGGCCACACTGAGCTCAGCCCAAAGCTTCTCCTGTCCAGGCTGAACAATCCCAGCTGTGCCAGCCTTTCCTCCCAGCAGAGCTGCTCCATCCCTCTGCTCATCCTGCTGCCTCCTCTGGGCTCTCTGCAGCAGCTCCAGCTCCTCCCTGTGCTGGGACAGGGCTGGGGCAGCTCTGCAGGTGGGATCTCACCTGGACAGGGCACAGGGACAGAATTCCCTCCTTTCCTGTTGCCCCCACTGGGGGATGAGCCCCGAACAGAATTGCCTTTCTGGGCTGCAAACACACATTGCCAGCTCGTGTCCAGCCTTTGTCTAGATTATATTTATCCAGCCTTATGATGGAAGGCAATTTCAAATAGGTGGGGAACTGGAAACCAGCTGGTTTTTATTGTTTCTGAAGTTGGAACAAACGTGATCCAACCGAGCTGAGACTCTACACCAAGTCAAGCTTCTGCCCAGCAAACAGCAGCTGGAGATTGTCCTTGCAATATTATTTACTCCCTGAACACTTGGGACCACCCTCCTGGCAACCACGAGGTACAGCACCAAGGTCAGGGCACTCTCTTTTTCTATCTTAAATTCATAATAACCCATGATTCATAATAAATCATCATTTCTCTTTAGCTGTGCTCTAAAAGGAATAAAATGAAACCACTGGCAGTTTCACATTTCTCATTTTCAATAAAATTTGGAAAACAGCTCTTTCCTCATGGTGACAGAAGAAAGAGAATTTCTGTCTCGTTGTAAAGCTGAGCTGTTAATGATATTTAATTACCCACACTTAATTACACCTGGCACTCTCCATCTTTGGCTCCTAAGGATTTTCCTAGTTAGATGATTAATGTGCATATAAGTGTGAAAAATTTCAAAGCTGGGGCTTAACCTTGGCACTAAAGCACGGCAAACTCAAGCATCTGCACACCCATAGCTGGGCTCCATTTCTTTGTTGCACTTTATCAGTACAAAGGTACTTTGATAATACAAATATATTCCACAGAGGGGTAAAAAGAGCTGTCCTGTGATATTTGCTTGAATCTATTATTTTTTCTCCCTAATTAAGGTTTTGCACCAGGACACCAAGCAGAAGCACAGATTTTGGACACTCTTAATTTGATCTACACAGGGAGAGTTAAAGAAAAATAACAATTTTTATAAATGTGCTGTAATAATTGAGGGCTGTACATATCATTCAATAAACCTGAAGTAAGTATGACAAACTTCTTCTTACCTGGCAGAACCCAAAGGCACCTCTCGCCTAATTTTTTTTTTTACAGATCATAACTCCCTAATTTCTAGTCTGCTCCAATATGTAGCAGTTTTGTAAAAGAAGATTCTCAGAGCATCAGAACTGTGCTTCATCAGGGTCTCCACAGGAGCCTGCATTATTAATTACACATTATATAACATTTGAATAGTATTCCTGAATGGCTTACAGAGCAATTTTTAGAATATCCCACTTATGAAGTGGAAGATAAATATGACTATTAGAAGTCCATAAGGAGTGACCTGCTTTGACCAGAAGTTTTTTAGATTTTTATTTTAAAGATGGTACAACCAGGATGGAATTATGTATGTATATATGTATATGTGTATATATATATGTGGCAACAGTAAGTTTTAGTAAAGGATTTTGCCACAATAGCACTGGGTTACATAAAAAAAGTTGAAATTTATTCTGGAGTACAGATTTTGTTTTGAGTTGCATGAGATTTGGGCTGCTCAGTTCTTGCATCTGGGCTGCACAAGAATAAATAAAATTTACATTCTGGTGTTGCAATCCACCAAGTGACACAGAATAGTTTTATGGAGATCATTTTATCTCTGTTTTGAAAGAAAAAGGTGCCTAAAAGTAATTTTTTCTATTTCCATTCCATCTACAACTCTAGTCAAAGAATCCCACTGGCTAGAAAATAAATACATAAATAAATAAATAAATAAGCCACCAGATCAAACCTAGCTGATAAATAAACTCTTGAGAAATAATCAGACTCTGTCTCTTTCTCTTGCAAGAATTTCAAGTGTTCAATATATTTCAGCTTAAAATTTGAAAGGCCCCTCAGTTTCACTTATTATAGAAGTCCCACTCTCAGTTTACAGCTGCACCATCACAAACAGTGCGAAAAGTTTAACAACCTTTGGGAACCCAAAATTGTTCCCTGGCAAATAGAATCAAAGAATCATGAAAGTTGGAAAAGCCCTCCCAGCCCATGCAGTCCCAGCTGTGCCCCAGTCCCACCTTGTCCCCAGCCCAGAGCACTGAGTGCCACCTCCAGGTGCCACCTCCAGGGATGGGCACTCCAAAGCGCCCTGGGCAGCCTCTGCCAATGCTTAAGGACCCTTCCCATTCAGAAATTCTTCCTAACCCAAACTTTCAAAATGTGATTGCTTATCTTAAATCCAAACATGTGGAAAAATGCTTTAAAACAGCATGAAAACTTGAATGAAGAGTAGCTTGTTAGGCAGAAAAGCAGGACCAGAGAAAACAAGAGGTCATAGATGAAGCAGCACTTAAAAAGCAGGTTCACTTCAGCACTAGCACAACACAATTAAAGTTCCTTTACTCTTCCAAGCAAAACCCACATGGGCTCAGAGCAGGTATTTATGAACTGGCTCTTGCTGACTGTGCTAGAACACCAACTTCTTTGCTGAGCAAACTAAACTAAGTGCTGCTCCAATATGAAAGCATATATTCCCTTTCCCACTTCTGACTCAGCTTTGAGTGAAATAATTTCTCCAGTTATTAAAGAGGCAGACAACCAATGTAATTTCACTGCCAACTTCTTTCAAACATCGATCCAAGGCAACTCCATTAATGGGTTGTTTTATTAATGTGCTTTGTCAACTTTATAAACCACTATTCATGAGGACTCTCTCCCAAGGGTTTTCCACTCAAAATTAAAATGAAGTGAACAAGAAGTAAAAGCATCCCACAGTTACTTGTGCATTTTATAAACAAAGGTGATTATTAAAAATCTTTTGGTAGATAGAAAAGCTCAACTTTTCCTCAGCATTTCTCTGGGTGCCAAGATACATCTGGTTGGTGAGGCTTGCTTAGTTTCATCCTCTTTACGTGACTTGAGAATGAAAAATCAGACATGAGTCAGCAATGAGCTCTTCCAGTCCAGAAAGCCAATTGTCTCCTGGGCTACATGAAAAACAGTGTGGCTTGCAAGTCAAGAGAGATGATTTTCCCCTTCCACTTCAGCCTGTATCCAGGTCTGGCATCCCCAGAACAAGAATAGGGTGAACCTGTTGGGTTGGGTCCAGAAGGAGACCACAAAAATGGTCAGAATATTGGAGCACCTTTCCTGTGAAGAAAGGCAGAGACAGTTGGGATGGCTCAGCCTGGAGAAGAGAAGGCTTTGGGGAAATATTATTGCTTCTAAGTCTGCAAGGTGCAGGAGGCTTATAGAAAACATAAGAGACCTTTTACCAGGACCTGCAGAAAGCAAGGAACGATGATTTAAAACTGAAAGAGATCTAGAGTGGACCTAAGGAAGAACTATTTTTTTACTATAAGAGTGGTGAGACACTGAAAGAGATTATCCAGAGAGGCTGTGGCTGTCCCACACCTGGAAGTGTTCAAAACCAGTTGGATGAGGCTTAGAGAATCTTGTTAAAGATTCCATGGCAGAGAGGTCACACTTTAATGGCCTCCTGCAACCCAAACCAACACTTTATTATCATCAATATAAAAGAGTAGAAAGCCTTTTTGAAGAAATTCATAAACTCCTTGGAGATCTGGATAAGACTTTGGAATGCCTTGCTGGTTGAGGAAAATGGCATTTTGTTATATTTGTTTCTCCCAGTTTATACAAAGGGATTAAAGAAGGCTCTTTAGAACCAGAACATGACTGAAAGTGCTACAACAAGCCCTTCAGTTTTGTTTTACAGACAAAAGAGGCTCATTACTGACAATCTCAACTTTTAAAAATACTGTTGATTATCACAAATAACTGCCTTAACCTGAATATTTCAACACACATTCTAGAAGCTGATTTGTAGAGGGTTTCAAGAGCTTTAGACTCAGACTGTGCTGCATGGGTCTGCAGCAATTCTTGCACTAATACCTCTAAATACTTCTGCTGTATTTTTTAAAAGTAGGTAATATCAGGAGCACTGC
Source organism: Rhabdornis inornatus (assembly GCA_013397075.1). Lineage (NCBI taxonomy): Eukaryota > Metazoa > Chordata > Aves > Passeriformes > Rhabdornithidae > Rhabdornis > Rhabdornis inornatus. The sequence goes on along the minus strand of VWZS01006056.1, from coordinate 114,220 downwards.
TGGAAGCTGAAATGTAAAGACAGCTGAGCTGAATCTAATTTGTAACTCCAGATGGAGAAATCATAGAATCATGGAATGATTTGGGTTGGGAAGGACCTTAAATCTCATCCAGTGTCACCCGCTGCCATGGGCAGGGACACCTTCCACTGTCCCAGGTTGCTCCAAGCTCCATCCATCCTGGCCTTGAACACTTCCAGGCATGGGGCAGCCACAACTTCTCTGGATAAATATATCTTTTATCTTTTGGTTTTTTCCCCTCAAGGAAGCCAACTCCTTTCAGCTGAAGTGTGTATGGGAGTGAAGGACAACTATTAGCACAGAGTTTAATTAGCCCACGTTTCAAGTGCAAGTGACCTCATTGTGAATCAATAGAAATGTTTAACTAAAAAAAATAGGATGAAATTACGGCCCCACTGAAGTCAGGGGACATTTACAACTTGCTTCCATCTCCAGATTTAGAAAGAAAAGTCACATACCTGCCCTAGTGAGCTGATATAATTTCCTTTCCCTCATGCCTTCACAGATAATTTCTGTCTTACACCACATACAGAAATTCTGGGGTTTGCCTGTTCCCATCCTCCTTTCCCCTGAGCACTGACCACTGCAGAGCATCCCTGGATCTCAGGAGAATGAGAGGACATTTCCACTTCCTCACAGCCACTTGCAGCCTGACCAGCCCTACTCACCCCAGGCCAATTACTCAGCATAGCTCCACCGGTGGGCTCCCATTTTTATTAACAGGAGGAACAAAATGAAAATCTTTGCTAGCTCATTCTACAGCTTCTCTAGAAAATTCAGATTTAGAAATGTGCAGTGTGAAGTGAAGCCAAGGAGAAAAGCAAACTCCCCAAAAATACAGGGACTATGTCACTACTGAGGGAGAAGGAAGTTTAACAAAGGAAAGCTGCCTTTTTACTCCAGCTTTTTCAATATAAGAAAAGTCTCTGATAGAGTTGACAAATGGAAAACAAATTTCCACCAAGTACAACCACTTAATAGGCTTTCCTTCATAAAGCATTAATCTACTTGCTTCCCTTGACCTTTTTTAACATTTTTTCCCCATTTTGTCTTCCACCTAGAGCCTTGGTAACAGTGAGGAACAAAGAGGTGCTAAACAGTGATGAAGACAGCAGTGAATGTGTTTGCTTTTACGGTCTGCAAAAATTCTTCATGGGTAAATTTTGAAAAAGGCACAGGTTATACTAATAGGTGTCACACAAAAAGAACTGTGAGCAGGAAAAATTACTAAAGAAAAAATATAATTTTACCAGTAAAGTGGCTGGGTGAAGGTGAATGTTGAGCTGAACAGATGCTGCCTTGCCAAGTGACTCCTGTAACAGCTGCTCTAAACCAGACACATCAGAACAGCAAATATAAAGTTATTGATGTTACTAATTGTACTGTGTCACATTTTGCACCATTGTTCTGTCAGGTTCCTGCAGAAATTTCTGACAAATACACTACTTACACTTTTCAGCCAGCTAGTAGCATTTTAACATGCCATTCTCTAGGGGAGAAAAAAAATGTCAAAATCCAAGGTATTTTGAAAAACTTGCTTCATAATGAACTGGTTCATTGTCACACGCAAGAGCATTTCATTCCCCTGGCTGCTGCAAGAAAAATAAAAGAAATAATTTGACACAGGAAAAAAAAGTAGAATAGAGGAATTTTTCATTCCACTTATTAGTAGCTAGAACTTTCCTGACAGGACCAGGCAGAGATCCCATGGAGAAATCAGCCACAGGGTGGTGGCCAACGTTTTCAGAAACATCCTCCTACCTTGCACCTGAGAGATAGAGGCTGGCACTCAGCAAGGTTTTCAAAGCAGCTGAAGGTCACAAATGCACTTGTGTCCCCTTTATTTAACTCCTTTCCTAAAGGTCAGAGAGAAGATCAGTGGAAAAGTCAGGAGCTGAACTCAGTTTTGAGCTGCTCTGAACCTGGGGATGACTCTTGGTGCATTCACCCTGCTATCAGCATTACTCTGCTAAGAAATAGACCTGAGCATTAAAGGTCATTGTTTTGGTGGGATTATGAGCAGAAATATTCTTAGATAAAGAAAAACAACTCCCACTTCTGCCCTGGAGTCCAAAAAGCAACCTGAGGAGTGAACTTTCCAACCTGATTAAATAAACCAAGGCCCTTTGTCATAGAGGCAGCATCTCTTCCAGAAAGAGCCAAAGAAGGTTTTTGCTGATTCATTTGCTGCCTATCAAGACTAAATTATGAGCCCTGCCTCAGAAAAGAAAAAGAAATTATCATCAGAAGTTTTTTCATGGAGATTTTTTGTGAAGATAGATATATATATATATATTTAACTCATTTGCTTTTCAAGGTTAAAACAGAATAATTGTGGCTGAACAAATACTTCCCCTGGCAAGCACAAACAAAATTTCAGTCTCACTTTCTGTGCAGAAGAGTTGGAAGGCAAGGTCAGAGTCATGCTCAAATTGAGATTTTAAAACTCTGATTTCATAGTCTTTCTTCATACAGGAATGCTTTAGAAATGTTCCTAACCAACCAGCTTTTGTTGGTAAAACTCATCAACTGTCACAGGTGTGCTGATATGGGGGGCAAGGGATGAAAGAGTAAAGATTATTCTACATGGGTTATGTTTCTCACAATTGATTTGGTGAGGTCATAATTAAAAAAAAAACATATTGTAACTAAATTTGAAAGCACAGACCAGATCAAAGCTGATCAAGCCAGTGAGGTATCACACCTTTTTCAGGCCTTAACAGAAAAACAAAAGCAGGGGGTTATTCTTGATTCAGCAAAGCCACACAGCAGCTAATTATCTGGTATTTCTGAATTACTCACAATGTTCCCTGTCCATCATTTGGAAATGATGGCTTGTTAATGCTTACCTGGTAAATATGACATGTCTGGGTAAATATGAATATGTGGCTAAAGAAACACAGAGACAGCCAAGCTAAACAAAGTCCATTTGAAAGGGCAAAGTGTATTCCATCTTTTACATGGGGCTGTGGATAAGTAGAAAGGTTGAGATCAGATAAAGATGCAAAGCTGGGAAAGGATTGTGAGCTTCAAAGGCACTGAGTGCTTGGAAAATTGAACACAGAGAGTGGATTATATAGTTGGGAACTCAGCTGAGCAGCCCACAGAATTGGAAAATTGTCTTTCTTTTGATTATTGGTGTATGTGGCTGATTTAATAAAAAGAATCTGGATGATGCCTAGAATAGGAGCCTCCTTGTACGCCCTACCCAGTACAGAATAAATCAGCTTTCAAATATATTTCATATGCAAAGAGTTGAGCACGACAGACAAGGTTAAGTGAAGGAAAAAAAAAGGGCTGACTATCAGGTAAATAAAATACACTGACTGAGCTGATGGCAGAAAACAAGAGTGTTGGGGATTTATGAGTGAATTTATGTAAGTATTTGTCAGCAAGAGTGAATCTGGTTGACTTCCCAGAAACACCAAAGTACAAGTAGGAGATCTGTTAAACTGCTCACAAAAAGCTGCTCACACTAAAATCCCATCAGGCACAATTATTTGTGATCCCATTATCCCAGACACAGGAAAAGGTGAACACAGAAAGGACCTAGCACTACATATGTAAATACAGGGACACCCAAGCCACATTCCCTACAAGAACTTCCAACATTTTATCTGAGCCTGCTCAGTCTGCACTATCCTGATATTTCTTCCCAAGCATTTCAAACCCAATTCTTCACCTCATGCCCTTTATCCCCTTCCCATTGCACACTCCACAGCAGTCACAGAATCTTTCCTCCCACCTGGCTGTTACACCTCCCTATTTTTCCTTAACATCCTCTTTCCTCCTTTTGCATCTTAAAATCTCCTCTGACAGTGTCCCCTTACAGTGGCAGATTAGAGCCACAGGCTATTACCCCAAATTTCAGTGGCCCATGAGCTGTTGTCACCACACTCAGCACCGTCAGCCCTTACCAAGATTATTTCTCACCAAGAATGTCATGAGACATCAGATGGAGTTGTGATTCCAGTAGTGCCACCGTAAGAACAAGAGAGTTGTCATCTAAACCTATCAATTCAATGAATTCCCATCAGCACTCATGAACTTCCATCTTAGACTTTATTTAAACTCTTAACATGAGAATACCTACAGGCAGTTCAAGGAGAGGAGTTTAAATTCTACAAGGAAATGCAAAGCTCATGTCATAGTGACCGCATGCTTTTAATTGGTAATGCAATGACAAAAAGGTTTGGCACAGTGAATAGAAACTGAATGAGGATCCATTTTGTTCAGTGCAGCCCTTTTAGGTTTTTGAGAGTTAATTATACATTCCTAACACTGAGCAGTACAAAATGTTCTTTAGTACACTGTAGAGATTTGTTGGGGTTGTAACCAGATCATAGGAGCTGTTCAGTTTCAAACCCCATGGCAATGTGTTGGGGATGTGTCACATTGGAGGTGTGGTTGGGAAGGAGCTGAAAGGAAAACTGCTTTTTGCTGCCTGCTCAGAGGTGCTGCAAAAGTCTGTAAAAGCTCTCTAGTCCCATCCAAACAGATTTCAAATATATTGGAAAATTCCATAAGAATTAGATTTGTCTTTGGTTTGTGATCTATTCCCCACCCACCCCCGAGCCTAAATTTTATTTTTAGAACAGCTAAGCTGTCTCCATGCTATGCTTATCCAACTCTTATCAAGCCTCCGTATCCAACTCTTCTGTTTTGATGGATGGATTTAGGTCTATGTGACTAAGCTTTGCCCCTTTCTGTCCAAGAAAGAAGGAAAATAACATAATTTATGTACACGAGGTGATGCAAAGTGTTACTTTCACATATCAAGTCTTGTAATAGATGTCAGTACACTTGTATGCTGAATTTAATAAATATCAGGAAATGTGTAAAGTTCTGGACCTAAATTACGTCACTGGACTAAATGGCTAGCTGGAAAACCAAAATCCCTCAAAATAATGCTATCAAAATTACAGAGCTGCAATTTGCAACAATCATGTTCCATTTCCTCATTCTTTCAGGTAAAATTCCTGCTTTCTTTAACTGTCGCCCAAAAAAACCACCCCAAATAACCCAACCAAACAGCAGCGAAAAACAAAACAAAAAAACACAAAAACAAACCAGTAACCATCTGTGACACATGGAAAATATCTCCATTAAGCTATAGGTTCAAAAGTGCAGCAGCTATGTAGTCAGTCTATTTATTAATTTTGCTGCTATTCCAAACTGCATCCACAACTACTGACTGTCCAAGCCACTTAGATCAAGCTCAGGTCAGTGCATGGTGTTCTCATGCTGTTGATCAACAAAACCCCATTGTTTTGGGGTTTTTAAGTAATTTTCACTTTCATATTTTCATAGGCTTTTTTCTACTTTATGCCCCAGTGATGCCACCAGTCCCTTCAGCTCCACAATCCACTGATGTCTCTGCATTTCTATTTTCCAAAAGTTTCTGGGCACTCCCAAATGTGCATTGAGCAAAAAGTGATTGTTCCATCAGTCTCTGGGCTGTCAAACAACGCATGATTTCTTTAATACCTCCTCAAGCTGACAAGATTGAACTGAATTGCATTATTATTCTGTTCTTCAAGTACAGGATAAGTGAAAAAAGATGGCCTGAGCAATTCCTGCAGTTTCCTCCACACACTCTTCAGAGAGCAGGGCAATATATATATATACACATATATATATGTGTGTGTGTATATATATATATATAATATACACACACACACACACATATATATATATACACACACACATATATATATTTTTTTTTTTTTTCTGCAGCATGATTGCTTTAGGAGAGTTAATTGTGATATTAAATAGGGTCTTTCTGCCTGCCTGTGCTCAGGGTAAAGAAAAGTCAAGAATGAAGCATGGAATTACAATCAAGGCTGACACATGTAAGGAGCATGACCTCCTCTGGGCTCTCAGATGTTGTGACTTCCCAAGCCAAAGAGAAATAACAAAGTGAAAAGGCAAATATGAGCAGTGTGGAACATGTTTGGTCAAAACTCAGCAATATTTTTTTTTTACAAATCTCTCTGAAAAGAAAAAGACATATTACTTTCTAAAGACAGGGAAAATTAGCTGCTGGGTGGGACAACACAGGAATACTGTAACACTCTGCAGAGTTGATCCTGAATTCCAACTTGCATGCAGGAATCTCTGTCTGAAAAGGATATTTCAGAAGCAGGCAGCACTTCTGAAATCCAGTTTAGAATTTTCCAACAGAGAAACAGAATCTGGGGAAGAGACTCAGCCCCACCCCTCCAGGACACTGGTGCACATCACAAAAAGAAGTATTTTTATTATGTAATGACACATTGGATGATCTCATGTCTACAAAGCTCTTTTTGCAGCTGGCATGGATAATATATCAAAAGTAGCCCTTGAGAAGCTGGTCACTCCAGGGCAGAGTTATTATTTTGAAATTAATTTTTTTTGCACAATTTGTGCAAAATTTTTCCATGCCTGACCAACGAATAGATAAATGGTTACATAGAACTAAATACTTCAACCCATGGAGAAAGGTGGAAAGGGGATTGGGAAGGGTGGGGGTATCCCAGAATGAACAAAATATTCCCAGAAGAAAATATGTTGATCTGTGGGAGGGGGACACAGCTATCATTAATTCCTTTTTCAATGTAGTTTTTCCTGTATTAAGCTGTTATATTTAAAATTTTTGAACAGCGTGTCCTCATTTTAGTGACAGAAGAATCCTCTCGTGTCAGCACCCTGGACAGCGCACACACAACTCCGGGATTCTTTTTAATTTGCTTTTAAAGAGAGACGCAGCTCTGAAGAAATCATCATCTGTGTCATCACAGCTCATAACCTTCTCCAGTGAGCAAAGCTGATCATTTCTGGCTGTGCTGCTGCACACCCTTCTGCAAGGCACTGCACCTTGAGGTAAATACTAATTGTTAAAGGATTGTTTTCATTGGGAAAATCTTGCATTTATTCCTCCTGCCGTGGTAATGAGCTCCAGTTGTATCACCACAGTCCTTCCAGCCATGTCAGCTGGGAATAAATAATTTCTGCCTAGATTTTCAGGAAGAAGCTGGAGAGTAAACCCCTGCAGTCTTCACTTTGAGATAGTTTTTTCAGAACCCAGACCATTTTCTAGACTCAGCCAGGTGCTTCCTCACCCAGAGTACAGAATTCAGCCGCATGCTTCACTAAACCTAAAAGCAAAAGTTTTATCATCTTATCAGTTTTTCTTAGTATTCACTTAATCCCGTGGCAGTTCAATGGCCTCAGCACACCAGTGCAGGGCAGGCTGCACCCACACAATCCCAGAGCACATTCCAAGGGAGACCCCATTCCATCCATGGTTCTTGGCAGGACTGCTGGTGAGAGCACTCTGTGGCAAAGAACGGGATGTGGCTGGAGCAGGGGCCATTCAGAGCTAGGGCAGAACTTTCCTGTGACAAATGTTCTTGTTTTGGCTCCTGGAGATCAGCACAACACAAAGCAGTGCAAGAGCAGGTTGAGAAGTGGGCATGGGCTTTGGAGAACAGATTGTGCGTGAAAACTAATTTGCATGAAAAGGAAGAACTTTATCTCCAAGGCAGGGACAATTATCTGTCAAATGCCACAAAGCCTGGGAGCATGAGCATCCCAAGACCCTGGACACTGGATTAACACTCGTGAGCCTTTTCTTTTTCTTTCTCTCCCTCTATAATTCATATTTTTCCCCTCACTTTTCCCTTTACCCAAACCTGGACACTGGATTAACTCTAGTGAGCTCTTTTCCTCCCTTTCTTTCTCTCTCTTCCACTCTATAATTCATATTTTTTTCTCTTTTCCTTTTACCGAAACCCATGCGCTTATCAGAGATCTGGAACTAACACACCAATTTCCACGCCAAGTGTGTAATTCAGTCATAAAACTCTGTTTCTTTTGCAGACCCTCAGACTTTTGTAGCTCCTTTCAACCAAGAGCATTTACAAACCCTGGGTGCTCCTTTCCGCTTCCAAATGGCAAATCCTTGCTCCCTTCTGGTCACTGGGCTATCCTAGGATGTGGAGCAGGAAATGGACACCTGATTTCTGGTTTCTCTGCTTGACCTTTAAGGTTGTTCCTAAAGGGGAGAGGATATTGTGATACAAACCTAGTTTGGAGCTAATATTTCTATCTAGGAGCTTTTTTTTTTTCTTTTTCTTACAGAAAAAGGAGAAATAATATCTCCTTTTTTTAGGGTAATTCTTGTGCCCAGCCTGTCCTGTGTGATCAACTGCCACCCTATCAGGGCAATATTTCTTCACTGCCTGACATTCAGCCCCTCGAGCAATTTGGCCAGGACCATTTCATGTTTTCTTCTGGATGGTAGAAAAAAATATTGACTAAGCCAAGAACAGACCCACAGAACACATTGTTTTTGAGGTATCCCGTGTGACCTGGGGGTTATTTTGTAATCTGTTTAATAAAGTTCCGTGTAGTTTTTGTATGCTGATAAATGTTTTTAATTATTTTCATGACAGTAAGTCAATTACTTAATGTTACAGTCCATTATCACAATATTCCTTCTCTAACATATTTTCCGAGTCTTCAAAAATAAAGGAAAAAAAAAATCAAGATCAAATTTTCAGACAAGGCCTATTTCCCATAAAACTGAAAATTATGTTGGTGTCTTTTGAGATTTTAGGGGTTTTTTGAGGGGATGGGTTTCTTTTATTGTGAGGGTCTTTTCTTTATTCCCAAGTCAGCCTTTCTGTGATTCAGAATGGGATTGCCACTTGGCTAATACATTTTGAAGTGGCATGAAATTAATGTTCTGTACTATATTTTGAGGGAATGAGTAAATCTGATTAGCACGAGACCTCCCTATCGTACACTGCAATTGCACTTTGCTGAAAGCTAGAATTATATCCTGAATATAAACGAGATGAAACTTATGAAAGTGATCAGCAAGTTATGCAGAACTATATATAATTATCTATTAACTAATTATAGCATGGTTTGAGTCAGAAATATTATTGAAGGGGGGAAAAAAGATTGCCTATTTTTAATCTAGTTATCTTTAGATGGTTAAAATCACTTGCTGAAGGTAAAATTTTGAAGTCATTACGTTTGTCTGGAAAAGCAGAATGTCCCAGGACATGAATGAAGGAATTCCATTCTCAGTAAAACTAAAACCAGCCTTTAGTCACACAGCTAATTTGCTTTATAAGACATTAAATATAAAATCTTAATACACGGTCCAGGTTTCAGCCACCTATAGAGTGAAGATAATTTTCCAAAGAACCAAAGCTTTAACTTTCAAGTCAGAGCTTCTCATAATCACTAATACATAACAAGGAGAATAAATTATAAAGCAAACAATTATAGAGGCAAAGTGACAGAGCAAAATAAGAGATTTTCATTATTATTTATCATCAAGAAAGGTCCAGCAAGACTTCTGTTGGGACTCAGATATCTTCCTTCCACCTTAAGCATTTGGTCCAGTCTGCTTATATTTATTCCTACTCATTCTTCTGCTGCAATCAATAAACTAAAAGCCACTCAACCATTTAGAAAACATTGAAATTCTTTTAAAAGCATACTTTTGAACTTCTGTTGTTATCAGGATATGTATGACACCAAAAAGCAAGCTGAGATTGGCGTCCTTTGTACTGTACACTGTGAATTCATGAAATGAAAGGTGGTACCTGCCCAGAAAATATTTTGCTCTTTAAAAAAAAATTATATTTAAAGAAGAAAGAAGAAAAAGAAAAAACACAAAACAAATAGGGCAAAAATAGAAAAAGAGAACAAGAAGGTGGGAACAAGTCCAAAGGCAGGGACCTATAGGTCCTATAGGGCCTTTCCTCAAAACAAACTCACAGAAAACCAAGGATAGTCTTAAAAATACAATCAAGTCTCAAAACTTTTGGTTCATGGCTTTGTTCAGTAAACTACAGTATCAATTATTAGAAGTTTTATTAAATGTCAAAATTATTATAAATTTTGAAATAAAATAATTTTAGAATTTTAATTGACCTTATTTCCCCCCTCTCTCTCCCCCAGCAAATTTTTGTCTCAGCTCTCTAGAGAAGAATTATTGAAGTCCCTCTACTTAGGCTTAAAAATAAAACCAAAAATTGGCAAGTACATCCTCTGTGTTTCCTAAGAACCAGTGTGATATTTCAGTTGAGCAAAAGTGACATGATGATGGGTTACAGAGAGATGAAATGAAATCATATTGCTAAACCTAACTTCCTAGGACACCATGGGAATACTACATGAATCTTCATATTCATGAGGCTTAATTATAGCAAAATAACCAATCTGTAAAATACAGCTACGTTCAAGTACTGATTTCAAGACTAAAACATGAACAAAGATAAGATGTTTCCCAGGAGATGCCTCTACAAGATGTGCAGAGGCACAAATGTAAGCAAAAATCAAAAAAGACAGATCAACAGATCCTATAACATGGAAGAGCTAGAGCAGCAGCCAAGGAAAGAATTAACATTCTTTTGGGAATTGTAGGGAGTTTAAAATATTGCATGAAAGGTCTACAGCAGCTGCACTTCTTGTTACATGGCTATCACAGGAAAAAAAAAAAACAAACACCAAAGAAATCACAGAGCCAGAAAGATTGCAAAACATTAGGGGACAAAGAACAGATTTCTTTGCCAGGAGCAGTAGCAAATAGGGACAGGCTTTTTGTAAGCCAAAAATTTCGAAAGAGTGGTTGAACAGGGTATATTATGTCATTCCTGGGGATTTATCAGTTTTTGCCATTGTTTGAGATGCTGTCATTTTTATTTTTTCAGGTGGGACAAAAAAATATTGTCACTACACAAATGATTTCAAGGAAAACCACTTGGCAAGTGGCCATAGTCCAAAAAGTTTAATCTCAATTTCTCCACAGTAACCAGTATAAATGTTACATCCCATCATAACTCCATAATCCATCCAACTCTGGGCAGAAAATGATTTTAAGTAATAAATATCTATATAATCTCTTTGAGGCACTTCTGGTCCTAGAAAAAGACAGGTACTGGGAGATTTAAATCTGCATTTCATTAGCCTGTGGTTAACAAGCTGAATTTCTTGTTCCCCTAAGGGAGTATTTCCACCTTGCTTGTTTTGAAAGATGCTTTTCTTTACCTTCTCAAGAAAATCCTCCAGGCAGATTGACATAAAAAGTGATTGTCTGTACAAAAACTGAGAAGTATTTAGAGCTACTTTTCTTATGAATTTGGCTCAAACCTCCTCATTTAGCATGTAACTAACAAATTATTCCCTCCATCATTATAGATAAGGCAATTTCAGAAAAGAATGGTACACCAGACCATACCTTTGAATGAAGAAAAAATCCCAACTAATGCCTACATGTCAGAGAGATGGCTTGCAAGAACCAGCCATAAATCCTATTATTTCAGAAGGGCCTGGCAGTAACTTCAGCAATGTTTTCTTCATGCTTTCTACTTTTTTTTTTTTTTTTTGCCAGCTGGAGGGGTTTTATCTTCACACGTATAAATGCTTTACATCTTTTTAAAAGTCCTCCAAAACACCTACAAACAACTCCACTATTTAATTCAGTGTCAAGTTTTAACACTTTATTGACATCCTGAGAAATGCCAAAGCTGTACTTCTAGCAGCTTAAACCAGAACAGGGAAAAAATGGGAACATGTATTTATGTATTTTAAAACACATCATTTTCTGAAAATCATACCTCTTCCACAAGGTATGAATCACAAAACCTATGACTTCATTACCTGCACAGAGCATTAATGCTTTTGGATGCTTTCAACATTTGTTGTCTACAAGATTTTAATTCTGCAACTTTAGACCTTTAGACACAGGGGAAAAGGAAAAAAAAAAAAAAAAGGCTTCCTGAGCAGCACCTATTATTGAAATGCTAATTTTCATTTAAATATAGAAGAAATAATAACATTAGCATTTAAACTGCAGTGATTAAGTTTTGAAAGGCCAGAAATTAAGTTACTTATCTTTTGGGGGGATTTTATAAATCCCTGTCTCAGTAGCAAGATGTGGATAGAAACAAAACAGACAAGCTCTGGTCCTAGGTTATTTTAATTTTTACATCTGCAAAAAAGGAGGCCATAATATTTACAATTATGAAACTGCTCCCACAGGGCAAGGTGCTCACTACAATATAAATGGAAAATTATGAATGGTCCCATGAATTCTATAAAAAATTGGGGGGGGGGAGGGGGAGGAGAAAAAGACAGACAGACATCTGCCTAAGGAGCCAGAGAAACCTGATTAGATGTAGGGTTCAAAAGAGCATTAGGTTTCCAAATGGGTCTGAGGCAAAAGAAGCACAGCTCTGAAGAGCATAATATCCAGGAAGACATTCAGTGTTAGGTACCAAAATCAATCAGTTGTGTTCAAATCTAATCCTTGGTAGTTTATTGCTTTAGCTGAATATATGCTGATAGTGCAAACAAAGGTTTTCCTTCAGTGTGATAAATGTGCCGTGAGACTCACAGGAACAGCTCTAGGTTTTCTGAACCTGAACCAGGGGAAATATTGGGCAAAGTGAGATTTGATTCATATTGTTTAAAAAAGAAGAAATAAGTGTTTATTTGGCTTTGTAACCAAATGAACAGAAATTTGATTATTCCTGCAGCTGCTATAAAAGCTCAGTCAGAGACTTGTCTTACCTATTACTAAATAACCAAATCAGTCATTGCCAGAGCCAGTGCTATTAAATTCTATTAAATGCTAAGTAAAAACTTGTATTTGCCCTTTACTACCAAGACACAGACAGAAAACATATTTTGTCTGTAAAAAATGAGTTATCTTTAAACAACAAGATTTTCAAAACTGCATCTGTCTTGAACTAGACATATTTTGGTGCTGAAGGTTTTAACTTCAGAGGAGAGTTTTCACTTAGATTCAGAAATGCTTTTACAGCTAAAATTCAATACTAATAATTTTATAATAAAAGCCCTCTTAAAACGAATGACATCCATTTCTGAGCAAACCTTCCACAAAAACGAACACAGCAGGTTTTCAATCATGGAATGGTTTGGTTTGGGAGGGACCTTGAAGATCATCCAGTCCCACCCCCTGCCATGGGCAGGGAACCTTCCACTATCCCAGGTGGCTCCAAGCCCCAGTGTCCAACCAGGCCTAAGTTTCCTCAAAGTTTGCTTTCAAACAAGGTACACAAAGCAGGCTGCAACTCCATAAAATTAAATCAGGAGCATTCAAGGAGATTTGGAACATTCAAAGATATTTAAATATGAAAACAAAAAGCCAATTCTAAATTCTTCTTTTGAAGAGAAAACAAAATCCAGGCAAGAAGCAATTTTCTTGGTGACTAAAGATCACTTTAAAAGCGATATAAGTGGCAAAATCTGAAAGAAATGTTGCAATGTAGCACTTTCCTGCATATTCTGTGAAGGAAAAAAAAAATGAAGAAAAATGACAGAAAAAAAAAGTTCAGTACTCTTTTTGTGTTTTAAATTAATTAGAAATCTGTATGAACAGATTGCATGAAAAATATCAGAGAGTTAAAAAATAACATACTTTAGAAATGCACAATACTATTTAAGAACTATGAACCATTTTTTAAAATTTCCAATGATTCTTATCTTCGTTAGGATTAGCAACACAACATGAATATTGTGAATTCACAATCAACAAACATTTTTTGGTTATGAAATCAACAAAATAGTAACAACTTAAAATCATAAGCAAGCTGGACTGACATTCTGACCCATGTTCAAATTTAGGAGAGCACTGTCAATATCTTTGAATGTAAATAAAGGGGTTTTACTTTTCTAGGAATTTTTTTTCTAATATTACTGAGCAGGAACTTCTTGCTTTTAGAATCCTCTGTAACTTAAAGCCAGAATAATTTTTAAAAATAGTGTTCAAACATTCTTAATGTTCAAATTATTTTAATATTTTGGGTAATTAATATGCTCATCCTTTAGGTAGTGTTAGGTGATCAGCTTTCTGGGTAGCATCCACAAAGTGTGAATACAGTAAAAATAATTAAAAGTGATTTTGTGGGGAAAAAACAAACAAACAAACAAACCAAAAGGCAAAGCCTAACAAACCAAAACAAAGGAAACCAACAACTTCTGCTGCTGCATTTTAATAAAACAGTTTCTTATCTCCCTGCTCCTCCCTCCCCCTCCCACAGCAGACATGTCAAACTTGGATATCTCTTGCTCTAGGCAATAGACTGATGGATGGTATAACCACATGTCCTCTGCTTATCATTAGACAAGACACACATTTCTCTGACCTCCACGCTCAAATATGCTCCAAATTCTGCTTGCTTTGTTTAAAAGAAAAACTCAAAGATAACCACGTTACACAAAGCTACCATCTACCTCTGTATTTGTTCTGTCTGCACAAAACCAGCCAACATCCCCCCTTTTTAAATCTGGAAGAGACATTTTCCATTTTTAGACAATTGTTTGGAAGGCACAACCTTCTGCTTACAAGCAGAACACGCCAGTGACAGTAAACCACAGCCAGAAGGCAATAATCCATTTACAAAGGGCAACATAAAGATTCCACAATCCCCATTCATATTCTGGTGCAGTCACCTGCTGCTGGAGCATCTCTCCAAGCAGAGTTTTTGCAGCAAGGAGGAGCAGGAGCAATTAACAGGAACATTCTGCCATACATCCTTCTCTCCTCTGCCTCCTCTTTAGCTCTGTCTGGTCACACCCACACCGAGGTCACGGTCCCACAGGACACAGTCCCAGGGTATTCCATCTTTAGTGGGGTAATTATTCTCAAGGCATGCTCAGCACAGCGGGAGACAACAGCTCCATCCCCAAAGGCAGGGAGCTGTGGAGCTGAGGGATGCAGCAGCATCCTGTATTTGCTCCTTAGGGGTAGGACAAAGATATTCAGGAGAAATCCCAAAGGAGCTGCAGTGAACAATGCAGCCAAGACCTGGGTGGAGTCAGGAGAAATTTCTTGTAAGGTCCTGATCCAGACTATCACAAAGCACCACTTACTAGTTTTTAACTTTTTTTTTTCCTTTGCCTTCAGTCAGAGTCAAAATTGAAGCATGAGAGATGAAGTTTTGTGTTTGGACTCAGCTGCTTATTAAGTTTTATTTATAGTACAGTGAGGGCTACAGCAATTCCAGCTAACAAGCTGAAAATGACAAAATAGAGTTTCACTTGTTACAAGGTCTTTTAAAGCTAAACAGTAGAATTAAAAACTATCACCTGTATTATTTATACTTTTGACCCAATAACTAAACACTCGTGACCCGCAGTGTGGCCCCCTCTATCCAACCAAAAAAAACCTACTTAAAACCAAGAATAAGAAGGAACAAGAAGGAAGAAGAAACCAACGTCCTAAAACTTCCCTCTTGTCTCATAAATATTACTATATCTAAAACTCTAAATTCCAAACCCTTCACCATGTGCTATTACACACTTCTATTCAAACTACCCACCAGTGATTCTAACTTTATTACTCAATCTTGGAAACCTTCTCCAAGGCCTCAGGTCAAAAGCAGTGTTCTCCTGGGGGTCAGTGTCACAAAGCACAGAAAGTTTAAAACGCCCAGGCTTCAGGGTTCCACCAGCAGAGCAAGCCAGCAGCAGCTGAGGTGGTTGCTGCTGCCTCCCATGGTACAAAGCAGCAGCTGGCACTGCAGATCCCTGGTGCCAGGCGTGGTGTGGAACGCAGACTGAATCCTGAGTCCAACGCTGCATCCTCCCAAGGTTCCCCTGGGAAAGCACAGAGTGTGGCCAAGGACGTTCAGGCCCCTCTGGCAGGCTCTGCCTTAGGCAATTGCCTCATTTGCTGGAGCCTAGAGAATGGCTTGTCTCATCAGAATACTGAGGTGAATAATAAAACACATCCCCACACTTGCCACGGGAACAAAATACCACTGGAATTATTTTCCATAAAACTACAGAGAAGCTTTGCAACATGAGGACGCTCTCTTCATTTTCACTCTGATTAATAACCATGGTTTTGACACAAATGTTAAGCACCCAAGGAGGTTTTTGTGATACCTCTTTTTTTAGATGAAATTGAGCAAAACAAAAATAAGTATCATGACTTCTACACAGGAAGAAATGTCTGGCATTTCCAGTAAGAAAGGAGCTACACAGGGATTGTCATCGAGGTTATATATCAGATATTAACAAAGGCTGGTCATGCACAAAGAAATACAGCACACTGTAAGAAAAGGGAGGAATCCACACATTTATGAAAGAGGAAGTGGTAGCAGCAAATCCAAATCTGGATGATTCAGTTTTTTTCAACACAAAACCATTACAGAGGTCAAGTGTATCCCTTCCTTCTAAAACAGAAATTATCCATCTTTGAGGCAAAATAAAAAGGCTATGCCTTTGCATGAAATAGGAACTCTACAATAATTGCCTCAGTGCACAATGAGACAATCAGATGGCATATTGGGTAACAGCTACATTTTCTCAAACTTCCATAATTTCAATTTTTTTAAACTCTCATTCTATAGAACAAGTACTTTTCTATAAAGATAAAGTAATTGAATACATAATAGAGCAGTCAGTGGTGACAGTCCAGTGAAAAGGGAATTCCATTAAAGAACAACTTGCTTTTAAAATCATCCATAGATAACAGAATATCGAACTGCTTTACATCAGCAGCCTTAAATACACTTTTTCAGTGACCTCTGGCACATAATAGGGTACTTGCTTTCCTCTGTTTTTCAGTCTTAATCAGTTTTGTCAACAGGTATTATATCATACTGCTTTTATATTCCTGTCTAGTCACAATATTTCCAACAATTACGTGTGAAATCAAGACAAGTAAATCTGTTCGATTAAGAACATTATAGATAAAAAAATGTCATGTTCCTTAACTGACATCAGCAGAGTTTCTCTACAAGCTTTGCCAAGCACTGGCAACACAAAACCTACAGATAAACCAACTGTGTCCTGGGCTGATCCCACAGTGTGGGTGATGCCTTAAGTTTTAGCTTTTATATTTTTCAGATTGGGCACTGCATTGGTGTGTAACTCTGAACTCCATATAAAGTGTTCCAAGTTCTCCTCACGGCTCAGTCACACAAAACAATCCTTTTCCAGCCCCAGAACCAAGGACACCGCTGCAGCTTCAGCCCCAAAAAGTGCAAACAGCAGCGAATTGAGGAGAGAATCTGGGAGGATGGGACTGCAGAACCTGGAGCTGGAATTGGACAATGAACCCCAATATGGAAATGGACCCAAACTTATAAAAGTGTGAGAACTCGTGACTCAGGGTCCATCTTGGATAGAGCCATGGCCGGGCTCTTGTACTACCCAAGGTGAATCCTTTGAAGGCCTTTTAATAAATCCCTGCTTTATTCCTTTAACACTGTCCAGCCTCTGTTCCAGGCAGCCTCTCCAGGCATCGTGGGAACAGGAAAGGGGATGAGAGCCCACCTGCAGAGCTGCCCCAGCCCTGTCCCAGCACAGGGAGGAGCTGGAGCTGCTGCAGAGAGCCCAGAGGAGGCAGCAGGATGAGCAGAGGGATGGAGCAGCTCTGCTGGGAGGAAAGGCTGGCACAGCTGGGATTGTTCAGCCTGGACAGGAGAAGCTTTGGGCTGAGCTCAGTGTGGCCTTGCAGGGCCTGAAGGAGCTGCAGGAAACATGGAGAGAGACAATTCCCAAGGCATGCAGGGACAGCACACAGGGAATGGCTTCCCACTGCCACAGGGCAGGGCTGGATGGGATCTTGGGAATTAGGAATTGTTCCCTGGGAGGGTGGGGAGGGGCTGGGATGGAATTCCCAGAGCAGCTGTGGCTGCCCCTGGATCCCTGGCAGTGCCCAAGGCCAGGTTGGACATTGGGGCTGGAGCAGCCTGGGACAGTGGAAGGTGTCCCTGCCATGGCAGGGGTGGCACTAGGTGAGCTTTAAGGTCCCTTCTAAACCCAAGTCATTCTATAATTACATGAACAAACACAGTCCCAGTTGAGACTTTCCATGGGAAGGAACTACTTGGATAATAAAATACCTTCCACTAAGTTGAGGCTCACTGCAGAATCTGTCTTTCTCTCCTTTCTGTTCTAGATCTCTATTCTTTGAAAGGAAACAATATTCTTCTCTCAGAGAACAGAACCTTTGTTTTGTGGAACATCAGACAATCAACCTAGAACAAGGCATGCAAAGACTAAAATCCAACTCAACCAGGCAATTTTGTTCAGCCTCGTTTTCTGATTGAAGTGTTTTCCACTTGAGGGAAACAAGACAGGCTTCAGAATTTCACTTCACAGAAATGAGCTTCATCTCTTGTCACGGGAATTTCTGAGGAACAGACTTGCACTTGTCTATAGAGACACACACACATTTTGACCTCAGTTACCAAGTATCCCCCAAAGGCTCTTTATGCTAACATAAGGGACATGCTGCTTTCCCTCAGACAGGCAGGTAAACATAAAAACTGCCCCAAACTGAGCAGCTCTGTCATACACTTAGAATTTGAGGGCCAATGCCAAACAGCTGTAGCAATAAAAAATTTCATTTTCTGATCTGTGCACTGCTCGATCTTCAACCTATAGCCAGGGTGGCTTTATATAGGGTGTTTAACAGGTGGAAGGCTGATTGAAAAATCTGATTTATTGTCTTTATTTACAGGCTAAGGCTCTTCCAAAAGCATATGCATCTACAGTCTAATAATTCAACTAAACTGCATGTCACTGTTTATGTCACCCACAGTGTCAAGAAATATTTAAGACCATTGATAAAAACAAAGGAAAAGCCATCAACATTGAATGTTTTTCAAATTGCAAAAAGTTTAAGACACAGCTTTCTGTTTCTGCTGCAGATTTTTCAAGTAGTATTGTAAATTGTTTGGTTTTAGAAATGCAAGTCATTTCAGTCTCTTCAGTCGTGGGTGTCTGGTCTTACACAGGTCCTCCTGTAAATCACGATCAATTCAAAAGGTCAGTGCTGATTAAAAGAAATAAATCACATACAGGGACATTTGTTAGACTCCAAATTACTCTTTTATGTCTTCTGAAGTAATATCTCTCTTACTTATTTCAGGTACTACGAGTAATTAAAAAAAATAAAATTATGAATGTGTGTACAGAGGAGTTTCCTGCCAAAAGTCAAATTTTAAATATCTTACTTCAAGCTTATATTGTTTGAAGCTTGGCTCTGCCAGACTAATGTTCCCTAAAACAGGTTTTAGGCTGCAGCCAAACAGAGCTATCAGAAACAAGGCATTATTAATATTCAGAATAACAAAAATATTCTTCTTCAGTGCTAACAAAACATAGGAGCCTCCCTTGGTCTCAAAGAGCCAAGGATTTTCCTACAGAAAAATCTGTTTTAAAAGTCTATATAGACTTAGATTTGACATTTTTCTAGTCAAATAAGAAGACAGCAAAAATTAATATAACTCTGTGTTTCCTTAATTTGCCCACTTCCTCTCCCCTCAGTTTTCATTTTCATAATCTCTTGTTTTGCTTGTATTGCACTTTGCCATGCTTAGGTAGATGGATATATATTGTAAAGTTCATAGGTGGTTCCAAATGATTATGAAGATAAAATAAGTGGGTTTTTAACTTTTTCATGTCTTAAAGTATTTTAAGTAAAATCCCAAAACAACCAAAATTAAGAAAGCTCTACAGAATCAAGCATAAACCATGAACTTAGTGAGAGAAACATTTTGAAAGCGTGGCCAAAAGTTTGCACAGTGGGGGCCTCAACACTACCCACATAATTTTAAATCTAGTAAAGCTTTGGAGAAGATTTGATATTTTCCCTGTGCTCATGCAGTGTCTCAGCTTCTGTATGTGCAAAATGGAGATATCACTCACTAAATTGCTCCTGCAGAAAAGATTTATATAGGAAAAGGGTAAAGCCTTATGTGAGAGATAAATATCATTAATTGTTCACTGCAGTACAGCAATATTGTGACTCTCCTAATTCCTAGAGAAAATTATCTGTTTCCTCCACAGTTTGCAAAGTGTGTCCTCAAAGACAGGAATAAAGAATGAGAATGCTGAGTTGCTTGGCTGTGACATTTTAATATCCTTTGAGCCACTGAAAGACGCTTGTGATTTATCAAAACTT
Source organism: Rhabdornis inornatus (assembly GCA_013397075.1). Taxonomy (NCBI): domain Eukaryota; kingdom Metazoa; phylum Chordata; class Aves; order Passeriformes; family Rhabdornithidae; genus Rhabdornis; species Rhabdornis inornatus. The sequence goes on along the minus strand of VWZS01006056.1, from coordinate 94,254 downwards.
TTCCCCACATCTAAAAATTCAGCATTTTATACATCCAAGCAGTATTTGCACTGGTGTCCAAGGGTGATGGGGACAAAAAAAGCCCTCCCAGCCCATGCAGTCCCAGCTGTGGCCCATGCCCACCTTGTCCCCATCCCAGAGCACTGAGTGCCACCTCCAGGTGCCACCTCCAGGGATGGGCACTCCAAAGCTCCCTGGGCAGCCCCTGCCAAGGCCTGAGCAGCCTTTCCATGGGGAAATTCCTGCTGCTGTCCAAGCTGAGCCTGCCCTGGCCCAACCTGAGGCTGTTCCATCTTATCCTGTTGCTTATTCCCTGGGAGAAGTGGGAGATGAAATAGGTTGATTTTTAACAGTGGTAGGTACCGAAGTTTTGAATCAGCACAGGGGAAATAATTAATAGAAAGAATAAATTCATTCTCCTCAGCCTCTATCCAGCATTGCTTCCCACTTGCTTTCCCAGGCAAAACACACACACAAGGAGGGGAGAAAATTTGGATGATATGGTGATTTTATCCCTCCTTTCCCCTCCAGCTTTAGGTTACTGAATGCAGCAGAACACTTGTGCTGTTTGCTCTTCCCACCCCTTTCCCTCCACAACTTCTCATTTCTCATTTGCAGACATTATGTAAATTCTAAAATTTCCTTAATTAGAGGGTGTGGAATGGGGGTGATGTTACCACAAATTTTATTTAAATTCAGACATTTATTCTAATAAAAGAGGTGAATGACACTGGGAAATGGGAGAAAAAAAAAAGAAGACGGGATTTATAATTTTTTTATTTAAGTGTGAAATGTTAAATATTCAAGTTCCCAATGAAAAGCTTTGAACTGGAAAACAACTCTATTTGGATCCCCTGCTCCTCTGAGCCTGCAGCACCCATGGCTTGACCTCTCCCCTGGCGTTTCAGAAGTGGAGAGAAACATTCCCTCCTCTTCTGGGAACATATGGACATGGTTGGACTGTGTCAGAGGCAGCTGGTTGTGCTGAGACCTGGCCTAATTGCTTCTCTCAGTGTCTCCCCAATGCTCCCAGGGTGACAGGACAGAAAATTAATGGGATTTTGAGCACAGTGCGAGGAACACAATTTCTGCCCACACTGTTCCACTCTGAGCTTGGTTACTCTTTTCCTTCTTGTAAAAAGCTGCTTCCCAAATCATAACAAATCTAAACCACTCTTTCTTTCCCTGCTCTTTTAGTTTCCTGCTCCATTCTATTCAGATGGAATTCAGTCATACAGCCAGCCCAGACTGCTTAGAAATTCCTGTCCATACTGGCTTGAAAGCCAGTAGGTCTTCAGTGGCCTAATAGGCTGTTTGCTGTTCAAATAAAAATAATTTGGAGCCAAGTTCCAACCCAGATTATTATTTTATGGGCATCTGTGAACTCCAAAAGAGAAGAACCCTGAGCAGAGCATTAAATGATGCTCCATAATAACTGTAAAAGAGGTATTGTGTGAATTATTAGAGTGGGAAGTGTTTGAACCTTCCCAATCCAGTAACCAAATCATCCAGGCACAGAATTTCCTTGTTCCTCATTAATACACCAGATTGAATCCAGTGCTGACTTGGCCCTGAAACGTGTCTGAGGTTAAAAATGCCTGTGTACTCAGCTTAATAGGCTCCCATTAGGGAAATGCAAAATTAGCATTGATTTTATTTAAGAAGGGCATCCCGGATAAATGGTGTGGTTAAATGGCTATGCACAAAATTCTTCTGAGCTCTGGCAAATTCTTTCCACAGAAAATAACCTATTTGGATGTGACAGAGTTTGCTAATGTCCATGTGTTAATTAGCTCAAAAATACTCCTTCTCCCAAAGCAGGAATTCATGGAGGAAAGTAAAAAATAAGGAGCACAACAAACAAACAAAAAAAACCCCGAATAAAACCACCAAAAACCAAACCAACAAAAATAACCTGCTAAGATTGGTAGTGGAACCAAGCAATCAACAAAAAAGCATGCAATTTCTTTATCCTAAGAAATAATTTTTTTCCTAGAGAATTACATGGGTAGTTTTCAAACAGCTTTCACTTTGAAAAGAGGAAAATACACAATTTTGAAAATACTGAAAGAAAAAGTTCTGCTTTTTCTGCATCCCTTGTAATTTTTTATTTATTTGTTTTGGCAGAAACATAATTCTTTCAATAGGAAGACAGTATTTTTAGCCAAAATACATACACATTTTCCCTAATAAAGTAGTTGGCAGAAAAGGATATCAATCCTGAGAGACAGGTAAGAATTATGGGCTTCAAAACAGTAAAGAGGAAAAGATTTTTGATTCTAAATGCAATTAATTTTCATTAATTAAAACAACATGAAGCTCTGGGGGTGGTAGAGATGGAAAATTTAGGGCATTCATAATTATGGTCCTCTGTAGCTGTGGATTCCTTCCAACAATTTATTATCAGGTATCAGATATAGTGAGAAAATAAATCTAAATGAAAGCAACAAAACAAAGGCAACACATTTCATCTTCTTTTAGCTAACTATTTTTAGCTATTTTTTAATGACAAGCAATGTATAACTATCCCAGCTCTCCCACTGAACTTCTTCTCCCTCCTCACACGGGGAATTCCAGTCCAAGGCAGCAAGAGCTACACAAACAGAAATCTGAAGCACTGGTTTGTGAGTTTATTTCTGATTATATAAAACATTCCCACCCCTTTATCAAGGGTTCCTAAGCTTCCTTCACACTTAACCTCTTTTACTTCATATTTTAGTATTTGGGAAGAAACAGGAACCATGGGTCCAGGGAAAGGATAAGGTTTTAGGAGATGCTGCCTGAGGATTTGCAGTGAGAAAACTGAGGAAGTCTTGTTTCTTTGCTTTTCAGTTTCCCTCTATATAAAACAAGAGTGATAATTCCAATTAACCAAAAAGAGGTTTTGGGCTTTTCATAAAGAGAGAGATGCCAAAACAGGCAGAAATAAAGGTTCTTTTGATTTTTGGCAGAGTTTGTGATACAGAATTTCTTAAGCACTTAAAAAACAAGTCAGCTCTAAAATGTGTTATGAATAACCATTGATAAGGGTGCAAAGAAATCCTAATAATAAACAGAGCTCATGCAAGAAAGGAGAAGATGCATGAAAGAAAAGGAAGGCCAAAATCCAGTGAATAACTTCTTTTTTCTGAAATCCCTTTTAAAAATGCACAGAGCATCTCACAAGATCTTGTTGGGCCGCTGACATTCAGAGAGTTTTTTTTTTCCTCACCCCTTCTATAAAACTGCTGAATGGCTGCTGTGACACAGCACACATTATCCCATCACTTCTTATTTATGGATGCACTTTTGCTTCCCAGCCCTGAATTTGCCTTTCAGCAGGTCATAAATGTGCATTTTGAAAAGCAGATCAACTTTGCTTCTGTTGCTCTAATGGAATTTTTCCAAGAAAATTATTGTCTTATTTGTTTTCAGCACAAGGATTTCATGATATCCAGCACACTTAGGAATTCAGAAAACATTTAAGGAGAACAAAAAGTCTTATGCAGATGATCAGTCTCTTTATTGCTCTGGATTCTTCCCTAAGATATCTCCATTTAAATACCATACAAAGTTAGCATTTTTTATTTTCCAGTTTTCTTTTATCTCCACTGCTTTTTTCCTAACATCTACACTACATCCACAGCTGCTTCCACATTTTATCATTTTGCAATACATTCCTAATTATATTTCCGATAAATACACTATATATAAAAATATTTTAAATTCTGTTGCACATACATGGAAAAATATCAGTGCTTATGGAGACTTTTGTGAAATTTTATACTGAAAATTTATTTTACAGAAATGTTTTGATTTTAGAAATCACTGAATATAATGAAGATTTCTTAAATTGAATATATCTTTATAGTTTTATTATTTTTTCAAATATACAAAATATTTTGTACATGTAAGAGATGAGTTTTAATACAGTCTAGTTGTGTATACCCAGATGGTGATTTTTAGCATTTCAGTTGGTGCCATTTTTCCTGTTTCATATCAGAAATAATTTTTAGTTTTCAAACAAATATATTTTAGTCAGCGTTCTGTGAAAAAGAGTTTTAAATTGGATGGAAAAATGGAATACATGGAAGGATTCTCAGTGCTCAATGCAGAAAATGCATTCTTGGAAGCACAAAACAAATGTGAGTCTGGAAGAACAGAAGGAAATATTTCTTCCATCATTATCACTCAGGTATTGCCTGGAGGACCAGTTGCAAGACAAACATCAGAAGGAAAAAGATGTTACTTTCCTATGGTTTATGTCTCTCTAAAGAATAAAATGTGGGTTTACTGAACAATGTATTCAGCAGAATGTTTTACAAAAGCAGAGCAGAAAAAAAATATCTCTGCTTCCTCTAGAAAACCATAATCTATTTATTTGTCCTTTTGTTAGTTAAAATTTTTTTAAAATCACCTCCACAGCTGGACTGCAATGTATTTTCTGAGTGTGTCAGGAATTTGATTCTCTCTTTTAATGGAGAAGGGGGAAAAAACATTTAGGAAAAAAAAAATTCCCTAGGCATGCAATTGAAAAACGAGAGTGCTGTATGTCAGCTGGAATATGTAATCCCCGAACAGAGCCTGCCCTGACCTTCCACAAGTAGCAGGGCAATTGTTCTCGGGGATTTTATGAATATCAGTGTCTATTTGCAAAGAAAGCCGTGGATGAAAGAGGAAGATGAATTTGAATTTGCAGTGGAAGTGAGCATCCAGCACTGGGCTGTACCCCAGCTGGAAGAGAGCCAGCCCTGACCCCCGGGCAGGGAGCCAAGGAGACATCCTTGGCATGGTGCAGGACCAAGTTCTGCAGCTGGAGAGCTGAGCTGGGCACAGGGGAGGGACCTCTGCCTCAGCTGCAGCAGGAAGATTGAAAGATGCCCAGCTTTTCACTTCCCCATCCTCTCTTGCTGCCAGCCCAGGAGCTGCAGCACTAAAGCACTCGAGCTTTGCATGGGAAAGTTGTAGGGAACAATCCCTCCAGGGCACTGCAATGAGAGAGAAACCCTTTGGAGGAGGAGGAGGAGAGGATGAAACCACAGAGATACACACGGGATGCATCTCTGAATTCCCAGTTCCACACATCCCTCCCAAGCATTGTCCCAGTGTCAAATTACTCCCTGGAGCTGCTCTCTCAGTTCCCCATGGCTGCATCCCGAGGCTGTCCAGCTTCAGGGAGCAGGGCGTGGAACATTCCCCCTTGGCAGAGGTGCTCAGTGGCCACATCTGCCTGTGAGGCAGAGTTGGGCATCCCCCAGGGAGGAAGAGCTGGCCCAGGGCTCCTTCCCCAGCCCTGCTGCTGCAGAAGGGCTCACAAAGGTGTGTCCCCTCACCTGCAGCACTGGCATGAATTTTTAACTCCTCTGTTCACCCAGGCAGCAGTGGCTTTCAGTCCAATTCACTGCACAAGATGTGCAATCCTGGAGGTGAAATCCCAGGATTAATTCACACTGAGTGCACACAAACGGTGAGAAAAGTGACAGTGTAGACAGAGAGGAAGAAAAGGGGAATTTCTGTAATCAAAACAGAATTGGTTACTTTAAAATGAATGGTGAGTAATCCATGAAGGTACCCAAATAAACACAGAGCCATTCAGATGGCAGCAGGGAAAGGAAAACCTGCAGGCACAGAAAAGGGCACAATGAGGTAGGAGAGAATAAGTTGCCATAGACATATACCTACAGCCTTCATTTCACACACCCATAATTCTCCCTGGCAGCTGCATGATTAATTCAAAGATTTATTGATTTTTTTTTTTTTTGCCTTGCTCAATCCTGTTGACCTGCTTTTGTTGACAGGTCTCTGTGGATCACACTCCTCTGGCAGCTGAAAGCGTTGGCATCACGTCGGTCTCCAATGGCCCACAGGAAACATTTCAACTCATTCCACACCACCAGCATTCGAGTGCATGGCAAGAACATGCTGGACTTATTAAAAGAAAAAAAAAAAAAAAGAAAAAGAAAAAAATAAACTGGTAGGCTACTTTTGCCGTGAAAAAAAAATCTGTAATTGCAACTATAATTCAGTTTTGGTGGTGGTAGAGAACATCTAAACAGTTTAATCTTTTTTCTGTACTCTCACTCTTTTAAAAAATTCACTGTCTTTAAGTTTTCTAGATATTTTTGGCACAGCAACTGCTCACAACATAAAATGTTTGGCCTTTGCATCTACCACCTTTCTGCAGCAGGACAGAGCATCTGCCCCAGCACAGCTTGAGCTCACACACCAGATCACAGGCTTTAAAAATTCACTTGATTCTGACTAAAAGGTCACCTGGCCTCCATTGTAACCTTCCTCCAAAGGGAAAACACACACGCAATTAAAATGTGGCTTTACAGATCAGCAGCCCAGGTACAACACTGATGTCACAGCAAATGAAACAAAGCCCTACCAGAAAGGCACCTCCAATTCCTTCTAATGAGTCATTTTTCTAATGAGCCTCTCAATTAAAATTGGACTCTTGTCAGGGAGGGCAAACCAAATGAGCATTGTATGACCATCTACAGCCCTAAAAAATTGTGGATTTATCAGCTTAGCAGCACAGTGCTCCACAGTGATGTTTTAATTGGAATCAGTTACCCGGTACAACACACAACAATAGAATATTCTGTTTCTGGCCCTTTTTTTCCAGATGTCACCTGTAGATATCTCTTTGGATGTATTAAAAACAACCTAAAAATACAGCTGGTGGCAGTTTTGCCATTCTGCTCCCCTCAGAGTGCAGCTAAACCACGTCCACAGCCAGAAAGGATTCCCAGTAGCGAGGCACACACTCATTAAAATGAATCTCATGCATCAATTTTGTCTCCTCACATCAAAGCTGTCAGAACTCGTTGGTGTTTGCTCAGGTTTAGGCTGGGTTTTGATGGGAAACCTCAAGCACACAGTGCTTAGTGTGGTCACCTCCTTATCCACTGCTGCTCAGCAAGGTGACAAGATCACAAGCTGCTGGCAGGGGAGATTTATAAGGAAGAAAACAATGCTACAGTCACTATTTCAAAAAGCAAAAATGGAAATAAATCAAAAAATTGGACCTAAAACCAGCACACTGATTAATCAAAGCATGTCCCTGCTTGTAGAATTTTGATACCTAATCTGACAGCACTGAGCTTTGCTGTCTATAAAACCAGACACCCCCACCCCAAATCCTGCAATTAAAACAAAGTGATAAAAATACTGCCTTAAGTATTCAAGAAAATATCTATTAACTAAAAAACTGCCAGAAGAATGGTAAACTAAGAACAAAGACAAAATGGAAGGATGTTGAGTGAGCAGCTGGGAAGGTTAGCAGTCAGTCTGCTCTTATTTCACCTTTAATAAGGAGCTGATAAACATCAAGTTCATTTAAATGCAGGCCATATTTATTTGAAGGCTCTGCAAGCCCCAGAGAGAATTAATATTAGAGGAACCATGGGGGCTAGAAAAAGCTGGCCAGGTGATAAAATGGGATTCACTCAGGAAAATGAAAGAAATTTCAAGCATATCTGGAGAGAAAATAATGTGACACAGATATTTCCAGTGAAAGACTAACTGTGTCACTGAATTCAACCATGCTGAAAGAAACCTCTTCATGACTGGCAACATCAATAACAAGGTGGTAAAACAGAACAGTTTGGGCATCAGGTTGGATAATGTTATGCATGGCCTAATAGAGCCCCTGGCCCATGGAGAGATGTGNTATGTATATGTACATATATGTATACGCACACTGATTTATACAGAGATGGAAAGAGAGAGAAAGGCATAAATCATAAAAAAATAAATATCTGAAGCTTCTACCCAGAAGCAGACTTGCAATCCTCCCTCTCTCTCTCTGTTTAATTCTCAAGAAGGCAAAAGCAATTCTAAAGAGGACCCGAATCAAATCAAGTTTTTCACATCCTTTAATTTGAGAGGAAATAAATTACAGAGCTGAGGAAAAAAATTGAGAAAGAGGATTCAGGGGTTGCTTGGTTTATATTTTGGTTTGTTTTAAAGTGAGAAGAGAGAAAGAGTCCCTCCCATTGATGGAAATGAAGGGCTGTCCAAAACTCAGCAGCAACAGAGAGGAAAGAAAAATTATGATACACTTTTCTCCTAGACATGTTTCATTACTGAAATGTCAAAGCCACTGCTACTATTTGTGAATCCCATCAGAATTAAAATTGCTGGATATTGTGAGACAGAGTACATTTTGACTTTCTGGATTTTAACCAGCATGACACCCCACTCAAAGATATTTTTCTCCTCCATCTCTCACAAACAGCCACCAATGTTGTCTGCCCCCAGACCAGCCAAAATGTCCAGCCATACTGAGGAAAATCCACAAGTTCCCTCTACAGAGAAATACAAGTCTCTGTGATGTTAACACCTCCATTCCACTTCCCTGTGCTAATTAAATGATCAGAAACCACTCCTGTGGTACAACCACATTGCTCATTTTCCTCTGTGCCACCAAAAAGTGATTTTTTGACATGTGGATCAGATGCTTTCCCTCTTCATCCCCTCGAGTGGTTCCCAGCTCCTGATTCTCACAAGGCTGTTGAAATCCTTGCATCCAATGCTACCCATACCAGAGACATAACTTTAAAATGATCCACCTGATCAAAATACTCCAATGTAACGGAATAGGAAGCAAAAATGGAGCTCAGAAAAGACAGAGGAATGGTTGAGGCTGGAAAAGACCTCTAAGATCACTGAGTCCAATCATAAATCCATCTCCCTAAGTAGCACGTTCATGTGTGTTTTTAGCACTTCCAGGCATGGCAATTCCACCTTCCCTGAGTAGTCTGTTTTGACCACCCTCCCAGTGAAGAAATTTTTCCCAATATCCAACCTAAACCTCCCCTGGCACATCTTGAGGCCATTTCCTCTTGTCCTATTGCTTGTTACATATAATTTCCTTCAGTGAACAGTTTGAAGTACAGTGGCCTTGCTCAGGTACAATTTTAGTTCATGAGACAAAGTGTGAAAATTGTTTGCACAAGCAGGAAGTGCTAATTTTTTACCATCTCCACTTTCTATAAGACACTATCCTCTTAAAACAGCAGAGCTCTCAGGAAAAATGTGGAAAACTAGACATTTCTTAAATAATGCAGTAAATAATTTTTTTTCCCTAGGTCCCTCAGGAAAATAACCTTGCTGAAAGAGAAAGTGAGGAAGCAATATATTGTCTTTAGAGATGGGCAAGTGCACTTTACATGTCTTTAGGAAGCTCAGAAAAATACATTACTGTAACAGCAAACCTGCAGCCTGACCTGAGCATGGCTGAATGCTGCTCCCATCAGCTTTCCAGGGAGTCAAGGAAATTCAGCAGGTGGAGAGATTTGCCTGCTGTACTTTCTGAGTGCTGATACAACTTTGAAGAGAAGAATTAAACCTCACTGACACTTTTTTTGGTAGAAGGTAGTTTACATGCAGATTTTTAAAAATTGCACATGTGTTGCTAATATTTAATCACTAAAAACAAATTAAGCTTCATCTCACTGCACCTGGAACCAGAAGAAATCTTGCATGTAGAGCTTTCAGGGGCATAGGTTAAATATATGTTGAATGCTTGGGTTTTGGCAGATTTGGTCTAGCACTGACATCAAAGCAAAGCAAGAAACATCATTGTTCATCTCTACTAGACCCAGCCTCAGTCAAATGGCTGGACTTAATCCCTGTGGTCACCAGCAATAATCTAATTCTGCTCACAGGACTTCACACAGCACCACTCTCCATAAAGAGTTTGTTTCCTCTTGCACTTTGTACAAACCTCGTGGTTGAAAACCCAGCTCTGTGCAAACTGAGCCATTGCTGTAATCTCCAAAGCCCAGCAGAGCCCAAAACTGCAGTGCTGTGTTTCAGATGTCACCACGTGATGACTCCTGGCAAACCCTGACTGCTTACTGCCAACCCCAGCAGTTCAGAAAAGCCCTTTGTGCAGAAAGAGATCCAGGAGCCCCCGAGCCTTTTAAAGACGAGACTTGAGGAACTGTGTGTAAATAAATAATGCAATTCATTACGCCAGATGTAGGTCAGTGTACATCAGTGACACTTCTCAAGCTGTGGTCCAGTGTGACTAATTCCTGGTGATGGGAAGGAGGCTGGCTGGAAGGCTCATCAGTTGTCACCAGCACGTCAATCACAGCCCTGCAGGGAGCCATGTTCCATCCATGCTCACCCACCTTTCCTCAGAGCTGCTGTTCTTCAGTGCACACTCAAATATGCCACTGTGCACATTGGTATTATCCGTCTCTCCCCTTTTCTACTTTTTTTTTTTTAAAAGCAGTCACAGTCCATGTATAAATCAGAGAGATTCTTGCATGGTGTGTCATTAGACAGGAAAATGGGAATTCCAAAAGGTCAGGGCACAGCCTACTCATGATCCTGCTCTTGGCACTGCTCAGAAACACAGAAAAACTCAAAATCCCTTGCAGTTATCAGGATCAGGACAGGAGGCATTCCTAACAGAAATAGAGAGTACAGTGACAGACCCAAGTTAATTCTTCAGGCTTTGTTTACATCTATTCTTCATTCTGCTCCTCTCTCTTGGCTGATCCTTTACCCTGACCTTCAGCTCCAGTAAGCCCTTTTTGCCTCCTTCCCCTGTAACCACACCCATCCTTTGCTCTCCCCGGGACTAATTAAGACATGAGTGGGCTCTGCTCTGTGCTTTCACCTGGGCACAGCACAATCAGCAGTCATTTCACTTTCCCTTCTAGTCCAGCTTCACAGTGCTGTGTGTGAGGAAGAAATGAGCCAAGGTCTTGGCTCCCCTCTGCCTTGCAGTTGTTCAACGGGAGCAGAAGCACAATCTGTGCTGTGGCACTTTGCTATACTTTCCTATTGTCCCTTGAGTTTATTTTTTGTAATTATTATTATTTTTATTATTTTTGTTTATTTTTTTGTTATTACAAAAAACATACTTTGGTGAGCTCTTTGGTCCTGTAGAGCTGAATCTGCTTTCAATGGTCACAGGGTCATCACAAAGCTGATTCCAAAATTCTCTTTCTTTGGGAATGGTTTGTGAAGGAAAGCAAGAAAAGAGAAAGGAAGTTTGACCTTTGAACAAACCATGTGCAGCTATCCATCAGATATTCTAGGGTGATTCTAGGAGAAACACAATACTCTAGGCTGATTCAAGCTTTTATGTTTAGTGCCATTAATGAAAACACATAGGATTTTTTATGGGTACAAGAGCAAACTGCACAGCCTTGCTCTCCCTATTTGTAAGTCAAATGAATTTTAGACTCAACTGATAATGCAAAATTCTTCAGAAAAGGAGGATTTTAGAAAAAGAGACCCTGTAGCTGCAGCTGCAGAGCTTGGTACAGCAGTTACCTGCTCTTTGTGAGCCCCTTGAGACTTTCCAGGGTTACCATCAATCCTTAATTTTGCTGACACTTGAGAGCTTGTGAGACACCACTGAAAAGTTTGTTTGTTAAACATCTGTATCCAGCGGAGTGGGCAGAATATTCCATCTCATTATTATTATTCAAAATGGAGTTTTCCAGGATGAAAAGATTTCTCTGTATTTGCTGTTGGAGCTCATTGTTTTCTGCTTTTCCTCAAAATGGATTCATCCAAATAATTGGTTTTGCCTTGCTTAATTTTTTTTTCTTGCTGCCTTTGCCCCTGGAGGAGATCCTGTAAAATCTTTTTGGCCTCAGATTTGCTGTCACATCAAAAGAGAAAGTGTAGGAGCAAAACCCCGATTCTGGAACTGTTCCCTAACAGACAGACAAGCTCCTGCACACCTTTCCAGGCTGCAGCTGTCCTTGCACGTGGAAACTTCACAGAAATTGGTATTTCTGGCTCCAAATGGGCATCTTTCCCTTTATTGAACATGGAGGGTGATTTACTGGGATACTCCTTGGAAACACTCTGGTAATAGGTCTTAATATGTTTCAAATCCCAATTACTTTACAATAACCTGGAGGCACGACATAAAATTGCAGCCAGGAAACAGAAGATGCTCTTGCCCAGCGATATTTATTACACACTTCGATTACTTTGGACATCACTGTGCTCCCTAAAAACCAAATATACAGATATGCCCAGGATAGCACACTGTGGCAAGACCAAAAACATTGTACAGTTTTAATCAAGGAACACCCTTCTAAAACACCCTTTCTAAAAAGGCAGGATATTTTTACCCTATAAAAGTAAAAATGTCGTGTTTTTTCTGTTTGATTTTGCTTTTTTCTTTTTTTTTTTAATATTGCGTTGCTTTAAAAAAAATAAAGACAAAGAATAAAAACAAAAAGCTGGCATCTACAACGGTAATTGCAGAAATAAAGGACTCTGGTACATCTTACAGCTCCAGATCTCTCTATCCTCATAGTCAGAATGGGACTACAGATAGACAGGTATATGAAATATTTACTCTAGGTTGTTGTTGGAAGAATTGCATTGGAGTTTAAGTCCTTCAGAAAATAAATTTGAAAAGATTCTCTGGCTTCTGTTTGAAATGGTTGTATCATCTCAGTGGAAATGAAAGAATCACAGAATAGTTTGGGTTGGAGGGGACCTGAAAGTGCCACCCCTGCCACGGCAGGGACACCTTCCACTGTCCCAGGCTGCTCCAACCCCAATGTCCAACCTGGCCTTGGACACTGCCAGGGATCCAGGGGCAGCCACAGCTGCTCTGGACAATCTGTTCCAAGCCCTCCCCACCCTCCCAGTAAAGAATTTCTCCCTAATATCCAATCCAAACCTGCTCTCTGACAATTTGAAGCCATTCTCCTTTTTCCTGTCACTCCATTCCTTGTAAAAAGTCTCTCCCTGTCTTTCTTGTCAGCTCCCTTCAGAAAATGTTCTCATCTTTACCTTCTCCACTCACACACTTTCTTTTTCTCTTTGCTTTTCTTACTTTTCAAGTAAATACTCCCATTTTTGTCCCCACAAAAACCTCGTCCTCTTCAAACCATGAAAAGCATCACTCTCAAATATATTTATAACTCTCTTTATATTATTTCCTTTCACAGCAGAAGTTTCCCCTCTAGCTGGCTCTAATTTTATAAGATGTTAATGAATAACCAATAAATCAGTTATTTAGAAGAAAAAAAAAGGAAGAAAATAAATGATAACTAGATATTTTCCAATACTTATTAGCTTCCAATACTTTTCTGTGTGCAAGACCAAAGAATCTGGTCTTGCAGACTAAAAAATACCATAAATAGGGGGTTTTATAGCATCTGTTCTAATGAGCTATGTTTTATTTTCATTTAAATTCCCAACTGCAGAATTGAGGGATTGTGAGATAATAAGAAACTTGCCAAAGTTTGTAATAGATTTTTAAATGGTTATAGCTTTGTCAACCATTGTCAGAGGGTGCACTAAGGAAAAAAAAATTAGATTTAGATCCCTATAGTTAAATGTTATTACACAGTTTTATCCCCCCAAATTTGAGATTAAAACGAACATAGGCTAATAAAAAATAAATTATCTGTAAGTGGAAGACATGATGTTTTGAAGAACTGATATATTTTTTCCTAAGGAGGAGGTTACAGCGACCTGTGTGTCCCCTACTCCTGATTCCAGGGTGAAGGTAGGATTGAGCCACTCTCAGATATCAGAGATTGAAGGAACTAATGCTGAAGTCACAGGAAAAAAAAAAAATCAACAACCAGATTTTGGCCTCTCAATCTATGTTTCCAGAGAAAATATGGATATTTTCTTATAACACAGAATGAATAAACTTAGAAAAAAAATTAAGGTAGTTAATAATGAAGAAATTAATGTTTTTTTCCTCCAGCCAAGACTCACATGTACAGATGTACATGCACCATGTAGCAGATTATTTTAAGATGAAACAAAATAAACACATCCATCCACTGTTGTGTTAAATACTTGCAATTGCAGTTTAGAGAACCTTAAGAAAAATTCTGCATCAACATATACAGAATAACAGAAAGCTTGTTTTTGCATTTAAGTAAAATAAGTACAGTGAGTCTAACAATTCAGATATTACAGATCTCTTTGTGCAAACACAGCCAGTTGCAGTTGCTCAATGACAAAAAATTATTATAGTATCAAAACCCAAGAGTGAATTTAAGGCAGTGAATTTACCAAGCTTAAACAGTGCACTAGCAACACAGAACAACTGATCATCAATTACACAGTTGTTAAATATTTACCAAATCCTTAGAAAGTTCTTTGAATTATAATTTTTGAAAAAGATATTTCAAGGTGACGTCAGGAATCAATAAAGCATGGGGAGAAATTAAACCTATAATATGAGCCGTATAGAGACACAGGTATTGCCACCAATGACAAAATCTGTCAGAAAATAAAACTTATTAATATACTGAGAAGCTATACAGAAACATTTCCACACAGATGAGCATCATAAACACAAACATATTCCTGAGTAGACTCTGCAACATTTAACTCAAACTATTTTTTTTCCATTCTGAACAGCCCTGGAACAATACATTTCCAATTTCTGCACACATAAATCATTTGTATGTGTAACAACAGCTGCACCCTGCATTATATATAATTCAGATATGTTCTATACTGAAAATATTTCTCCTACCTATTCATTCTCCCATGGATTTCTTGCAATATTTATGCTTTAAAATGTTAGTTTTTCTCTGCCCAAATTCCTGAACAATGCCTCACATTTTCTCCCTCTGCCAGTAAATAGATTAATGCACATAACTGCTTTAGTACAGATTGTTTCACTTCAATATGTTCAGCTATAGGCAGTGCTTAAGCCTCCACTGTTATCTGTGAAGCTATTTGGGATTAAGATGCTATGAAACTATAAATATTGATTACATACCTCATTTAAACATAACCAAACTAATTTAGACTCAGGATTTCTTCTAGTCTGTGAGTAACATCACTACTAAAACCAATTACAACTCAGCACATGTTTATGACACTCAAATTTCTTTGGCATGCAGGAGCTCTTTATCAAAGTTAAAATGCAAACCCACTGCCACAGCACCCAATAGCTAGTTTTCTGTCTGGTGTAAAACAAAAAACATGTTATTTTTCCCTGAAGCAGGCTGGAAAAGCAGGGCTGTCTGAAGCCTTCATGTCACACACACAGAGTCACAGGGATGCAGCAAGGCTGAAGTGAAATACATTACTGGGAGGATGACATCCCACTCAGTTATAATTGAGCCGAAGTAAACATCAGGCATTTTGAGGGGGGGGGGAAAGAAGCAGGAAACATCTCTGCCATTGCCAGCTGGAAAAAAAAAAATTTGAAAAAGCCATCAGAGCCTACCTGAGACAAGCGAGACTGTGTCTTTCTCCCATGAGACAACAGTGATGTATGCCTCCACAGAGGAGGGGATAATGCACTTGAACACTGCTACATTGCCTCTCATGGCTTTCTGGTCCTCCACACGGACTGTATAGGGTTCCCGTAAAACTGCAGGGGCGAGAGGAGCCTTTGTTAAACAAATCGTTAAATAAATTGTTGAATAAATTGTTAAATAAATCCCCACATCTCAGCCACCTCCTGGGTCAGCCTTGCAAAGTGCCCCCCAGAACCAGGCTGTGAGCTCTTATCACAGTGAATAACTCACATTTACAAGGCTGATTGCAAGTTGATACAAAAGCATCCCCACATCTTTTTGTTTCCTCAAAATCTGCATCTCTTACTCTGCGCTCTTCCCTCACCCAATTCTGGGAGGCTCAGGTAGGAACTGCAAATTTATGTGGGGAAATGGTGTTATGTTTTATGTTATTTTTGCAGTTTCCCCAGCCACACTTCCCTTCACAAAGGGTTTTTTGCTCTATCAAAGAGCACAGAGGCACATGCAGGTGCTGTGTGTGAATTAGACATCCAGAGGGGAGAAGAGAAGGTCAGTGTCATTTAGGATTTTGAAGAAGTGAGAACCAAAGGAGAAAATCGATGGAGGTGACAGAGAGAAAAAAAGAAATGTGTGTCAGGAACACAGAGAAATGAGAGTAAGTGGAGAGCTACATTTGATTGACCAGTCCTGAAAGAAGTCAGTTAGTAGAAAAAAAAGCAGAAACAAAGCCACAATTGTATTAAACAAAACCACGTTATAATAAAATCCAACATGATTCAAAAAATGTTTAGAATCAGCATGGCATTTGTCTTGAGTCTGAGAGAATTAATTTAATGGAAAAAGAGAAAAAAGAACAACTGCATGGACAAGGAGGATAAAAGCACAACTGGAAAAATCATTGCCACCACACCAAACTAATGTTGCTGGGATGAGATGAAGTTGCACTGGGTAGGAAAATGAAAAGAAGGGAAAGCCTGAAATAATTCCATGAAGAGTGAGGGATGAGCATTTCTGTGAGCAAGAGTTCATGGAGAAGGTGGCAGAGCAGAGAAGAGAGAGATGTTCTACAGCAAGCAGAAGTTTTACATTTTCTCCAGCAAGTGAATGGGTGAGACAGGACAGAGGAGCACAGCAGAGGCTCTCCAAGGGAACACAAGGTCAAGGTGCAAAAAAAAAAAAGGAATCACCACAGCCAAAACAAGCCATTTCAATGGGATGAGTGCATTGGAAATTTCTGTGTGTCTGAGACCTGCACCTGCCTGAGGGTAAAAGTTATTTTAAAAGTTACAATACTGAGCAAGGATGTTTCTTGCCCACCTTTTCTGTCCACAAAAACAGACCAAGCTCTTATACAAATACATTTAGCCCCACTGATTCCAGCTGCAAAGTCAGTAAATTCTTTTCAGAGTTTACAAAAGTGTTTCTAAACACCAGGAGCATTGGAATTTCTAAATATTGGCCCATTTAGGGTGTATTTCAAGAAATACAAGGCAGAGTAATGAAATGTAATCAGTCTTCAAAATGCAAACAGCATCAAATTTTCAGGTCAATTGTTATTACTGCAAAAAGTAAGATTGGAGTTCTCCATCCCAAACATTGCTATAAAAATAACTTTTAGAAGCCCTAACTAAAAAAAAATAATTTTAATTAAAAATTAAATATCTTTTTTAAAAGGAAAAATATC
Source organism: Rhabdornis inornatus (assembly GCA_013397075.1). NCBI lineage: Eukaryota > Metazoa > Chordata > Aves > Passeriformes > Rhabdornithidae > Rhabdornis > Rhabdornis inornatus. Next base: position 77,352 of record VWZS01006056.1, on the reverse strand, counting down.
CATTTTCTATTACAAGATAGACATTGCTAGTTTTTAAAAAGTCAATAATTGAATTCTAATCAAAGGTTAGGATTCTTAACACTGTTATGACTGTTAAACTGGTATTATAAGCACCTTTAATGCAGTGACTTTACAGCATTGGCTGCCCTGCAGTGAATAATTCCCCTAGCCTTGTCCTACACCCAGGGAATGGCACATGGATCATCTTAATGAGGCTGATTTGTGTCTATGCTCTTGCTCCAGCCATGATTCCCAGGAAAGGCAGCAATATTCCAACTCACTGCTGAAGGTATTTGTACTTTTCAGAGTACTTGGCCACTTTGAAAATCTGCCCAACTGATCTTGTCAATAAAATCCAACACAGAAACCATGCAGGGCACGAAAACCGGAAAGAAGTTTATTCATTTCCTTGCTTAAAAAAAAATTATATTATTGTGATTTACAAGGCTCCTCAGCTATTTCCAGATCATAGTTTTGACAGTTTCCATTAATAAATTGCTGATTTTTACTTTTTCTGTTTTTTTTTTTAAATCTCAAGTCCCCAGGTTGTTAATTTATATGAGAATGTCAGCCTTTGCTAAAGAAAAAAAAAAAGACTCTTCACTGCCATGACTGCACAGGAGAGCTTGAAGATAAACTGGTGACCTTTAGTCCCATGTGAGACTGGCATGGAAGAGGATTAGGTTTGGGTGTCCAAGTGTGGGGGTTAGGATTTTTGGGAAGAGATTGGGAATATTTGTTGCACTGTATCAAAAATTACGTGCAAAACCACAATTACAATCATCTGTGAGCTGGAATTTTTGTATCTGCTGCCCATATTCCTGGGAAAAGAGGTAAATGAGCTCCAGACTTTCTCAAGCTGACTTTGAGAATAGGCAGAACCATATTAGTCTCTGTGCTATGTCCAGGTTATCCACTGATTTCTTCTGCATTCTTAGGAAACCAATTGCTGTTGGAGTGCATTGGAAGGAGGAACTTAGAAAAAAAAAACAACCTCAAAATCGTGTAAATTTGTGACAGTCTGAAATATTTTTCAGATTTCACGTGAACAGAAATAATTTGCAAACACCACGTAAAGAAATGAAGTTTCTAATTTCAAATTTGAGCAAGCCAGGGTTTATCATCTGAGCATAAAATACACTTGACTGCCATGCACAGGAGACTCCCCAAATTGTGTTTTCCTGTGATTGAGGGTTCCACAAACCCTTGGAAAAGATGGTCCCTGATAGCTGAGCTCTGCCATCAGGCACAGGGACAGGCACAGGGACAGCATCAGCTCATGGGAAGGAAGGGAACTCGTTTAACTCTTTATTCAAACCTCACATTAACTGAGAAATTGAGTTAAATGGAGAAATGTGTGGATATGGGGTAAAAGGTTAAAAAGGGAAGGAAAAGAGGTAAAGGGGGCACTTCTGACTTGGCAAAAAGAGTTGTTAACTTCTGAGCCAAGCACCTACACTACCAACAGCAAAGTTCTTTTTTAAGGCCCTTTTTCTATTTGTAAGGTTCATTTCTCAAGCAGAGGGACAAGTCTTGTTTTGGACTTCCATGGATGAATGTTTTACACCTAAAGCAACACCAGTTCAGAGCCCTAGCCAGAAACACTGCAAGTTTTAGCCTCACTTGTATCACCACATTAGTTTATCTAAAATGTGAAAAATAGAAAGCAATCCTGGACAAAAATACTGACCAAAAGATGTTCAAAATGGAGACAGAGTAACAAATCCAGAAAAGACAAAAATAAATATTATGTTGTCTCTAAATATAATTCTACCTGACAACTTGCCCTCAAATCCATGACAGTAAAATCAAAAACTCAAAAAACAGAACTGAGTTTCAAACATAAAGTTGGTTACAATGTGTTCATATGAATCTTTGATTTTCAAGGTTTTTGTTTATGGACAACTAAATAATTTCATAAGAAGCATAGACCATCACAGAACTCCCCATATATGTAACATGATAACCTGCTTCTACTGGATGCTTCTTGTGCAAGAAAACCCACTTTCCTGGACTAAAATTTTAATGAGACATGAATTTCATGGAAACCTGGTTTTTTATTCTTCCTTCCCAGCTGCCTACAAACTACAGATCTCTGAATGTTAACTTATGATTAAGAAGAAGAGAATGCATTTCATTATTTAAAAAGAAAGTCTCAGGCAAATGTACTTGTTAACTGTTCACAGTTTTTTCCCTGTGAAACTCCTGTGAAGACAAATCTCCAGAGGAAAGGCTGTTCTCTTCTGAGAAAAGCCAAGCATAGCTCCACCAACAACAAAGAGCTTCCAAGGATTTGCATTGGCCAAGGGTCAGCTCCCAGACTATTGTTTGTTTGTTTGTTTGAATATTTTAATTAACTGTAGGGGATAGACCAAAATCTTCAAAAGCTGTGCAATCATGTGTTTGTGTGTTGTAACAAAAGGCCCGATTTTGATCCCTGTGTAATTCCCCACTGGCTGACCCAGTCAGTACAGAAAACAGATGCAAAATCATTCTGCTCATTTGCATATTTTAGCTTAAAGAGAAAGCACTGCCCATGCACCCACATGAGCTGCTGAATCATTGCAGGGGACACAAACTTCTCTCTCAAAACAAAGCACAAGTGACCACAAACAAGGGAGGAGAGGTGTGACTTTAGGCCAAGCATTCCTCTTCTCTTCCAGCCCATGTACAAAATTCACCTTTTTCTCACACAGTTCTTTAATGTGCAAGCATGGTTTGATTATTGATTTGATTATCAGTTCGTTTCTCATTATATTTGTGCTCATCTGAGCTTTGGAAAACTAACTTTTCAGCACCAATATAAGAGGAGAGGAGAGGAGAGGAGAGGAGAGGAGAATTCACAATATGACTCAGTATTGTTAAGAGTTTAGAGGTTACACTTTTGGCTAATTTCCCTTGACTGATATCTGCTGCTACTCTTTGAAACACCCAAGCTCCCTCCTTCCTCAATCCCATCCGAACCCAATAAAAGACTCTACTTACCAGCCTTAATGTGAACATCCTGACTCCTGATTTTCCCTGAAGGATTTTCAGCTGTGCAATAGTAAGTGTTATCATGGATTAAGTTATTAAAGCTTGAAGGAGGGAAGGGGAAGATTTGGAGAGTGCCATTGGGGTGGACGTGGCGGATCCCTGGGACATCGTAGATCTCCTCGCCCGTCACTAGGTACCATCTGAGCGTCACCGGGGGGATCCCCGCTGCTGGACAGGGGACCAGGGTCCCTGTGGTGCTAGCAAACACTACCTCTTGCAGAGATGCATTGACAAAGTAGAGACTGGCGTGTAGCTCTTCACTGAAAACTGCAAGACAAAAAAGGAAGAAAGGAACAGACCTTGAAAAGCTGAGACGTTCCAGCACCGCGCGAAACGGTTCGATGCCGCCGCCAAGTCAAACACGGCACCCAGGGAAGGTAACCAAAGCATCTGGATGCTAATGTCAGCTCTAATCAAATAAATAAAATAATAAAATATTTCACGTTTTCAAAGAAAGTACTACCAGGTTAAACACAGTAAGTGGTTTGCACCCAAAAGTAAAATGAGAAACCGCTTTCGGTGTAAACGGATACAGATCTGCTCGCTTCTGCACTTGCTGAGCCAGCACTTGGTACAGCCTGCAAAAATCTATCAGTAATCTGCCTTTATGAAATTTCCAGTGACTAAATTTCTGCCTGAAACACAAGCAGTTTCTGTCAGCATCCCTAAATTTGTTTTTACAGTCTTTCCATGGCAAAAATTATTTATAAAGTAATAAAAAGAACTGAGCAAACAGTGAAAAAAATCCTATAACTCCTTAATAGTAATGCATGTCTATACTTAATACAGATACAGCTTAGTAAATGCTTTGTATCATTTGGTCAGGTTTTTCGAGCACAGACCTCTAAACCTAGGTGCCTATGATAATCTTGGTTCTGCCATCCATGTGACTCCATGGAGTCCCACTCCCAACCTTAAACTGAAGATTCTATATCACTGGAAAGAGACAATATTAGACCACCAGACTAACCACTTCTACCACGGGCTATTCAGCTCTCACTGGAGAGACTGAAGTCTCCAGGTGGTTTAAAGGTCCCTCAGCATTTCCTCTAAAGTACCTTCCTAACCTCTGCTGGAGAGCTGATAAGCCTAAACCACGATTTTTGTTTTCAATAAATGGTAGGATATATTCCAATACCACCAATCTTCTTTATATTTGCATATAGTGCTCACTTGTGAAAAAAACTGGTCAGTTTTTCTTGACACAAACACAGAGACTTGGATGTTTCACTATATCTTGAAAGCAGTAGATTCTGACAGGATTTTCTAAAGCAAGGCTGGTAAGGGGTCAGTTTTGGAAAAGATCACCCCACTGGAGGAGATCTCAGTGAGGAGTGATGAGACAGATTACAGGGTAGCCTTCATTTGCACAAGATGGATTCTATTCTATTCTATTCTATTCTATTCTATTCTATTCTATTCTATTCTATTCTATTCTATTCTCTTTCTACAGAAAGAACTTGCAATCCCAATGCTAAACCATGAACTCTCCTGTCTAACTCTGACACTGCACTTTATGATAGTTTGGAGGACAAAATAAACTATTTTTTCCTTCTTTCTTTCAAAGATACAAGATGGGAAGGTGTTCATTCCAAATATCATCAGGAGAGACTCAAAAGAAAGCAAAACTGGTTCTGGGAATCCCTGGAAATTAAAAAAAGACAGACACCTTCTCCAATTGGGAAAGATGCCTGGCATGCAGGAGACAGATAAATAAGTGGCACTGGGAAGGCTGAAAGGCACTTGGACCTTCAGAAAGGAGAAATTTCAACTCTGGAGCTGAGCTCCTGAATTTAGATGAGGCAGGTGCCAGCATAGAATAAAGTCCCCTGCAAGAAAAGTTCCACCTAGAGGGTGCAATCCCAAGAGGAACACAAACATCTGGAAAGCAAAAACAGGCACAGTAGGACTAAACTCAGGAAGAAGCTGAATCCTCATTCAGAAGGAGTGAATAAGATGGTGCCACTTTTACATAATCACATTTCTAATTATAGTTGTACTTTGAAGCAGAGAACAGTATTGTTGGTAACATAATAGAGAACTGAGAAAAAAAAAACAATTTAGCATTGTTCATCTGCTGTACAAGCTTTTCTCTACAAATACAAATGAAACAATCAACAGGGCATTTAAATTCCCGTTGGCCAACAAGACATGCACGTAGAAGTAATAAACACAGTTCACATTTGCCAGCTTTCATTATGCTGTGCTGCTTCTTAGCAGATATTCAAGCAAATCCAGTAGATTTCCTGGCCAAGAACAAAGAGGTAAATACCAAATTATGAATGCCATAAAAATAGAGAATATCAGGAACTCTGACACTTCCATAGAATCTAACTTCCCAATCAAACACAGCACAGCTGAACTAGAGACTCATGCTAGCAGCACATAACAATGAATTTTTCCAGCTGCTTTGTATCCCCTGTAGAAGCTTTCACTACTCTTGACAAACTTTGCATCCATCAGCCAGTACAATAGTGCTTCATTTTAAACCAGCATCTGCTACACATTCATCCTAATGGCAGCCACAAACACACCAAGATCCCTGGAAAATAATCACAGTGCTGCAATACACACACTTATACACAATGTTGACAGCCCAGATGCTTTTTGTGCTGGAATTCATTGTGTGAGCTACGTTGGAGACATCCAATGACAAAAATGGGATTTCAGAAGCTTTTATTAAAAAGATATTTCTCCTCAACGTTCCATAGGATGAAAGGGATTAGCTCAATGACAGAGAAAGTGATTTATTGACACCTAATTGAAACTAAGACAAGTCAAAGATGATGTGTAATTAATTATATGTCACTTAATGATAGAATATGATCCAACTAAACACTGTATTTTTCAAAAAGCAGAAGCAACTCAGACTAAGAGTTGCAAGGGAGAGTGGTAAGGGAAGCTGAGGAAAGTTATGAAAATAAAACAAATCAAGCAAAGAGAAATACCTGAAGAATAAAAACAAATCAAAATAAAAGCAATCATAGAAGAAAATAATAATAATATCTAGGAAGAACTGAAAATTCTTGCAGCTGAGTGAGTGCACTTGGCCTGGACAGAGATCACATCATTTTGCAGTGTACAGGAAGAAAAGGCAAAGATTCTTCCTCAATAAGGGTTATTTATTACCAGACCTCAGCAGTGCTCAGGTGCTGCAGCTGGAGTGAAAAGGTGACAAACAACCTACACCTGCAAGCACTTTGGGGCAAGAAGGCAGAGATTTGTATCCTCAGCTGGGTGGTTAAAGGAGAACATCAACAGTTTATCAGATCAAAGGACAAGAAGCACTTCTGGAGTCTAAGGCTCAATAGATGCCAGGATCCCACTCCTACAAGAATGGGGTGAGAGGTACGGGGGAAGGAAAAATAGAGGGGAGAGAGGGAGGGAGATGGGAGGTGGATAAATTTTTTGCAAGTTCAAGCACTATTCCTTATTATCAAGTACCTGAAGCAATAAGGGGAACTGACAAAGCATTACAGACAAGGAGGTTTCTCCTGATTTTCAGTGGAGACAATGCTGCTGTGCTTAGCAAAGTGCTAAATACATCAGTCAGATGCAAAATTTCTGTTGGTATTTGAGAGATCTCTTTTCAACTAAACCGATTCCTTACAAGCTGGTCTATGGACACACAGCTATGCAGATTTAGGCTGGGTGTGACATTTCCAACACCTGCAGCTATTGGCACAGCTAAGAATGGAGTCATTTTTTGTTTTGACAGAGCTGGCCTTTTCTCTCCTCAGGCAGGTCACTCCTCCAGGTCTCCAGCTCCTACAAGTGTGCGTGCTGAGCACTAGAATGTTTTCTACAAGGACCTAGCCAAAACCTATTGTGATAATGAGGGATTTGTCAAGGCTTCTCAAGGCAAACCAGGAAAAACTGCTGTTTCTCAATCCTCCTTTTTACTGGGTGTCACTAAGGTGTGAGAGAGAAGATCCTACATTTAAATTGCAGCACTGCATCCAGCGTGGGCTTGTCCCATGTGGGATCTGGTGACAAGGAGGGATCAGTACCCTCCTTGAGATGAGAGAAGAAATGCAAAAGCAAACCATGAAACCATCTGTCCTCTTCCCTTCCTCCACAATGTGCCCCCTTCAGGTTGCTTCACCTGCAATAATCTTTACCCTAAAGATGCTAAAAGTGAAAACTTTCCTGAAACAAAAGAAAATTTTGTATCTGTTCAACTCAGTGCCAGAATGCAATGCTGACCCCTCAGTCTTGAACATAATTCCTTTTCATCATGTGCTCCTTCATCTTTTATCAAGTTTAAATAACACTTCTGTGATTTTGAAGTTGTTTTTTTGGGCTTGATGTTCTTCAAAACCCACATTCTGCAATTGGCCATTTGAAGACTCAATTTTCTCTTCAGCTCTTGAAAGAACTGAAATACTTTTGGATGAGAGACCAGTCAGCACACACAAAAATATGAATAAAATGTCTCTGAACAATTAATTGATACTTATATTTAATTCACCTACTGTACCCTTTTCAAGGACTAAATGCTGTTCCTGTAATGTCTTTGCAAGTGGAAAGTTTGGTCTTAAATGAATAACAATTTCAAACTAAGGGAAAAATTAGTTCTCATCCATTTGATTAATCAAATCCAGCATGAAATATTTATATAGATAAATTAAAAGATATGAATCAAAGTGAAAGTCTGGAGCCAAGAGACCACTGAGATTATTTAGATAAAATAAAAATCAAAACAGAAAAGATAAATTATGTAATTAAGCAGTTGACTGCACTCCTGCACTACAGAAGGTTTGTAGAAACAGCCTGAACTCTGTTACAGTGGAACTTCAGGTTTGCCACAGCTTTGGACATCAATGTTCCCTCTCTTTTTCTCCTCAGTGAGTTTGTGATTGAGGAACAGGGCAACAATCAAGTATTTCCTTCAGATTTACTGGATTGTATTAGCTACCACCTTAAAATGTAATAATTTCTCACTCTTAAATACAGCTGCCTAAACACGAGAAACATAGAAGCAAAGCCAAGGAGTATGATAAAATCAGAAAAAGGAAAGGAAAGAAAGGACAAGATTTATTAAAATATAAGCTCCTAGTGCTGAACTTGGAATGACAGACACCTGGAACTGCTTTTTACCATGATGGGACAACACATTCCAGAAAAAGCTGACATTTGCAAAAAACTTTGCAAACAGATGCAAAGCAGCATGAGACACATTCCCTTAAGAAGTTTAAGGACTAAGAACCTGTGTATTCTTATCAGCTCATCATGCTCTCATCAAAGTTTAAGAAAAACAATAAAATATCAATATCCTGGATGCCTTCTGGAAGAAGCCTTTTCCTAAAAGACCTCAGCCATCCTTCCTTGGGTAGGAGAGCAGCTTTTGAGCCTTCTCCACAGGTAATGTAGGAAAAGCAGCCTGGGCTCAGCTGAGACCCTGCCTCGATGGGCAAATCACTCACTTCACTTGGCCCACCATCTCCAGCAGATAGACAGGGATTAGGACAACATTCCAACTTTTTGAACATCTCATTTAACTGGAGAAGTTCAGCACAGGTGCACCAACATTTTTAGTTTCTGGGTGGATGTTTGCTGTCTACATTTATGGACGCCTGTGCTGTGAGTCCAGCCTGTCTGGCTCATGCCTGAGCCTAAAAGCATCACAGCCTTTGCCTGTCCTGACAGCAGCAATTCCTAAATGCATCTCCAGGCTGCAGAAAATTCAAAAACAAAATGAGGTTTTTGGTTGATTTTCTTTTGTTTTGGTGGGGGAGGTGGCACATAAAGATATAGTAGAATCAGAGCAAAAAAGGACGGAGATCACAGAATATCCTGAGTTGGAAGGGACCCACAAGGATCATCAAGTCCAACTCTTGCCCTGCACAGGATCATCCCCAAAAGCCACACCACATGTTCCCTTTCATTCCAAAAAGAGGACAGGGAAGAGATTAAATAACAGAGATTATTTGGCAAAATGGAAGGAAAAGGTGACAAGACAGGTGGACGTCAGAAGGATGTTGAGACTTGGGGAATTCCCCAGGATCTCATATCTCTTGAAAGATCTGCTATAAGCCAGACAGCTCCTTTCTCACTGGCCTGAAATCAGAGTAAAAGCAGGCAAGAAAACATCATTGTGACCACAGCCATTAAAAACATATGGCTGTGAGGTAGAGACCTAGAGAGAACAAAAGACCCAATTATAGCAAAACAATTGAAAAAATTTTAAAGTGAGAATTTAAGCCTCATTTTTCAATGGCCAGCAAAAAATATTGAAATCCTCCCTAACAGACGAAAATAAAATATTGATTTTTCAGTGTAAATACAAATATGTTGTAAGACAATTTAATGGGATTAATCTAAAAAGCAGTAAAAAAAAAAAAACCCAAACCAACTTTTATGGGAAGATGGCTGAAGCCATCTAAACAATAAATTATATTTAAGGAAACTGAATTACCAGGATCATACTACAGGTTAATTACCCTGTTAACATCCAAACAATACAGTATGCTAAGATAATATTTTTTGCATAAACACACACACACACAGAACTGATAAATGAAACATTTCTGAATGCACTGCTGTGCTTTTCAAACCAGTAGTAGAAACATTACGAATGCAATCACAAATACGCTGATTACTCAATGCAGAACAGGGAGAGATCTGGGTGGGTGGGAGGATGCAATTCTAGTGAGCTGTGTCACTATTTAGGATGATTTTTAATTTTTTTTCAATATTCTATACTGGATCACCATGACTGAGATTTAAAAAACAGAGATTTAAAAAAAAAAAGGAGGCTAAATTGGCCTTTTTTTCCTCCAATACATCTCCTCTTGATGAACTAAAAAAAGCCCTTATTTGAAAAGAATCAAAACCTGATTAGACACTTACAAACAAGAATGTTATTATCACTACTCAATTATCCAGTAACAGGCTATGCAAAGTGACCTAGAGAAATTACTGCAGCTATTGTGGAAAGATCAGAGTGATGAGGCATTACAATAATCCATCTGTGATCGTGTCTCCCTCTAGGGGTTTTATCTAATGACTAACACACAAGGTTGATAAATATTATACATTTTATTAGAGCTAGGGTAAAGCAAATGTGCTTTTACAACTTTGGCTTTGATTCTGGCTTTGGACAGGGATTTCTTCTGCTCTTCTAAATTGATGGGGATTGAACATTCCTCATTGTTTGAGGGGAAGGAGGGTAAAACACAGCTCACACAAGGAAGAAGTTTCAGGTGGAGGCAAAATAAGTAACTTCAAGAGAAGGAAAACAGCACTGGATAAAAGATGCTCTGACCAGAATCCAAAGTAAGTCTTATTAGAAATGAAGTAATAAAATGAAGAAGAGTGAAAGCAGCCCTAAAGAAGAATTATGAGAAAATGCTAAAATCAAAATTAAATCAATTGCCCAAAATTATCTGATATTACAAATATAATTAGCAAAGAGATGAAGATATTAAACTAATACAATTACGAAAACACCAGTTAATCACCACCACCCACAGCAGTTTTAAGTCAAGCCAACAAAGGAGAGCACAATTCTTCCCACAGTATAAAATCTCAAAATGCAGAACTATTTCCCATGTTGTGTGTTGTGTAAGGGTAGCTAGTATTTTAGGGCTCAACAATATAAATTTGCCATGTGTCCACCAAAAAACCCAAGAAAAAATGATGTTTTTTCAAATTGCTACTCTGATTCAATGTGCCAGTGCTCAACCTCTTATTCCAACGGGTTACTCATTTGAATCAGTTTCAAAATCAGAATCACTAATGAGGATAATTAAGTATGCAGTTGGTTTTGCCCACAAATAATAATCACTATGGAAAAAAAGCACTCAGCATTACGTTATCATTCTCAGAGGACACAAACTTCCATTAAATCAAAGCAGGCTTCCACAATTAAAAGAAAAGGTCTTCAGGTGAAACCATAAAAAGAAGCAGAACTCACAAGGCAGGGAGAGAAGTCTGGGTTTTGGTGGAGTGCACAAATGCAGAGTGGCAAATGCAATAGATGCAAGGGATGGGAACTTTTAATCAGATAAAAATGAATAATCTCTGGTTAAAAAAATACCAACAAAAATAACTAAATCAAAAATATTTAGATAACTGTTAATCTATGGGGAAAAAATATGCATCTGTGCCTCTTGAGCCCAAAAACCCAATTCCACTCATTCCTATCATAAGGAACACACTGCAAGAACACGAAAAACAATAGGACAGAAATAAGAGAAGAGCCTCAGATTTCATTTTCTCTCAAAAATATTTTATGAGCAAGAGAAATAAAGATAATTAGATGTGTCTCAGGTTTTTGAAAAATGGAATTAATCCATATTTGTATAGATTTTCTTTTAACTGGTTTATAAAATTATCACTTTTTCCATAAGCAGAGCCATTATTTTCAATGACTTATTGGCTGAGATTTAACAGGTTTCAATTTGGGGCTTGTCTTCAAAATGCTGCAGTTGACCTAATTCTTCGGAGAGAGTCCTGATGGCACCAACTCCACATCCTAATGGGACAAGAGAGTCTTACAAATAAACAGCAAAGACAAGCATACTTTTTATTAGACCTGTCCAGGAAGGAGACAAATTTTTAAAAAATCATCTCTTCCACACAGAAATGAAAGCAAAATAAATCAAAATTTTCTGTGAAAATAATTAAGTGTCAGGATGCTCCACGAAATTCCATGAGGGTATGCTTTAGAGAAGAGCAGTCAGCTACATTTTGAGTCTCAGGGTCTGGTGACTTCTCTGTCACCTTTCCCGCATCCCAGCTGAAGCCAGAGTCTGAAAGATCTTTCATTTGGATGCAGGGAACAGCCAGGACACCCTGCTGGGACAGGACCTTGGCAAAAACCTTTGGGTTTTTGTGTGGGTGAGTTCTGCTCACCCTACAGCCAGAGTGAGCCTCTCAGTAAAGCCCACAATCCTGCCAACCACCCAGCCAGGAAACTGGAGAAGGAGAAAAACCCTAAAATGTCAAGGGGTTTTTAAACCTCAACCCCTCAGCTCTGTCATTCCACAGCACTGTTATTCCAGAGTACCTACAAAAGTTGCCCACAAAAGATAAATCAGCTAAATGGCTTCAAACTGAAAGAAAGTAGATTTAGATGAGATATTAGGAAGGAATTCTTTATGGGAGGATGGTGAGGCCCTGCACAGGTTATCCAGAGAAGCTGTGGCTGCCCCTGGATCCCTGGAAGATTTCAAAGCCAGGTTGGACAGGGCTTGGAGCAACATGGGATAGTGGAAGGTGAGATGCTCTTTAAGGTCCCCTCCAACCCAAACCATTCCATGATTTTATAATGCTGCTTATGCCCTCAGGAAGCGTTCAGGAGCTCTCACTAGTAATGATGGCAAGTTCAACAGGCTCCTGTATCTACAATCTGGATGCAAATGTTTCTGTCACAGCTGAAAACTGACTGCCTTAAATGTTTCTGTAAAACCAAGACAGGGATGAGCATACACCAGAGAAAGCTCTGCTCCAGAACTATGAAAGGAGAAAAGGCAAAAGGAAAACAGAGGCAGAGATGTGGATGATGCCTGGTTGTATCCCACTCATCCTCCATACTGAGCCCCTTTGGGGGAAAAGCATTTCTCTTGGATGCATTGAGGGAAAACAATATTGCCCCAAGGGAAAGGAAAGGATGGAGGTTTGGGGTTTGGTTGAGCCTGCACAGCTTCCACCCAGACACCATCAGTGAGGACACGCAGGAGAATCTGAAATGTGGTGCCAGCCATCAGCATACAAAACACAAGGTTTTACTGCAAGAAATCACACAAACATTGCTAAATACATCGGTGTTGAAAGAAAATGCAGGAGGAATTAGGTGAAAGCTCTGGTGGCACAGTATTTCCAACACTGACATCATTCAGGTACCACATTAGGCAGTCCCTGCTAAAGGAAAATGCAGAACCTGCCCACTGTGGGAATAATAAGCAGAACAATCTCTGTAGCACTTCCTGAAAAACAAAGTTCTTCCAGAAACTGCTAAAGAGATGAGTAGCACTGAACTCTACTGGGTTCCCTTGTTAGGAAATGTTGAACAGAGAATGAAGTCTTAACAGTCCCAATTCACCACCATCACCACCTGCATATCAAGAACAAAATTTAATATTAGTGTGATGCATTTTTTGCATCAAACTTCATACAACATTGGGGTATGAGAGCATTTCTATTCTGGAAGTGTTAAGTTTACTGTCCCGCAGTTGCCCCACTATGATTCTTCTTTCATGTCAAAGTTAGCTGTAACTGATTTATGCTAGAATAAATCCTTATTCCCCAAATCTGCAGAAGAGGAAGAGGTCAGGAAAACGAAATGCAGGAATGGAAGAAATTCCTGAGTCAGAGGCAAGAAAATATACACCCCTGAACATTAATCTGAAGGGAGAAGACATGTGGGATGTAGAAATGGCTCTGTGGAACAACCTGGATTAGAAATCGCTCCAGACCACAGATCCACCTGGCATTTGGATTTCCTCCTCTGGCGAGGGTTCTCGAGCCCCTGCAGAGCACACAGCACATCCCAAACATTTTGCTGCCCTAATGCTGCTTTGCATCCGTGCTGGATTTTTCCACCCATGGGGACCAGCCCTCAGTGTGAGTGAATTCCTTCTGGCAGCTTGCCTGTCATGTCAGCCAGGGCTGGCTGGGGCTGAGTCACAGCAGCAGAACAAGGGCAGCCCTTCCTTGTGCTCCAAACCCAGCACCAGGGGAGGAGTGAGGAGGGCACAGCTGCCTGCCTTGCTCAGGGGATGGCTCTCAAGGAACATCCAAAAAAAAAAGAGAGAGAGGGTGTTGGGGTTTATCTTCTTTTTCCAGGGTTGGGATTAAATGCTCAAGACTGTATTTCTTGTTTGGACTCAGACATTTATTAGTTATTATGTATATTACAGCCTCACAAACCATGAGTTCTACAGCACTTCAAGCTAACAAACTAAAAATAGGCCCCTATCTCTTTCTCTACAAGGCCTTTTAAGGGTAAACTGTCCAATTATGAAACACTATCTAAATTATTTTTACTTTTAACCCAATAACCAACCACCCATGGCCTGCAATGCGGACTTTTTTACCCAATACACAATACCACCTAGACCCATGAAGAAGGTGAAGAAAAAGGACAAGCCTCCACCCTAAAACCTCCATCTTGTTTTATATATATTACTATATTCTAAAACCTTAAACTCTAAGTTTTCCACCATGTGATATTACACACTTGTATTCAAACTACACACCCATGATCCCAGTTCTATCATTCCATTTTGGAAGCTTCTCCACAGCCTCAGGTCAAATTCAGAGTTCTCCTGGGGGTCAGTGCCTGTCAGCACAGAAAGTCTGAAATTCTCAGTGACCAGGGTTCCAATAAGAGGGAGGGAAAGAAGGAGAAACTCACAAAACCCAGATAGCAATTGCTTCTGTTCAGCACAAACATCCAGCACCAAGAGATCTGAGCAGTCTCACTGCTGGAGAGCAAACAGAAGTTGTGTATAGCTACTATTGTAATAATGAAATTGCTGATAGGCTCTGAAAGTGATTTGGCTCTATTAATCATGAAAATAAACCCAGGACTGACAGAAGCAGAGAGTAGCATACTACAACAAAACAAGACAGAATGGAATATTACAACATAATGTAAGTGTACATAGAATATAAGGACATGCAGTGACAGAACAAGAAGAAACAGCCTTTAGCTGAAAGAGATCAGGGTTAGGTTAAATATTGGGAAGAAATTCTTCCCTGTCAGGGTGGGCAGGCCCTGGTACAGGGCGCCCAGAGCAGCTGTGGCTGCCCCTGGATCCCTGGCAGTGCCCAAGGCCAGGTTGGACATTGGGGCTGGGAGCAGCCTGGGACAGTGGAAGGTGTCCCTGCCATGGCAGGGGTGGGAATGAGATGAGCTTTTAGCTCCCTTCCAGCCCAAACCATTCTGTGATTCCATTCTATAATGAAGAAGAGAAGCAGCATTACCATTTGGTTACTGCTCACATTTTTTCCTTAACTGCTTCCAAGATCACCGTGATCTACGGATTTTTGTTTACATCTCACTAAATTAAGGGAAAGGAAAATGCCCTGGCATTCATGGCTATTGTTATAGAAGACTAGAGCTGTGACAAGGTACTGCAATCTTAATTTAAAAGAATACCAAATAAAGCCAGATTTTTCACTCTACTTATCACTTGAATGGGAAAGGAAAAGAGGATAAAGAAGAGAAAAAGGATAGGTGCAAAACACGGCTTCAGGATTACATTTTGCTTCTTAACAAAATCAAATAAACAATTTATGGAAAGATCACTACCTTAACAACTGCAATCTGGTACTCTCTTTCTCATGGGTTTACTGTATAATTCATGCAACATAGTATACAAAGAAAAAAGTATATTAATATTATTATAAAATAGTCACAATACATGAGGAATTTATTTTCCTTAGTGGGGGATAAGATCTCAGGAATCTAGGTTTTGCTGGAGGAGGAAAGGTTTTAAGAAGAAAAAATTAAATAAATCTCAAATAAATTAAAACAACATCACTCATTATTAATATCACATCTAAAACGGAGGGAGGATACTACCAATATAAAAATAAGTTATCCAAAAGTATTTTAACATTCTGAATGATCCCAAGATAACATTCCATTTGGAAATGGCACATTTAGCATGGTAATCAGTTGAGGAATAAAAATACATATGAAAATATTATGAAGGTGGTACAGAATGAATATAGTATACAGATTTATATATTATATACTCTTGACAAAATACAAGACTAACTTGCCTTGAAGGCTTCTTTGTTTACCTGAGGAATAAGCACACGACTTGCTGAGCTGTTACTTGGAAAATCCTGGTTTCCATTTTGCTTCCTCCATCAGAATTTCTGTGTCACATCAAGGCAATCACTCAAAGACCAACAGCAAAAACCAGCATTCTTTGAACTTAATTGAAATTTGAACACTTAAAAACCAGTGCAAACCTGAGCTTGGGCCTTTCCTGTGTTTTCCATTAGTTTTTTAAAAAATAACATATCACTTTTTCACTGAAGTGCAAGGAAAATGAAGTCCTTGCAGCTTCTTGCAGCTGAGGAAGGTATTTCTGACCACACCGGTGTCAGTTCAGCCTAAACAAACTTGTTCCCTTCCAGTTTTCCTTGGAAACATTTGACAGAGACCAAGCCTCAAGAGTAACTGCACAAACTCATTTATTTTGTTATCACTTTTGGGAGGAGCATGACAACGTTCAACGTAAATCTTAGTGAAAGGAAAAAAGAATTCTTCAGTGTTCAGTTTCTTTAAAAAACCAAAAATCACCTTTTTTTGTGTAACAGTAGAATAGGGTGTTATTCCAAATGTCCATGTACCCATCACCTGTGCTCCAACAGTGGCTGACAAAGGATGTTTAGGGAAGGTCTGTCACAATCCTTTCCTAGTGGTGACAGCTAATTTTAAGCCCAGTATCACACAAATAACTAGAATTACCTTTGGTGTTTGCAGTGCTCTGCACTCATTTTCTTCCTCAATTGCCATTTTATTCCCCATTATTGCATGATCGTTCCAACTCTTTGCAGCTCTACTGTGCATTTTGGGGTCTCTTGAATAGTGTTCCATCAGAAGATTTTAATATTTATAACCTTTTTCAGTTCATTTATGTCAACCAACCCATGAACCAGCACAGATCACTGACAGTGTTTTCTCTCCAGCAGGAAAATCAATTACATGTTTCCTATTTCTCTCCTAGCCTATCATTAATCTACATGAGGACCTTTCTTACCCCATGGCATCTTTCTTCCATACTTCTTGATATGACATTTTGATGAACTTGTTTTAAAGATCTAGTCATGTTATACTGACTCCATTCTCCTTGCCCACCTGCTTCGATTCCCTCAAAGAAAAAAATCTGTAATAATTTGCCAAGAACAACTTTCCTTTTCTAAGTCTGTCAGATTTCTTTCCCCACTGCATTGCATTTATTTATGTGCTCTAAAAACTTTGTTCTTTAAGGCCTGATAACTTATAATTCTCTACCCTAGTCCTTTAAGACAACAAAAGCCTGAGACATTAAGTACCCAAAATAAAATATCAAGAACATATCTGAAGTCTGGATTTTTCAGAAGTTTAAAAAGTTGTTTTAAATTCATTTTCTAGCATTAGTTCCTTAGGGATTGAGATGCTTTGTCCCAGATGCCCATTTTCAAACACTTAGGTTATTTGGGAATTTTCTAGGTTCACTATCTTTCACCTTCACTTTTTTTTGTCCAAGACTGCAGGATTTAATATGTTTTTTCTTCGAGATTTCAGCCCTGGAAGACAAATTCTCACCAATTACATGATAATTTCTTGCCAATTACCCCCACACTTGTCAAATCCCCCATCTTTAAGTTTGAAACCATCTGTTTGCTTGTCCTGTTTTGGTTTGTATCACATCCAACTTACCTTTAAATATTTCCTTTTCCTCCTGTAAGTCTTACTCCTTCTTCTCAACACTACTTTTTTCTTTTTTTTTTTTTAACTCAGTTTTTGGGGCTGGGCAGATGATAAAGGATCCTACAAGAAAAGGCTGAGCAGAGAGGTCCTAAAATTCAACCTTCTACTGAAACAATCTGTTTCAAGCTAGTCTTTCTCCATTATTTCCTGTGTTGCTGGTACCTCTTGGAATGTTCCAGCTGCATCCCCTGTGCCAGACCAAGGCAAAATCACCTTCCCTGGAGGCTCCAAACCACAGCATCCACCTTTCACCTCTCATCTACATGAGCCAACTCTACCAAGTTGAAAAGACACCTTTTTCATTCATCAGTCACATTAAACCATAATATTTAAGGCTTAATACAATCACTACATTTGGCAAAATAGTTTCTCCCACACACACTTCTGCTCCTAATCAGAGCTAATTAATTATGTGCATCATACAAATTGACAGCCATGTAGATTCTGAAGCAGAGTTTAAAGTGTAAATAATGATGAGATAAAAGGGATCTTTTGAGCAAAATCAAAGTATCAAGTAGTCATTATGTGTAATCACTATTACAATTTAATGACATTTGTGCTAGAATAGTAATATGAACAGGAATTAAAGTGTCTCATATATATTAGTACTTTTTTTTTTTTTAACTCTACATTGGTTCCAAATGGCTACTGAAACATCAGCCTTTGCTTGAGTCTTCAGCAGGTTATTCTGCAAACACAGAACCCAAGCCAGCTGCAGCAGCCTGGATGTGAGACATGAGTAGGTCATGTTGTGTGGGCAAAGATTCTAATATTTATCCTTTTAATCTTGCTTAATGTGTTAAACATCAATATTAAACTGGAAAGCCATGATTGGAGGCTGCTACCCCATCAGACACACAAATCTATACCTAAGATACAGAGGTAACCTCAAATAGCTATGACAGTGACACAGAAACCTGACTAAAAGGGTGAAAGGGAAACAGAGGAAGGAGGAATAATATTCCCTTGCTCCATGAACCTCATAAGCAAATCATGAGAGAGCAGAAGGAGGAGAGAAAAAATTCTATCCGCTTTCAAATTTTCTATGTATTTGTATATACTTTTATGACCAGCTCAAAGGATAACTACAGGAGTCAGTTTTGTCCATCATCAGGACAGTAGGTTTGCAAACATTGTCTTGCACAGGTTTATTGATAGAGGTGCTTCTACATCTAACATTTCTCAGGGGATCAAGTCCTGAACGTGGCCTTACTAATATTTCTATGCATCATTGAAAATGTAGCATAAGAAGAACAAAATAAAGAAAGCAGAAGGCCAGGAGTACTCAGTGACAAAAAAATACTGACTTCCAAATGTTATTTTACCCAAAAGTATATATCAAGGGGACAGGATGAAAAGGACACACTAGTCAAATAAAAGACTTTATGTAATGTGTAGAAATATCAAGTTGTGCAGCAGCACCAGTTGAGTTCAGGGCATAGATTGATACCAAGGCATCCCTAGGGCCTGTTTGCATTTCCAAATACAGAACTTGATGTAGTAGAGAAATTTTGGGGATTTATCCAACAATATTTTTTCATCTTCCCTTTTCTTCCTTTCCTCACTCCAATTTTAAAGAAAGGTATCTGGCTTTATTGATTATGATCACCTTGAGCCATTTCATTCATGAACTGAGAAGAAAAACCCAATTAGATGAGCTGATTGGTAAAATCCCTCTTGGTTTGTTGCAAGATTTCTGGCTTTAAAATGAAATAATTTTTAAAAATATGTCACCCAACCAAACCATCCCATCCCCTATACAATTCACATCTGGACTTGTCCCATTAAAAACACTAAACATTTTCAGTTGTTTTATTATTCTGTAGTGAAACCAAGTACTTGTTTTAAGCCTATGCCTATTTTTAATGGCCTGTTTTAACTCTCCCATTGATCTGTTGTCATGTTTAATCAAGACAACAACAAAATAAAAGTGTAGCAAGTAGGGTAAGCTTCAAGTACTGCACATTTAATTACATCAAGGATTCGTTGGGGAGGAAGGGCATAAATTGACCTTTGTATCAGTTTTCATGAGCTTAGGTGTTCTTTTTAGACTCCCAGAATATCAGCCCTGAAAATGGGAAAATAAAGTGGTTCTGTGTTTGAATTAAACAAAAGGCCACCCTAAGGAACAGTCTGCAGAAGAACCACAATAGCAAGAAGGTATTTTTAGGTTTTTCTAGTCCATCACTCACCAGCACAGCACCTCCCCATGCTGAACATGGTGCACACAAATATCAGAGCTGTTTTTTGTAGGAGTGTGTGCTGGGCTTTGCACTGCTAATTAGTGGTTTGTCATCAGTCTCGTCTGTTTCTGTTCAGAGCCAGGATTATTAGAAAGGTGATCGAGATGGTTTTCATGTTCGCTCTTGGATGTTTATTGTATTTTATTAAAAATTATAGAAAGTCTGAGAGCACTTCTAGCTCCTTGCTAGAAGTAGGAAAAATGGCTCTACAGCTGAGCCTGCTTCAAGGCTTTTTAAAGCTAAACAAACCGATAGAAGTTTAACACCTATATTATTTATCCTTTTGACCCAATAATAGATTCCCATGACTCTTAGAGTGACATTAGATTGACCAACCAGAGGTTACAACCTGAGTTCCGTGAAGAAGAAGGAAGAAGAAGATGAACAAAGAAAAATACACCACCCAAAATTCTCCATCTTATCCCATATCCACCACTATACTATAAAAACCTCAAATTTAAAACCCATCATCCAGTGAAAATATACACATCTAACCTACTACACATTTGTGATTTCTAACTCATTATTTATATTTACAAGCCTTCTCCAAGGTTTCAGGTCCAGCGCAGTGTTTTTCAGGGCGTTTTTCAGGGTGTTTTTCTGTGTCTGGAAACACAGAAAGTTCAAAAACTCCAGATTTCTGGGATCCAACAGTTTTTCACACAATTTAAAAGAACAATGGCACAGCAGTGAGATGGATCCCACTGTGCAGACACAGTGTGTGTACCTGGGTGGGCTCGAGAACGGGGCCATGGGAACCTCACCAGGATCACAAAGCCAAGGGAAAAGATGGGGACAGAATTTTTACAAGGGATGGGGTGACAGGACGAGGGGAAATGGCTTCAAACTCAGAGTGTGTTTAGATTAGATATTAGGAAGGCATTGTTCCCTGGGAGGGTGGGCAGGCCCTGGCACAGGGTGCCCAGAGCAGCTGTGGCTGCCCCTGGATCCCTGGCAGTGCCCAAGGCCAGGTTGGACACTGGGGCTTGGAGCAGCCTGGGACAGTGGAAGGTGTCCCTGCCATAGCAGGGGTGGCACTGGTTGATCTCTGAGGTTCCTTCCAACCCAAATGTAGTGGTTTTGGTGCAAATGTGCAAAAGCAGCACACCAAACCATCCTGTGATACCATGATACACAAACCTGACGCTTTTGTTGCTCAGCTGATATAACAGGTTCAACAGGGGGTTTAAAATAGTCTTAAATTCTAAGTTCCTTCTCCTTAAGAGGACTGGAAATAACTTATTTCTTCCATAATCCTTGGGATCTTTATTCTGTGCATATCACACACTAATAAAAAAATGCAATTGATCAGGTGGCAAAAGAGACAAGCAAATTACGCCACACAGATCACAAGCACTAAACCAAGCTGAGCCTTTTAACTGTTGAAAGCATAATTAGCTTCTCTCTCTTAAAAATACACAAAATATCAGATGAGTCCTAGAACTGCTTTGGGGATGGTGAGTCCCATTTTGTATTTCCCAGCAGCCTATGCTCAGATGATGTCATGTGTCTCAATCTGCAATGTTAAATTTGGAGAACAGATCTTACATGCAAGTACCTAAAAATGACCAGAAAGAAAATAGCCCAGATTTCCCAGGGAGGCCTGTGCAAGCAGAAACCTCTCTCTACATTATCTCTATTTGCTTGATATCTAAGTAGAGTTTTACAGTATACAATAGTATTGGTATTATTTGTAGATTAAATTTGGATTTAGCAAAACACAGGTAACATTCACTTAAAAAAATAAGAGTTTATGGGGATTCCAGAATATTAATAAACCAGCACATTCAGTAACTACATTCTGACTTTCTGAAAATCTTATGTCTGATAATTTTCATTAGAATGGTGAGATGGTTCATTAACATGTCAAGTACAAGAGCAAAATAAGATAAATAAATATATGAAACAGCCCTAATCTCAGTTGGTTTGCTGTAGACCTCATTATTAAAGAGAAAACATATGTTTACAGGATATTTTTTATAAAGTATTTACAGTTACAGTATTTATTACAATTGCAAATGCATGTTTTAGTCCCATAAGGGGATGAAAATCTTCTCAGACATCATAACTGTCTGCAGTAGAGACCAGAAACTTCCCTCTCAAGAAGCAGTCTGAGAGAAACCATATAAGAAGAGAAAATACTCAGAAGCAGCACTGTTATCAGGTCTACATGAAGTATCTGGAGCTGGTGTAAAGGAGGGGAATGGAAAGAAATGGACAAAAAACTGTATGAATTTTATGATTATTTAGTAGAAGGACTAAGGCTGCAAACTCCACTGGGGACACTGCCCCCTCTGCCAGGGACATGCACCTCTGCTCATGCAAATCTGCAACCACTGAGCCATTCTGCTACCATGAGAACAGCTTTAAAGTCTGCTTTGCAATGCCTGCACTGAATTACTGCCTAATTTCAGGGGCAGTTTGCTGCAGGAAGATCAGTCCCTGCTTGGCCATCACTCTCCACTTCACCAGTGACAAAGAGCACCAGGCACCACAGGCTGCCCAGGCTGGCCACCCTCAGGAATTCACAGGTGTCTGAGAGGTGATGTGACACAAAACTCCATTTTCCTGCCTGAAGCAGGACTCAGCACACAGGGTTTGCCCACACTGCTGAGGAACCTCGAGGTTCTTTTGTGGACCCTGTGAGCAGTGGTAACACAAACACACTGCTGGTTGAAAACCAGGCAAGAGCACTCCATGAGCGAGGCTTGTCGGGATGCACACAAAGAGCTGGCAGGAAAAGAGGGAGAAGTCAAGAGTTTTGAAGCACACTTCCAGTTCCTGGCTTTTGAAGGCCCAGTAAACATCATCCTAATGGAAATGCAGAGTTACCTGCTTGATGCATTCCAGACTTGAGCTCAGATTCCTGTGTGATTTTACAATGTAGAGTCAACCTGAACTAACAATTTTCACACAAAAGCGTTGTTACTTTGAAGAAATATCTAATGCTTTTAAGAGAGACACAATTGTTTAAAAAAAATATTTTTTTACAAATAGATCATTCTTAAAGGATGTGCATTGTCTACATGGAGCATGCACTTTAATTTATACACAGCTGACACTAAAATGCCTTGTTATTGTTGAATTCCCTTCCTGAGTACACATAAACACCCACTTCTTCCTGGTCTTAACATTTCACTGAAAAGAACTTCCTCACTCCTGTTTGGTATAATGCAGAGAAAAGGCTTTGAAACCAAATGAGGGGAAGAAAATAATAAGGCTACACACATTAGGCTTTTACTAACTTTAACAGCAGTTAGACACAGAAATGATCTGCTCAGGGAGGGAACTGAAGGACTGTCATTAGGCCTGTTAAGAATATGATCAGTGCAAAACTCAAGGGACTACCATAAGATGGAAGGTAGGGGGACAGAAGAATAAAAGGAGAAGGTAAAATTTAAAATAAAAGGGTAAAATAAAAACCCAGCACACACTTCTTGGTCTAATTAAAAGGCTGACCAAATGACCCAGGAGGTGGAGAACAGAATCCAGGCCCAGCACCTAAAATATAGAGCAGCAGTTTTATCAGGCTATAGGAAAGAAACAAAATAAAAAGCCAAAGCTAGTGTATTTTTAAAACACTGAAGCTCACCTGGTGTTTAAGACAGAGAGCAGCAGCTATTTTTGTGTTTCTAAATGCCCTTAATACATGTTCTAGTGCTTCATATTCTAGCAGTATGCTTCTTGTGCACTGTACTTCAAGTGACTCCACTCAAAAAACAAGGTCTTTGAACTGACCTTGTGAAAGTCTTCCCTTGGAAATGCACAGATAGAAATGAACTTTAAAGGTCAGCCTTCGAGGGGAGATAAAAAAGATCTGGTTTCCAGGCTGCAGCTTGTATGTGCAGGTAAGGGGTGGCTGCTTTGCTTGCAAATGAGAACTGTAAGATGGAAGCAGACTCATTTTCATTTTAGTTCAGGAAATCAAAACTAAAAATTCTAATAGACTGCTTATCCCTTTGTCACAAACAGATTTTCCTGGATATAACCTACTGGCAGTGCCTTTGCAGCCAAATCAGCCATTTGGAGGTTTAATGAGAGGACACAAAAGCACCTCCTCTCTCAAGACCTGCATGCTGCCCTGCACAGCATCACTTGAGGAGACACAGAACCGTGGCCAGCATTTCCACAGTCAGAAGGGATCATTCCCACAGACCAGGAATGGTTTGGAGAGCAAACACACAGCTTTTCTCCTGCTCTGAGCAAGGCAGGGGTACAGGTGCTTTTCCTTGCCTTTCCCAGCTGGGAGTGGGGTCACCACCAGCACAGCGAGCAGGGAAAGGACGGAATCCGTGGCTCTCCACAACTTCCCCATCCAGCACCACATCCGTCCTCCTCTCAAATGTCATTGGCCCAATTGAGGAGAAAAATAATTAGTTTCACTCTACTTCCTGCTAATTACAGAGTGTATAATCTGCCAAACGATGTACACGCTCGTGTTGGCTGTGGCCTGCTGCCTCCCCCTGCTATCGCAGGCAGAGAATGGCTTACCAGTGACAGCTGGCAAACCAGCCTCTGGGAATAAAACATTTTAGCACTTCATAAATTTCTAACAAGGTTTCAAATTGCTTCAGTTTCCCTCCTCTCAGCTCTGTCAGCCTAGCAAAGGAGTTGGGGGGGGCACAGAAAGCAAGGGGGGGGAGGTGAACACTAATTAAATCCGCAGCAGAAAAGTACAACTTGTAAGATAGTTCATTATTTTTAATAAGCAGCAATTAGACCCCAACTCCGAGGAAAGTTGGATGCTTTCTGGTATGTACTGGCAGCAGGGAAAGCTGAAATACATCGTTCTGCCTCAAATTCTCAACGTAGGAACAAGTAAAGCACTTTAAAGTGCAGCTGCATGACATGATAAAACTTAATGGAAGGTGGCACAAAATGCACTGAAAACTCGGAGAGAACATGCAGCATAGTTGGCATTAATGTTAAGGTTTCATATCACCATTCAGATAACAAATGGTTTCCAAATCCCCCCATGAAGCTGCCATCAGGATAAAAAGCTGTCTTATCATTATTACTATTGATTAGACAACATACCACATTACACTGAATCTGGCATCCTGACCACAGGAATGTGCCTAGAATGAAAATAATAGGATGCAAACAGCTATTGATCATATTTATAGGAGGCTCTCTCACAGGTGTAAGTCAGCAGCTCTCCACTCAGTATGAATAGACAAAACACAGGGACTGATTTAGAGGCCAAATGCCCCAGAAAAATCAAATATTTGTGCCTTTGACGTTACAGAAGTGTTGTAAAACATGGAGATTTTACATAGGATTATAGGAAAGGGTTAAGTAGAAATAGGTACCTGGTGAAAACAGTGTAAATGTGTTTAATAGGAAATAAACAGCACAATAGAATAATATCACGTTGTTAGAGCTGCGCTTGTTTTGCCAAAGCTGACCCTTATTTTGCCTTCATTTTACTCATAACTAAAACAAAAAGCCAGTAACTGAACAGATTTATTCTTTTTCATTATATTTAGTTCTGAAAGGTGAGAATGGTGCTAGTTTCATCTAGTGAAATAACAAAAAGCAAAGAAGAGGTAGAAAGGTACCAAATCCAGGCTGTGTCACACCTGAGAGTCCTTCAGTACAGTCAAAGCCCTTCAGGAGGGAATTAAGACAAAAAAAAAGATACCCAAAACAAATGCACAGCAGAGCAGGTGCTTTTATATCACAAGAAGAAAGAATTTGCCATTGGGATCACAGTTTGCTGTGGCCTCTTTCCAGGAGAATCTCTAACCACAGATATATTCCAGATGAAGATATTCACCTGGAAACAGGTTTTCTTTTAAGTCAAAGCTGAATTTCCACAGAAAAAGGCTGTCAAATACTTGGGTGTTTTCATTTGAGAAGGCTGAGGCACTGAGTGCCTTATTTACCTCAGGATTTAATGGCAAGATCAGCCTTAGGAATCCCAAACTCTTTCCCCAGAGACCAAGGAGAAAGGCTGGAGACCTTGGTGGAAGAGGATGAATTCAGGGAATATATAAATGAGCAAGACTTACATAAATCCATGGGCCCTGGTGAAGTGTTTAATGTTTCTTCTGTAAATGAAATTCACCTCCTATTTTTTGACTCAGAAGTTCACCCACAAAAAGTAATCAAATTTTGCTTCCTCGTGTCCAACGTTTAATTTACTGTGTTGTAAAGAATTCATAATTCTCCTGTTTTCATTCTTTTGCTGCTTCATCAGGAGGAATCTTAAGCTCAGAGGAGACAGGGAAGAAGGTGAAAGAAAAGGAAGGAAGGGAAGGAAAAAAGAGGAAAAATGGGCTGGAGGGAAGTAAAAATGAAAGCAAGGCAAGAGAAGAGCTGGTGAAGATGCATACAGCATCTCTATCAGAACTTAATTCTAAAAGAGATCAGAATTCCAGGTTCAGGCCAACAGAACAAAATCCAAAACCTTTACTTCACTGTTATTTCTCAAGCACAAATCTAAATGTCCTCAAAAAACAATACCAAGACCACCACCAAGCCCATCCTCAATGCTTGCTGTGAAAATGAGTGGCAAACGTATTTTAAACCAATTTTTGTTCATGTTACCCAAGTGATTGCTCAAGCAATAATTCTGGAGACATCCAGTGCTGCTGTGATGGAGACCTGGCTGATTCTCCATATGTTTGTAGCCATGGAATTTCAAGCAAAGGAGGTGCCACTTGTTTCAGTCAGCACCAAAAGTGCCAGTCAGCAACATTCAAGCAAGAAATAAAATATATTTAAAACAAATAAATTAATCTTAGGGGGAAAAGAAGTATAAAAGTGTGTTCAGGAAGCTTGAAACAGCTCAGGAAATAAATCTTTTGTGTTATTTAACAAGAGGCAATAACAACCTTTTAAATGACCTCTTCTTCCCCCCCAAATGAGGGTGTAAAGAAAAATGTTATTTTTCTCTCAAGAGAAAAAAAAAAAAGAAATCAAACACAACAATTTTATTCTGACTAGTAAGAAAACTAAGTTTTGTATTAAAGATGGCACAATGGAGCCTGCTAGATTTATTCTGAAAGCACATGAAGGAATTCATCTGCACTAATTTTCACTGCACTTTTACAATTGGTGGTATAAAAAATCTTGCAACTTCATTGAATATGTTGTTGAATTGGAATTTCATCAAAATAGTTTTCTTCATTAAAAACAAAGTTTTGACTTATTACACCTGGAGCAAGTCTCAGTAGAAAATACAATTAAGAGAGAAAAGTGGCAGTCTGTTGGCCAGGGGCAAAAAAAATGAAGATTTTAGGTTTGCTTTTATAAGTATGGGAAACCCAGAAACTCCTCCCCAGCTGGGATGCCCTTGGCCAGGGACTGGGTCTGGTTTTGCAGATCCCATGGGGAAGCTGAAGGATCTCTGTGGGCAGAGTTACTTGCACTCCCCACACTGAAACCTCCCCAGACACTGCTATTTGTGTGTCACAGAGTAAGGAACCCTCAGCCCACATCCCTGTGCTCCCCACGTGCCCCATTTTGGGGGCCTCTCACCTAATCTATAACATGTGGTGCCTCCTCACCTTATTAAAGTGAGCAGGCATGCAAATTTGTAATATCTTTTTTCAGCCTGTAGATTTTTTCCTTTTAGAAACAAGAAGTTTCTCTCTAGTGAGTTTTTCCTCCCACTGTTTAAAGCAACATCACTTTTTGCAAGTAAGAAGTTAGCAGAGCCATCACCATCCAAAGTTCACCTTTACCTAAATTCTCCTACAATGGGATGAGGTCACAAAGGTCTGGGTCAGTCCAAAGCCTTTTTTTTTATCCTGGAGCACATGCTGCTCCTAATCCCTGCTCTCATTGCAGCTAACAACACATCCATAGGCTTAAGTAACCTGCATTACATAATTGGAGGGACACTGTCCTGATAACTTCCTGCAGCAGCACCAAGGACACATGGCCACTAAAAATGAACACACATCACCTCAGCATCAGAGCAATTTAAACAGCTGGACAAATGTTTAATGAGCAATATTTTGTGTAGCATGGCTGGAACAAAAATATAATTGTGTCACCCTCTTGCCTGATCCTCCCAGGAGAAGCCACAATCTCCTCCAGAGCCAGCCCAAACACACAGGGGTGACCCGAGCCTGGCAGTGCTCCCACAGCAAGTCTGATTTCATCTTTGACAGGCAGCAAGCTGATCACATTAATGGGTCTGGCTAGGAGCTGCCTGCCTGCTGGTGCTGCCTGCATGTGAATCCTGGCCCCCAGGGCTGCCTCTCCACCCTGCACCCCCTCTCCACCCCTTTATCCTCCTCTCCCAAATGGAGAAGGGCTGGGCTGGCACTGGCACAACGCCCTGACCTGGCCAAAGGATGTGTGGCACCTGAGCTGCCAGGGGAGTGAGCTCAGGGTGCTGTCCCAGCACAAGTTCTATGCCTCTAAATGGAATTTCTCACCAGATGTGGAAACAGCAGTGCAGGGATGCAAGGTGGCTGATGCCAGCACCTGCTACAGGTGTCAGCCTGAGAGCAGCTACTGCACCCACACGAAGGAAACAAAGATTTAAGGTGTCTCATGCAGGTTTTATGTGGAAACCCCAGTTGCTTTGCTGGTCCTGGCTTAGCTCCACTTGTCCTGTGCCCCACCCTGCCAGAAGTTCCTCTTCACTGCATAATGTTGTACTCCATCTGGTTTTTATTGCCCATAATAATCTTTTAATTCCTTGACCTTTCCTTAACCCAAATTTTCCAGATCCCAAATCTAATTTCTTACAAATCATTAGCTTAGAAAAATCAGAGTGCATCCCCACCAAGAATAATGACAGATCTCAGTGCCAGCTGTTAAAAGCCCAGCAAACCCTTCTTCAGTATGCAGATTCAGGCAACAAGTTAACATTTGTAAAGAATCTTTCAAAGTTTTGCCAAAATATTAAAGAAAAAAAACCAAACACACACAAAAAATCCTTTTCCTTGCATTGCTCACTAAGTAAAATGCAAAGTCTTTAATTTCATATCAGCATTGACTAAAAGATATCAAAATAAATATGGAATTGAACATATTTTAATTAGATCAAGTCCACATATGGAAAGCCCCTCCTGAGTGGTACATTTGCCTCATCACTTTGAATTTACAGATTCCAGGCTTTGGTTAAAGGATAAGGAGCAAGAATGTGTAAGCCCAGGTGAGCCATTTGTGGCCTCCATAAATCTGCATACCCAGGGCTTTTTCACCACGCCATCAAATATTAATAAGTGGTCTTAGGTGGTTCCAAGTGCAAAGACAACAATTTAAAAGTGTAAAGCCACTAAAAGATCTTCATTTAAAAATCTTTCATTCAAAATCTTTTATTCCACATAAAATCTTGTGGCTGGGAGGCATTTGGGATTGAAATACTGCACACCTAAAGCAGAGAACTGGACAAACTTTAAAATAAGTTTATCCATGGCTTCAAACTCCACAGGCAATCCCAATAAAGTTCAGGCCCATGGATGAACATGGCAGATGTGGAGTGACAGAAATGTGATTACCACTGAAAAGGACATGTATGTAGGTCAACCAGGATATCAGATACCACCATAAATACTCATAAAGATATAAAACCCCATCTGCTCCCAATTCCATTTACATAGAGATGTTAGAAGAGATGTTAGATACCTGGCTGTGATTCACAGAATATTATTACACCATTATGCTGCTGCATTATCAAGGTGAGATAAGCGTTACATTATGATATAATGAGCATATGTTATGCCTAATATCTTAATAGAGAGTTTCATTGACCTTTGAATGTCAAAATTAACAGCAAAATTCATCAAAAATTCTGCTTCAGTTCAATGAAGGGTGTGGATAAAAATTGCTGGAACTAAAAGCACCAGAAAAAAATATCCAACAGTGACTTGTCTTAAAAGAATGTTACAACTTTTAATATTCATTTAAGTAGGATTTCGACTTTTCTTTCCCTTGATGTTAATGCTCAGTGCTAACAATATTTTAGGGTACTGCATTTTACTCTGATGAATACATACATTAAGGAGTGATTTTAAAGGAGATATTAACATAACATTTACTGCTATTTTAGAAGTGAAGTGGTGACACAGAAGAGCAGGAGAAGGATGAGAGCACGTTTCCAAGGTGTAAAATGATCTTAGCAGGACAGCTTTGGAGCGATAATTTTATGGCATAATTTTAAGACATCATTTTTCATCTTCAGGAATATTTCCACAGACTCCTGCAGCATCTGTGCCCTTTAGGGGAAGCAAGGAGAAGGCAGAGAGGCTGCTGCTGGTTCTCTCAGTGTACAAAAATGGTCATATCAGGGAGAGTGCAACTACAAAACAGCAGAGGGCTGATAAGGGGACTAAGGAAGATGTAAAACTGGGAATATTTTAGGGTAAAAAAATCAGCCACTACCTTAACACGCACTGATGAACTGCTTATGTGATTAGAGTGTCAGATAATACAGTGATACAGGCAGATTTTCCACCCTATTTCCTGAGGTTATATATTCATTCCTGCACCAAAAAGGTGAGCCCCAGTGCCAGGGGAGGCACTGGAATCCTTACAAGTGCACTGACACTTCCCTTTCCAAGCCACAACAGTGTAGCTACATCCTACTGCTAAATGAAATGTTTTCCCCTGCATCTTGAAACTGCTGATTTAAAAGGGATTGTTACACACACAAAAGAGTTGATTCTTCCAAAAGGTGTGATTGAAAGAAAGTAGAGGAGAGCAGTGTTTTACCAAAGAATTTTCATGTATATTTCAATATCAAATTTAACAAAATTAAATGAAGTGTCAAAAGGTGCCAGGCAAATCCCACAAGGAACTCAGATAAAATGCTCAATGATTCATTTTTTTACTCTGTGAGACTCTTTGGAAGAAAATGCATCTAATTTTGTTCAATTATGTTTGTATCTGATTTTTAATGCACAGAAGTTAATGGAAAGATATAAATACTGTCCTCCTCCAAGCATAATTATATCAGAGAGGTGCACACTGAGGGAGTAGGAGAAATGTTTAAGTTGAAGCATAACCCTGGTAGAAGAACAAAGCTGGCTGTGAAAATATTTAGGGTGGGAAATTAGAAGGTTGGTTTAAAAGCAAAACAAATTAAGTTGTCTCCCTACAACTAAGAGGCCATCTTACCTGTCCATAGACAGAATATGGTTTTGAGAAAAAAACAACCCTCAAAAACATAATGGGGATGGAAGTTATGGCAGTGATTGGGAGCTTGGGTATAGACTTTAACAAAATCTCCAATGCCATCAGGCAATCAAGATTTCCTTTAAATGATGCTTGAACTACACTGAACAGATAAGGTGAGAAAATAAAAAGGTGAAATGTAATTGTTAGCAATTTTTCCAAACTGCTGGAATTTTCACATCTATTTATTCCTATTCTTATCTGCAGTTCCCCAGCTGCCCAAATCTTCCTCCATTCTTATTTAAGCCATTGCATTTAATGTTTTTGATTGAAAATATCTTGTCCTGGACTATTTGGCCTGTACACTCTCCTAAGAATCTTTTTTTTCTTTTTTTTTTTCCCTCCATCTTTCACAAGACAATTTTCTGATTTCTGTCCTAATATCTCAGTATATCCCAGTATAACCAGCACCCTTGTTTCCTTTAAGGCTGCTGGAAGATTCCCCTGTGAAATTTAGCAAGTACTCCTTGCTAATAGCAAAATTTCAACACAGACATACAAATCACGTGCTTCCACCACATTTTGAACATATTCCACTTGGAGCCTCGCCATATTAGGACTACTTGACTAGATTTGCAAGAATGATGAGCTTTAGTTTGTGTAAATCACCAGCTGAAGCTCATTTTCAAATAGAGCTAATCAGAAATTATTACTGAACCCAAAAGTGAAGAGGCCAGCTCTGTAACCGCGGTGCTCGCTAGGGTTGCAAACGAACTCATCAAAGTTCAACTACTTGATTTTATATGTTCTTCAATGAAGAATTCTTTTTCCTTATTTTACTTCATTAAAAAAAAAAATTAAAGGAATTTTTAGAGGTAAAAATTATTCCCCAGCCACTTTATCATGTAATAAAACTACAATCACAGTGCAGCCTGTTGGCACAGGGACCCTTGAACAGAAGGACTGGGGTGGTGCCACCTCTCAAGAGGAGCTTCTGCAGCTTTTCATGCATGAGCCAGGAACAGGGGCTAAGACAACTGACAGGGAATAGAAAAGCAGCTGTTGAACTGCATAAATCATGGAATTATTTAGGCTGGAAAAGCCCTCCCAGCCCATGGAGTCCCAGCTGTGCCCCATGCCCACCTTGTCCCCAGCCCAGAGCACTGAGTGCCACCTCCAGGTGCCACCTCCAGGGATGGGCACTCCAAAGCTCCCTGGGCAGCCCCTGCCAAGGCCTGAGCAGCCTTTCCATGGGGAAATTCCTGCTGCTGTCCAAGCTGAGCCTGCCCTGGCCCAGCCTGAGGCCGTTCCCTCTCCTCCTGTCCCTGTTCCCTGGAGCAGAGCCCGACCCCCCCTCCCTGCCCCTCCTGTCAGGGACTTGTGCAGAGCCACAAGGTCCCCCCTGAGCCTCCTTTTCTCCAGCCTGAGCCCCTTCCCAGCTCCCTCAGCCCCTCCTGGGGCTCCAGCCCCTTCCCCAGCTCCGTTCCCTGCCCTGGACACGCTCCAGCCCCTCCAGGGCTCTCCTGCAGGAGCCACAACTGGACACAGCCCTGGAGGGTCTCACAGTGCCAGCACAGAGGGACAATCCCTGCCCTGGTCACACCATTGTACAGGTAATTACCACAAGTGACATGTGCATTATTAGCCTCAAAACAAAATATCTATGTCATTAACACATGATCCATGAGTCTGTAATACAGCCTTGGGAAAATGTTAAAATCTCAAACTCCAAATATATCCTTGGAATTAAAAGACTCAACTGTTCGGGTACGAATGTAAAAAACCCTAAGCACAAAGAGCTTTTTCTTTAGCACTTCTCCTCTACTACACACCTTTAGCCTCAATTTAATTCCAAAACCTTGTTTTCACCATCCTCTCTCTGATTCTTTTATTAGGCTAAAAATTGAGCTTTCCAGATCTGCATGTTAAATGTACTTTGAGTGAGGAAAGAGGAAAAAAAAATCCCAATGCTTTTCCATCAAATGCTTCATCAGAAATGCATACTCACAAACTCTTCTCAGGAAATTCAGAACAGAAGAAGGTGGAAGAGGCTTATCAAATCATTAAATATAGATGTGCACAGTTGACCTGTTGGGCATCAGGACTTCCACGTATCATCAAGAGAAAACAGAAAAACGGAATTCAAATGGAAAGTGGAATATTTAAATTTTTTGCACGAAGCCTTTGGTTCTAAGAGTTACATCAAAATAACCATAAAATTATTTTAATAGCAATGAGACTCCTCAGTACTCAAAAAGGTCTCTGTTTTAGGGTCATAGAGGACAGAACCAATGGCTGAGGAATTCACTCTTGCTGATACAAAACCCCAGCAGTCGAAACACTAACACCAACTACTCTGGTGTTAAAATTTTCCCTCAAGTACATGTCTGCATGCTCATCACTCACTGCCCTGAAGACAGCCAAACACCTAATTTCATCTTGCTTTCCTAGGTATCAAAGTTATCAGAAAATCACAAAATGGGACCTTAAAGATCATAAAGTTCCAATGCCAGGGGCAGAGGAACCTTCCACTGTGCCAGGCTGCTCAAAGCTCCAGGCACCCTGAACTTGGACACTTCCAGGGATGGGGCAGCCACCACTTCCTTGGCCAACCTGTGCTAGGGCCTCATCAACCTCACAGTCAATATTTTTTTTCCTAATATCCCATCTAACACTACTCTCTATCAGAGTGAAGCCATTCCCCCTTGTCATTGGAAATTGTCTCTCTCTTCATCTTTCCTGTTGTCTCCATCGGGCACTGGAAGGCCACAATTCAGTCCAAAGCTTCTCCTCTCTAGGCTGAACAATATCCCTGATAGCAGGGATTTCCCCAACCTTGGAGCAGCACCAGCTCTTGGCCTGATGGCCTGAGAGACTGACCTAGAGCAGAGGCTGGACAGTGTTAAAGGAATAAAGTAGGGATTTATTAAAAAGCCTTCAAAGGATTCACCTTGGGCAGTGCAAGAGCCTGACTGTGGCTGTACCCAAGATGGACCCAAGATGGACAACACGTCATGAGTANTTCATCTTTCCTGTTGTCTCCATCGGGCACTGGAAGGCCACAATTCAGTCCAAAGCTTCTCCTCTCTAGGCTGAACAATATCCCTGATAGCAGGGATTTCCCCAACCTTGGAGCAGCACCAGCTCTTGGCCTGATGGCCTGAGAGACTGACCTAGAGCAGAGGCTGGACAGTGTTAAAGGAATAAAGTAGGGATTTATTAAAAAGCCTTCAAAGGATTCACCTTGGGCAGTGCAAGAGCCTGACTGTGGCTGTACCCAAGATGGACCCAAGATGGACAACATGTCATGAGTATTCACACTTTTATAAGTTTGGGTCCATTTCCATATTGGGGTTCATTGTCCAATTGCAGCTCCAGGTTCTGCAGTCCCATCCTCCCAGATTCTCTCCTCAATTTGCTGCTGTTTGCACATTTTGGGGCTGAAGCTGCAGCGGTGTCCTTGGTTCTGGGGCTGCAAAAGGATTGTTTTGTGTGACTGAGCTGGGAGGAGAACTTGGAACACTTTATATGAAGTTCAGAGTTAAATTCTAATGCAGTACAGAATCTGAAAAATTTGAAAGCTAAAACTTAAGGCAATTTGCCTTAACTTTGTCATTTTCTTACACCTTCCTGTTCAATAACAGTCACCAGATGCTGCTCTGATTCCATCTCTGCTGATTTTAGTCTCCTCCTGACATTTTCCCAGTCAAGTTCTAATAAAAATCCCCATTTCACACCACATCCAACGTGTTTCCCTTGCAGCCATCCGCAGATGTAAGCATATATGTACTATGCATATACAATTTTGAACAGGAAAATTGCATAGCGGAAACTGAAACAAAACAGGAGACTATTAACTGGAAGCAAAAGCAGTAATTTGAAGCAATTAGGACATATTTTGTGCTTCAGATGAGAGCCATCAGCATACAGCTACTATATATATACATCTTTAAACTTGAGGAAAACACAGAGACATAGACACAGAACTATGCAGAAATAAATGTAGCCCTAAATGTAGAACCCTTGAAATTATTAGAAGCAAGACATAGGAGTAGAGGGAGTGAAGAGTCAGCATCAGGATTATCAGGATCATTAATTATTTTTTGTACTTATAGACAACAAATATAATTTTCAAGGCTGAAGATCTTTCAGTAGAGCAGAGTGAGCTTGAGAATGTTTGGGGCAATATTTGAGGTGGTGTCCCTGAGCAGAGAGGAAAAGAACCTGCTAATTCCATGTGTTCCCTGTTCCCACTCCATTCATCACGGCTGAGTCCAACATAAATAGTTTCACAAGGTCAAAAATAAATGGGAAAACCCATTATCAGTAATACCAAGGAGCCAGTTAGGGCCAGAGGAGAGGAATGAATCATCTTTCCTTACTCTTGAGGAAATGGGATATTATAATTAATGGGGAGAAACTGCATCCATTTCATGCATATAACATGAATTCTAAGGGAACCAAGACATTTTTGACAAATTGGACTTTGCCCACAACATACTTATTAATTCATAAATTAAAAATATATTCTGTTACACTATCAAAGGAAATTTTGCTTGTTTCTGTCTCTCTCAGCAATCTTTTTCCTTTTTCTATTTTATCTCCCAAGTTGCCAAGAGAAAAGAAAAAAGAAAGCTCACATTTTTGAAAGAAAATCTTAAAGATCATAAAGGAGTTCACATCCATCTTGAACCATTATGCTTCTCTGCATTTCAGATTGAGTTGAAGTTTCTAATTGAAATGATTTTTTCATGAGTTAAACTATAAAGGAGAAATAAGTGATACATTTAAATTATTTATCCATCTTATTTATAATTAATTAGGTTTTTCTCTGTGCACAGCCGGGCTATACCAGAGCGTTTGATTTTTAAAAACTCCTCTATCATCAGGCAACAATGGATGACTGCTTTTCTCATGTCACTTTTGTTTTAGTTTGCTCTAGAGGTTCAGACAACTCCCATTCACTCCTCGGTTGGCCTTAATGCATTAACCCTCTCAAGACACAAAGGACAGCAAGGACCTTTCCAGGGAGAGGTGCTGGGCAAAGCTGTGCCCAGACCACACCTGTACGAGCTGCTGGATGTGTAGAGGTGAGGAGGGAAAGGTTGGGATCAATCCCAGTTAAACCCAGGTCTTTCTTCCTCATTTCCACTGAAGGACAAGAGGAAAAAGCTGTAGCTGAGTGAACAGCCACCAAGGGCTCTTCTTGAGCAAGGCAAGCAAGTTCTTTCCTTCACCTAAAAATAAAGAGGGGAAACTGCTTACAAGAAGCATGGGAGGCAAGAAATTCTGAAGGAAAATAGAAATAAGATGTTCCATGTCGTTCTTCTACCACTGCTGCAGGGATGGCTCCATCCCACTCTGCACACAATGGGAGAAGCAGCAGAACTTGGCACAGATGGATCAGGGCAGACAGCACTGGGAGCTGCTCCTCACCCCTGCCTGCACCAAACCACCCTCACCACAGCCTAAAGCACGACAGTTTTTATTCTACCATGTTTATCCCAGCTGGAAACAAATAGGGAGAAAGGTTGGGGTTGTTTTGCACACCGGTGTTGAGTGAATAAGTGGCAGGAGGGGGAGTGTAAGCCCTCTCAGAGTGGTGTCTTGAAAAATAAAAAATGTTTTAAAAAATCAAGATTTCAAAGTTTCCCTTTGTCTCTGGTTAAAATGATAAGCTTTAAAATGATTAGCTTTAAAATCTGAAGTAGAAAAGAAGAGCTTTAAGATTGCTTCCTTGGTCTCAAGAGTC
This sequence comes from Rhabdornis inornatus, assembly GCA_013397075.1. Taxonomy (NCBI): domain Eukaryota; kingdom Metazoa; phylum Chordata; class Aves; order Passeriformes; family Rhabdornithidae; genus Rhabdornis; species Rhabdornis inornatus. The sequence goes on along the minus strand of VWZS01006056.1, from coordinate 40,802 downwards.
AGAAACATTCCTCTCAAGCAAAGGCTGACAGGCATATGCCATCACAGGGCTCCACACACAGGTGGGCCTTTTCAAGGAAAAGAAAAAGTATTTTGCTGTGCAATAAAATCCAAGGCAACTTAAAAGGATTTGGGTTGGGTTTTTTTTTCTAAAAGACAAAAGGTGCTGCACTTATAAGACAAAGCAAATGTTAAAAAAAACCCTTAAGACTGGATAATTTTCACAAATGTATTATTCTTTATGAAGGGTTTGAGAAATTGCTAAAGCTCACTTTCTCCCAAGGAACCTGGTGACAGTGCAATAAAAGCTGCATTTCTCCTGTATAAATCACAAAACTCAGAATGAGAAGCTTCAAGAAAGCACAAAACTCTGCAAAGGCAGTCAGAGCTCAGCGTGCAGTAACACCCTAGCTCTAAAGATATTTTATATTTTCTAACACTTACAATACCCTGCCTCAATTTTGCAATTGACTAAGAAACAATTGGACTTTAAATGAAGAATAATGGAAAGCTGTACTGAAATCTGCACCACTGAATTGCCACAAGGAAGGGAAGAGCAGGACTGAGCTGCTTCATCCCAAATCTGAGCTGATGGGGAAAGTGGCAGCATCCCTCTGCATGCCCAGCTTGAGGGAGGCTGGGGTTTCCTTCACAGCCCCAGAGAGCACACGGGGCTCTGGAGCACAGAGCTTTATGTGGAAAACAGGAAAAACAGGGTTCAGTTTGTGCTGGATCCCACAAACCTGGGGTTTTTGAGCTTTCTGTGCTTTCTGGCACTGACCCCCTGGAGAACACTGCTTTTGACCTGAGGCCTTGGAGAAGGCTTCCAAAATTTGAGTGATGGAGTTAAAATCATGGGGGTGTAGTGAAATAGAAGTGTGTGCTTTCACATGGCAACGGGTTTTAAATTTGAGGTTTTTATAATATAGTAAATAGGTATGGGACAAGATGGAGGATTTTGGGTGGTGTCTCCTCTCAGTGATCTTCTTCCTTCTTCTTCATGGTTTCAGGCTGTAGTTTCTGGTTGGACAGTTAGTGCTGCACTGAGGGTCATTGGAATTTGGTTATTGGTTTAAAAGTGTGGATAATACAGGTGTTAATGCTCTATTGGACTGTTTAGCTTTAAGAGACCTTGTAGCAGCTGGATTCAGCTCCATTTTGCTCACTTGTAGCTGGTAGCTAGGAGTGTTGCTGAACTTTCTGTACTTTAGATAAGATTTAATAAACAACCCAGTCCAAACACGAGAAAATCCGTTTCCTTCGTGTATTTTTTAATCCTGGCTCTGAGTGAAGGCAGAAGAGACTCCAGAACAACCACTAATTAAGTGGTGCAAACCACCAATGTTAGAAGTTTGTGTGGCCCAGCAAGCCCAGGAAGACCCTGGCAGTGCCAACCCAGCAAAGAGCCACGATAACCTGGGAATTCCCTGTGCCACCCCTCTGATCCCTCCAACCACTCTGTCCCATGAAAAACTTGTTCCTTTGCACACACTGTTTGTGCACTGGCTCTGTGAGACCACAGATCACCAGTCCTCATCCCTGCCATGTCTGAGATGGAATCATTTAGGGAGGAAAAGTCTTCTAAGCTCACTGGGTCTGAGCACTAACCATATTAGTGGCTATCTTCTTTTTTCCCTTGCCTTCAGTCAGAGTCAGGATGAAAGCATGAGAGACAGGAGTTTTGTGTTCAGACTCAGTTGTTTATTAATACTTATCTATAGTACAGTGAGTTCTAGAGCACTTCCAGCTGACAAGCAAAATGGAGCTGGATCTCGCTTGCCACAAGGTCTTTTAAAGCCTAATTATCCAATTAAAAACTAACATCTCTATTATTTATACTTTTGACCCAATGACCAAACACCTGTGACCTGCACTGCAGTACTTTCTAGCCAACCAAAAACTACTGCCTGAAACCAAGAAAAAGAAGGAACAAGAAGGAAGAAAGAGACAACACCCAAGACCCTCCATCTTGTCCCATACCTATTACTATATTCCAAAACCCCAAATTCCAAACCCTTCACCTTAAGGTGATATTACACACTTCTAACTACACACCGGTGATTCCAACTCCATCACTCAATTTTTGAATCCTTCTCCAAGGCCTCAGGTCAAAAGCAGTGTCCTGCAGGGGGTCAGTGTCAGAAAGCACAGAAAGTTCAAAACTCACAGGCTTCAGGGTTCCAACATAACCTGACACTGCCAAGCATGGCACTAAACTGTGCCTGGAACTGCCACTTCTACATGGGTTTTAAAATGAGAGTAAAATCAGAGAATCACAGAATGGTTTGGGTTAGAAAGGACCTCAAAGATCATCTCATTCCACCCCCTGCCATGGGCAGGGACACCTTCCACTGTCCCAGGGTGCTCAGAGCTCCATCCAACCTGGCCTTGGATACTTCAGGGATCCAGAGGCAGCCACAGCTGTCCACCCTCTCATGGAAGGATTTACTAAAAATACCTCCAAGGCTCTTTGTGCAAGACCTCCATGGTCCCAGGAGCTGAACTAAAAGGAATTCCCAGCAAACTTCCTGCAGCTCCCTCCCTGCTCCTCAGCACAGCCACACCCAGCAGCACACCAGGGCTCCCATAGATGCTCTCCATGGGAGCTCTCAGCTCACCAGCACCAGGGATTGCTGGATCCTCCTGAGGTTTGCAGCCCTGACTGCTGCTCACAAAACCTCACTGCACCCTTGTCTCACACAGAAAACAACCAATTTTTTTGAAAAATTATATATCTCGCCTCTCCCCATAACACAGAGAGGGGGAAAGCTGAGTACACACCTACCATCATCACCTTAACACATCCTGTGGGTAGAGTGAATCAGTCAGGATGCTAAAGGTCAGCAGCCTAAACAAATATAAATTGAAGGACAATTAAAACAGATCTCTTCACTTGAGGGGCCCATCTTTCCTGTACAGTCTCTGTTTTACTGGCACATCCAGCTCCAAAAACACGGGGAACTCTGTGAGACACAACTAAATGTGAACCCAAGGTGAGTAATACACCATCCTGCCATAGGATTCTTGCTGTCTTGAAATGCAAGAACAATTCAATTCCCCCTAAAAATAAATATGGTTTTCAGCCCTTCTATGCAAAAGTGCTGTATTGCACTGTTTATTTCTAATAGGAAAGTTATATAGGATTGCACATGGTTCTTCCTCCCCTTAGGGAGGCTCTATTTCACCTTTTGATTTAATTTTGTTTGATGTTTTCCCCACCATTTTAGAAATGTTTTCAAAGCAGACAATCTCCTATTGAATCTCCCTCTTAAAATAAAGGCTTATTATGGTTGATGATTTATGTAAGCCAAGAATAGTTTTACAAGTCCTCATGCAAATAAGACTTGAAGCAAAAAACCCCACAGGGATTCCCATGCCCTCAGGTACTACAATGTTTTAATTCGGTTGGTTACACAAACCCTACCTTTCCAAAAACCATTTTTGTTTTCTTTGTCAGAAGCACACACTTTCTTGTTGCCTGGCCTAAGGGCTTCTTTTGTTAGTTTGTTTAGTTAAAAAGCTGTGGGTTTGGCAGCCTGCCTGGTGATGCTGCACAGCACTGTGGGGATTTCAAGTGCTCTCCCATCACTTGCAGGTATTTTTGTTGTCACAGATTTAGGGTTTGACTCAACCCCATGTTCTACCAACAGCTGCAGGAGCCACCCTCAGACATTGAGCAGGACCCCAAATTGGGGGAGAGATTTTTGCTTCCTCTCACTACAGCAAATCCCTGGCAAGTAGCCCTATATGGAGGATTAATTTTTATATAGATTTGTAGGTGATACAGGTGATCCTGTGGTTATAAAGGGACATCTCGAGGTGAGCGGCCACTTGGGGCAGAAATAAAAATAAAAAAAGAATAAAAGAAAATAATAATAGTAATAATAATAATAAAAATTAAAAAATTTAAAAATTAAAAAAAAAAAAAGAAAAAGAATGGAAGGCAAGGTGGAAGAAAGGAAAATAATAAGTTCTCTTGTGATCTCAGCTCCTGACTTCAACCTGTACCACATTACACCCCTCAGCTTTTGAAAGACATCTCTGAACACAAATAGACTAAAACAACACTGTGCACCTGAGCAGTCACTTTGACCCCGTGAAAAGCACCTTTCAAGGTCCATCTTTGAAACTCAACAAGCACCTGATCAAAAGGTGCATTAACTGCTGCAGCAAGAGCATGTGGTGCCCAAAACCAACCCTAGCCCAGTGAATTGCTGTTGCAATCCTGATGAATGATGAAACAGATAATATCAATGACTAATAGGACAGTGTAAATAACATGAGAAAGAAGATTTTAATTTTTCACTCTGTTAAGCAAGATTTATTTCACCTACAGCATTGACTTTTTTAAAAGACTTGAAGATGATGTTGTGGGATTGAATCACTGTGGCTGAATATTGGTCTCAGACCCTCACAGAGCAAATTTCCCAGTCAAAACAAATGAGAGAATTTAGAGGGAGCAGGGCAGGGGTTGAAGGCAACATCACTTTTGTAGGATGAGAAAGACTTAATGGCACCATTAACTTTTTTTTATGGAAAAAGATTTGCAGAACATGGCTTGGTTCTGCTAAGAAATCACCTGTAGGAAGGAAAGGGCAGCTCCCTCTTGCCTGTCTGGACACTTCCACCAGAGAAATTCAGAGGAAAACACCCCTTGTTTCTTATTTGATTGTTGGGGGGTTGCTCTGTTCATCCTAATTCAATCACACAGTTGAGCTGCAGTCCAAACAGATACAGATGGGACCACAACTGGCAGGTTTAAATTCTTCTTACTACGTGCTGAAAAAAAAAAAAGATGCTTCATACCAGCTCAAAATCTGTGCTTTTGAGGAGGAGAGGAAAATGTCAGGGGAAGATGTGAAAGGACTCCACTCCTCCAGAAAAGCCAGGATCTCTTCAGATTCTTGTCCCCAAGTGTATCTAAAATACCACAGCACTCCAGCCAGCCTTTTTCCTTACTTTTACTTAAGAGAATCCATTGTTTTAAAGTGCAGCAACACAGAATCACAGCATGTTTTGGGTTGGAAGGGACCTTAAAGATCATCCAGTCCCAATCCCTCTCACTTCCACTCTCCGAGGTTGCTCAGGGCTCATCCAAACTGCTCTCAAACACATTTTTAACACCAAAAGCAACTTCCCAGCTGTCCTCCTCTTGTAGGATGCACCCACAAAGTCATACAAGCTACAGCCTGGGTGAAGACAACAAATAAAGATGCAGAGCAGTGACTTTCTATCACACAGCAACAACTTCAGGTTGCTGAGAGTCACTCTCAGAAGGAATTAATTGGTAGCATTTTACAGGCTCAAAAAAAAAAAAATCACACATCCCTCATCCACCTCATCATCTGATGATGCTGCCTCTACAAATCAGGCAATCTGCATTAAAAACATTAAACTATTTAGATGTATAAAATGAAGCCTATTTTTCCACTGATAAATACATTTAGCTCATCAACGTTAATGGGAGCTCGAGGCAACATAATTACAGAACACATATAATTTGAATTAGCTACTGTGAATCAAAAGTACAGTTTAGTTTTACCCTGTCTTCCTCTCTTATCTGCAGCCATCCATATACACCTTTTTGCCACATTTTAAGACTGCAAAGCTGCAAAAATTTTTACTGGTATAGAGTTAAACATACTTCCTTTTGTTTTTAAAGTATAAAAACATCAGCTAATTATACAGCACTTTTTTTAAAGGATATAAATACTTCAAACCCTCTTTAACTCCCTCAACGCCAAGTTGTGTTCTCAAGTCTTATCCAAGTTCATGATGGAACCTTCCTAATTCTAAAAACTACTTTTTTTCCATTTTCACTGATACACAAACAAAATTTTAATCTTCCCTGCTTTTTATCTCACTCAGTATCCTCAAATTCCACATGAGTGTCCTCTAACTTCATCTTCAATGCCTTTTTTCTCTGGGGAAGAGGAAAGAGATCAAAAGAAAGGAAGCGCAAGGAAAGCAAGTAAGAAAAATTATTTTGATAAAAAATAGAGCTCATGATAACTCTGTGTTTTAAAGAATAACATCAAGTTTTGTTGGAAATGTACATGTCCCCAAATTAAAACCTTAAGTATAATAAATGTCAGGTCTATTGTAATTGTTTACAACATCTGACAAGCAAGAAAAATTCTTAAGTAATAAATAAGAGACAGATTGCCCCACCCTTGGATCCAGAGCAGAGAACCTCAAGTCTCTAACATAAGTAAATAAAAAATGAGGATTAGCCTCTTTTTTTCCTGTGGAAAAACCCATTCCATCAACATAGAGATTAGGAAATCTCTTAGAAAATATCAGCTTCTCTTCCACTCAGTCACATCATTTGTCTGCTTAAATAGGGCATCTAGCTATTTTACACTCTGAAAAACAGTTTTTCCCCCCACTTTTATGTCCCCCTGTTAAAAATGTTTTGTTTAACTTGGCAGACTGGACATGATCAGGTGTGTTTGGCCAAGGCACATGTCCTGCATCCACCTTTTGATTCAAATAAACCACAGAGCTGGGCTTTTTCAGTGGCTACTGTGCTCACAAGACATTGCTACTGAATTAATGCTATTAAACACCCAAACCCATTAACTGCACAGATGATTAGTGAGAAAAGGGGGTGAATTACTGTACCAGACAGTACAAAGGGATACCCAGCTTCTGTAAAGAGTTTATAAACCTCAATATATGCCACTGGCTTCAGCCTTGACAGACCACCAAGAGCAAGTCAACCATGAATTCTCTCATTGTCAAATTTAATAGGATCTCAGCAAAGGGAAAATCCTCATTCTGTGCTGCAAACATTCAAAGTCACAGCCTGCTGCTTGTTTCTTAATTATGTACAAACCTATTTAGCACTTCCACTCAGAATGCCATTTTTGTCTGACTAGAACTTTTAGGAAGTGATTTTAAAATGGAGGGAGAGACTTCTCAGTCAGGAACTAAGAGCAATTGGAGGCTTTATTTTGCACAAGACAAGTTTAAAGGGGCATAAATTTTCCAAATTATTTCTTCCCTATTTTTTTTCCTTAAAGGCAAGTTCTGAATATTTTTGCTTGATTATAAAGAATCAGATTGAGTCTTTCTTCCCTCTTCACTTCTAGTCACAAATTCCCATTCTCTGCTCAGTAGAGGCATATTCTGAAACAAATACATTAATCATAATGGAATCAAGAATTCATTAGAACTTATTTTTTTACTACCTGTTTAAAAAAAAAAAAAGAAAATAAAAAAGAAAGAAAAAAGCACACACAAAGAGAAAAATAAATCTAAGAAATGTACAGAATAACCACAAGAAGTCTTACTCCATTTTTGCAATGAAAAAGGCTAATTGGCCACAATGAGAAAGTTTTAAGGGTTAAAAAAAGGAATGTGAGTCAAGGTTTGTCATTCAATATTTGACTACTACCTGCAGCTCTCTCTGTCACCAGCCTGAATATCAAATACAAATAATAGCTTAACATCCCTTGTTAAAATTCAGCCTGAATACTGTATTTTCTAGTAAACATTTCTACTAAATCTTCTAGCAACAATACAGGTTACCCAGCACTAGAAACATGCTGTGCCTCATTATGCATTTTAACTTTCTCCTCTTCTTTTCTCTTTTGATGCACAGAGAAAAGAAATACCTTGTGCAGGCTATCCTTATTTAGGTTTACTACACAAAACCACTGCATTTTTACAGAGCCATGATGCCATAAAATATTTATAAGGACAAACAAAACCAGCAGAGATCTTTGCAAAACCATTTAACACCACCAGCTTTCTCCAATTCCTGCAGAAGGTGACTGAAAGAATCTTGTTGGTTCAGTAGGAGGGAGACCAAACTAACAAGGCAGATGTGCTGAATATGCTCAGATTAGAGTCAGCAGCACAACAACACAACCTGGTTGTGCTTTCTTCTCAAGAGATGCCTTAAAGGTTTGTCTAAACAGCAGGAGCACAGTGAAGAGGGAATGATCCAGCAAGAGTTTTTTCATAATACCAAAATTCCCTTTGATTCACCGGGCAGCACCTGGGAATAATAAGGATTTTAGTTTTGTGTGGGATACATTCAGTAAGCTCAGGCTTAGCAAAGTGTGTCAGAATGGAGCAACCCTGGGTAGAAACTGCTGAAAGGTGACAAACACCATTCCTGTTAGAAGGCAGGGTGCAAGAGAATCCATCGTGGAGATGTCAGGTATTTGACACTGAGAGCTGGAGAGGGACTTTTCACAAGGTCATGGAGTGACAGGATAAGAGGGAATGGCCTGGAGCTGAAGGAAGCCAAGGTTAGTTGGGATAATAGGAAAAAAATGTTCCCTGTGAGCGTAGCAAGGCCCTGGCACAGGGTGCCCAGAGCAGCTGTGGCTGCCCCTGGATCCCTGGCAGTGCCCAAGGCCAGGTTGGACACTGGGACTGGAGCAGCCTGGGACAGTGGGAGGTGTCCCTACCATGGCAGGGGGGGCACTGGATGGACTGTGAGGGCCCTTCCAACCCAAACCATTCTGGGATTCTGAGCAGAGGCTTCTGCTCCCTGCCCTGGCAGTAGAGAAGGAAACACATACGCAATTTTTTCTACACCTTTACAGAAGATTGACCAGGCATGGAGGCAAATGCTAGGATTTCATATCCCAAATCTACAGCAGAGCAGCAGCACCAAGGTACAACACCAAAGGTATTGTTACAGTTTCATTGAATTTCGGTCCTATAGGGTAGGGGAAAATAGACAATTACCATTCTGTAACCAAAAAGTTGGAAAAACATAAGGGGGGAATAGTAAATACATTAAAAAATAACAAATCTAAACCCCCAAACCACAGCCACAGGTTTCAACTTGGAGGCAGAAACTGCAGCCAGTGTGGAGGTGCAGAGCATGTATAGAGGTAGAAGAGATTGTTGTGGGGGTTTGGGGGTTTTTTTCCCTTTAAAAAAGCAGGGTGCAACTACCAGGGAATTATTCTGGATATATGGATGGGGGGACAACAGATTTCAGACTTTCCTGATCAGCATCTCAGGAAACAAATGTAAATGCCAATTGTCTGTGGGTCACCACCGGTATCATCTTTAATATCCACAATGACACTGAAATTTCATTTCCCTAACCCTGAAATATGAAATATTGGATTCTACTTGCCTCCTGGGGAAGACCAGTATTTTTATTTTTCCTCCCTCTCTCATATTCATTGCCTGCTGTGACTCCTTAAAAATCTATTCAGATTTTCTCTCTCTCCCTTAAGTTTTACAGGATGCAGCCTATGCAAGCTCTATGACTATTTGAAAAATAGGTTTTATTAAAGAAATGAATGCACAGTTCTACCCTTTGTTCCTCTTGTATCTGTGCAGAACCTAAATATCAAACTGATTTCAAGGGAACAGGAAATATTTACTTGGTGGAGAGAGGCGAGATGAAAAAGCAGCTCTGGCACTGAATGTATTGTATCCCATCAGCTCTTCAATCAGCCTCACTACCAATTTATTTTTCAGTTATGTGCATGTCTGGGTGGGAAAAACAAGGTAAAGAAAGCAAGTTCTGAGCATCAGCAGTAATTTGCAGGTGGCTTCAAAGGAGGCAGGGTCAAACACTCCCATGTTTCAGACAGCAACACCCACATTCTACCATTTTTAGTTTTTAAAACATGAGGTTTTTACCCAGTTCCACAGGAGGACACCTTTGGAGAAAAGGTGACTTTCCCTTGATGACTACCTGTCAGCTCATTATTAGTGTGCTTCTAAGTACTGCAATTCCTTGGAAACAGAATATGACATCACAGAAAGGTTTTGCAGAAGCTCTCCCTGGATGTCCATTTGTATTAGTTTCATCATCCATAACAAGTGTTTAAAAAGCAGAAAAACAACCATGATGCATAATGCATTGTGTCATGATGCATAATAATAATAATTAAGACCCCTCCCCCACCTCCTGAGGTTTAAAAATCTTTCCAAGTAAGCATTTCAGCAGAAAGGCTTTGACAAAAATGCCATTTAGGGACTTTCACATTTACAGCCCTGCAATTTGTCATCATTTATATTAGCAAGAAGGTTTAAAATAAAAACAACAACAATGAAAGGAAGATAATATAATGCAATTTTGTACTTGATGAATCTCCTGTTGACTAAAAACCCCTATGCCTGGCAGTCAGAAAAGTTATTAACCTGCCAAATTACAGCTGGAATTGGTGTATTTTTTTCCCCCAGAATTCTTTAAGCAGAAGAATATAGAGTATCCCATATCCAAGTATTCGCAAAGGTTACTTGCCTCTGGAATATTGATTAGCACAACCCTTGTGGGAATTATTTCACTTTTCCAAAGCAAATTAAAGATCTGAAAAGCAATTCTCAACTTAACTTCAAATGCAGTTATTTAAAAATGGATGATTAACGCAATTACTGCCTGGCACAGAGAGCACAGCTTTCCAGAGGCAGCCAGCAGAATTCACAGCGAACGCTGAAATCAGATTACCTTGAAAGAGCTCCCTTGATCCAGGGAAGAAAAAATAAAATTGATACCTGGGAGCTTATTTCTCACCTGAATAACACATTTCTGCTCCTCAGCCACACACTGCATTGCAGCTGGCTGTGTGTGCACTCCAGCTCAGGTTTTCTGTGTTTTCCACACTAAAATACACAGGAGGGATTGATTTATTCGCATCCCACGACTCGTTCTCCAATCACCCCCAAGGTTTCTGAAGTGCCTGCTGAACAGTGCAAACACTGCTTAAAATAAGCATTTCTGCAGGCTATTTTCTTTAGCAATGATTCACTCAACTGTAAATTAATTTGGTTTTCCTTTTGGACTTCCATATAGGAACCAGCAGCATGGAGTGCACCTATCATGTTCCTGATTGTGGGATATTCTCATTTTTGAGGAACCCATGAAAACCAAGGATTTTTCTGCCACTGCACCTGAAAACAGGTAACAAAGCAGGGATTTGAGCTCAGGTCTTCTATGCTAATGCTAAACCATGTAACTCTGCTTTTCTGCCTCGTTCTGGAGCCATTAAGATCAACCACAGTTTCAAAACCCTGACAGAAATATTTCCACTGAAACTTTATATCAATTGCTGCTGAGTTTTAAAACACTAATACATCCTCCTGCTAAAATAAAGATTTGATAACAGCAGTAATACACATTTCAGAGGTAATTATTTTAGTCTTTTTTTTTTTTATTCCTATTTCAGGTTCTAAGAATGTGGCAGTTTTAAATCTTTAGCAGAGAGCATAAGTGATAATGAGCTGTAAATCCACAGAACTAAAATGTTGCTGGGAGCACTACTTATGACTTGTCAATCAGTATGCCTAAAAGTATATCAGGAGTCTAGAAAGTGATGGGATTTTTCTTCCATTACATACATTAAACCCCAGACTATGAACAAAAAATTGAAGATGTCTATATGCTTGGGTTTTTTTGGTAGTTCTAGGAAAGGGTCATATAACAACATTTTTGTTTATTGACCAATGCAATGGCTCACTGATGACTTTTTTCTTTCTTTTCTGAATAAAGAGAAGAGCAGGCTAGCAAATGTGAGCTGTTATTTAATCCTATATTATGTAGTGTTTCATGTTCCAATGAATTTATTAATGAATTGGGAAGCTGTGTAAAGACAAATGTAATTGTCAGCAAGAACCAAAAGCAATGCATTGCAATCAAGAACAAGCAAATCTTTGTTACGTGTACTAGAATATTTAGGAATTTCTGTAAGTGCATAAAATGAAGTGTCTTTATTAATGTTTATTGGTTAGGAAGGTCTCCAGAGGCTGGAAAGCTGCCCCAATTTTATTCCCTGGGTTCTGGAGCACCACAACTCTACCTATGATGTGGAACAAACTGAATTGTCCATTTCAGACAGAAGGAATTTTGAGCTATGACAGGTCAGCAGTGAAAATTCAAATATAAAGAGGACTTGATAACATTTCCATCTGCAGTTACTGCTTAGTGGTGGGAAAAAAATTATAAAGAGAGGCCTTTTTCCACAAGCACAATTGCATGTCCATCAGGTGTTAATATTTGCCACAGCCACCATCCAGAAAGGAGTCTCAGTTTCTGTACTTAGAGTTCATTAGTTGTGGTTCTAACACTCTTATCCTGGAATAATCCCAAAAGATCATTTATAGACAAAAAATTGTAGACTAGGTCACCACCAACTGCTCAGACCCAACACAAAGAGAACAGCTCTGTTATTCCTGAAAGGCAAGGACAGAGAAAACAGGAATAACAGAATCTTTCAGGGGGCAGTTCCTCATGTGGTTTAGGTCAAATTGTGTAGGGTTTGAGGGCTAATATAGCCACTTTAAATCAGGTATAATAAACTGGACAGGGTCTCATAAATGCGAGGATGAAAATGGCCTGGGTACTCTGACGAGGAAAAATAATTCAAGATACACCTTTTCTACTCTTTTGCTTATTCCTCATTGTTGATGTGTCTTGTCCCTTGAGAACCTCAGTCCTGAAAGTTCTCCAACATTTGCACATTTATGCCAGAGCACAACTAATTAAACACCATTTTGCCAAGACCTTCACATTTGTTAGAGCCTGTCAAGATCAAAAGCCATGTATGTTAATGGTTTTATAGAAGTATACATACTCGTTTTGAAATTGCATGCCAGGCTTTGGTTTTTGAGGTTATATAAAATTATTTGTCTGTGATATTTTCTCAAAAAGTTTATTTGCTAGAGACACCAGTAAAACTGGTCTCAAATACAAGATTGCTGGCTGATATAATTCAATCACTTCAATTCTCTTTTCTATGGAAATCTCATTGATCTGATCTGTGATCTCTTCCTTTGCCAGAAAGCATTTTTGTGAATACTCTTTCTAAACATTCTCCCACATATACACCCCAAGCTGATGAAAGCACAGGCAGAACTTGAAAGGAATATTGACTTTGTAGGAGTACATTTATTATCATTAAGTCAGTTTTTCCAAGAGGGAATAAGATCCACTCCAGGTGTATGAATCCAAACTTCTTTCTGGCAGAGCTAAAGAAAAATTTCTCATGCAATTTTAGTCATCTCTGAGGATGAATATTTACATTTCTGGTGTGACTGAGGAAGAGCAGAAAAGGGAGCAGTAGGAGAAAAATAATTTAAAACACAGGTAAATTACTCTCCTCACTTTCAAACCAATTTTTTGGGACTAGCAAGTGCTGTGAGATGGCACCAGAAACAGCCCTGGGCAGGAGAAGGGAGGACAGCAGGAAGAAGCAGCTTTTCCTCCTGAGGTGAGAGCTAGTGCTGCACTTGCTATTAATGCACGAAGAAAAGACAAACGACACAAAAATTTCAATTTTCCTGCCCTCTGGCCAAGAAAACCTTCCACATATGGGTGGCCCACAGTAGCTAAATAGTTTGAATTCACTAATTCCACTTTGAAAATAAAGCATATGGGTTATCCAGTGATTTTTGTTGGTTTGGTTTTTTTTTCCCCTCTCCCCAGACAATCTTGTTTCTGCTCTGTTTAGTTGTTGTTTCTAGGCATTACTAATTGTCATTCATGGCAAACGTAGTCAGCTGCTCACAGACCCAATTCCAAGAGGAAGCTGCAGGCTTTTTTTTTTTTTTTTTGAGAGAAAAATATCCAGGTTAGTGCCAGAGGATCATTTCCTCATTCTAATAACCTTCTGTACCTCCTTTTCTCTTGAGATATACAGAAAATAGACATTGCAAACAGCAGAGGACGGAGACACCTGTAAGACACAGGGATTAGGAGACAGCTGACAATATTTCTCACTGTCCAACATGTAAATGCTGATTTCTGGGGTGAAAAAAAAAAGAAGATTAGCAATCAATGGTACAGACTAGATACAGGCAGATTGGAGAGTGGGGAAACACCCTGGGGTGAGGGTGTCCCCAGAATCAAAGATTTAAAAAGGGAAGGGGCTGCCCCAGCTTGTGAACCTGTTCTCTTTTCCCCACTATCAGATGAAATTGTGTGCAGCCCTGACCACATCCTCCCTTTAAAACAGTACACTCAGATTGTAATCAAACCAACCAGCCAATCCCAAATACACTGAGAAAGTGTGAAGGTCAGGGAGAGAAGCAGAGAAAGGTTTGCACCCATTAAAACCAGCCAGGGAAGCGTGACTGGCCCCAGAAAGGGCAATAGGTGTGCCAGGCAGAACACCAGCACTCTGACAAACCTGCTGTGCTCAGGGGAAAAACAATATGAAAATATTCAATGCTACACTTAAAAAGGAAGTCCATCAGATTTCTGTGCAAGCCTCAGGAGACTTTAACTGAGGTCAGAGCTGCATGTCAGCCATGTGTCCCTCCTCTCTCCCCCAAAGAAAGACCCTTCAAAATTCATCTCTATCTGTTTGTAGCTGCCTGAAGGTGGGAAGCCAGACTAGTTACGGGTATATTGAGCTGGGATTCAGTAGCATTTAGGAAGAGTTTTATGCTTAAAACAGCAACAGTTCATGCTGTGCACCTGGATGTTGAAATCCTATCAACAGCTACCAGCTTTTACAAGAAGATCCCACGGGAAAACACAACTGAGGCATGTGACACCAGTGGCAATGAAGAGTGTGGTGGGGTTTTTTGGACACAGGACATGTGGGTAGGTTGCCCCTTCCTTCTGAGCTTAGATTTGCCTCTCCAATGCAAATCAGCACTGACCTCTACTGCTGGACTATTGGAATGTGTTCTTCCCATGGAGGGAGCAAGGACAATGCAGTGACATGGAGATGGTATTTTCCAAAGGGTTTTCATGCTGCTCACCATGAATTCCTTTACTTCCAGAGGCTCAAAGCTCTAAGGATATTTATATCCACCCAAAAGAGCACTTGTGAGATGGGCAGGGGATGTGTTCCCACTGCACAGACAGGGAGGTGAGTTAGAGACTTCGATGGAATAACTTGGAGTGCCTCATTCAGAACAGTCATTTTACCCACTTGGATAGCTTTCCCCTACTCCAAGATCACCTTTGCAAAGAAGATTTCTGCCTGGAAGACCATACAGAGAATGCTAAATAAACAAAACAAAACAATAAAAACAACAACAAAAAAAGCAGACACAATTATCTCCCATGGAATTCTTAATGCACTTCCCACACATGCTTTAGTGTATTTTGCAGCAACGTCCTCAGGTCACAAGCTTAAGTAGCTTACCCAAGGCCAGGCAGAGTCTGAGGACCTGTCCACATGGGGATACTCAGGAAATGAATCTGAAATTAAACTTTTAAAAAGAATGAGCTAAGCAGCATCCTAAGCTAGCACTTTCATTTAGAATTAGAGCCTTAATTCAGCTTAGCCTAATTCTTTCAGTTCTAAAACGAGAATGGTGACACAAGCCTACTTGCAGATCTATTTATCTGGATGGGTTGAAGGTATTACTGCCTGCAGCTACTCATCATTGCCTTCCAGATGGAGGATTGCACCCCACAAACCCTGACAGCAGAGGGGTTCATGGAGTGGTCCAGCTGCAATATAAAGCAGGGGGTTTGCATCCATCCCGTGTGGGATCGGGGCAATTCCACCTCCCAAACACATAGCAGGAGACAGCCATAGGTTTTAATTTCTTAAATCTGCCCAGATGTTGGCAGAGCAAACATCTGCCCGCAATCTGTTTGGAGGGAGTAGAACTGAGGCAAGAGTGCAAACTGGGGAGCCAAGGGTGAGAGAAGACTCCCAGGGTGGGGTCTCTGGCAAAGGATGGGGCTGAGTTCATTGGCAGGGCTTAGATTTTCTTAAATCATGAGATCTCAGTATTCATCACTGCCACACAACTGCACTTTGATAGAATGAAGGTGCTTTTGGCCTCTATGGCTTTAATAACAGAGGACTCATTTACCCCACATTGGTTTATAGCTGGCAATAGATTGTAGCATGCCAGTCACCTCACAGGTAAAAGTTTTTTCCTAGACAGTCTGAAAGGAGTAAAATAAGATGTTAAAGGAGCTCTATGAATCTCTGACAGCTTTTCAGGTAAACAAAGGGAAGGAGAGGGAAGAGAAAACATCCTTTATATTCCTATTCCCTCGCTCTACCTTTGCATACCTGGGGTACAAAATAGCAAAATCCCCCTAGACAGGTCTTGGCAACCCTGTGCTCAATCTGTTTCACACTTCCCCTGAGATAAATTCAGGAGAGGGAGAGAGAGGAAGAGGGAGGGAAGCTGTTCCATGATAGTGTTTTCTGCACTGTAGGATAGAAACAAATCAAGGGATTTAAATTTAACATCCTCCCTCTAAACTCCAGCCACTCATTACTATCAGACTCTGACAGAGGAAGACACTGGTGCCTACCTCCATATAAACAGAGAAGCCAATTAACATATTCAGCTATGTAACACCTGTAAATATTTGTTATGGAAAGCTAAAGCACCTCTTGTTTAAAAAATTTTAATATTATTATTGGGTTTTTTTGTTTTTCTCCAGTATGAAAAACTGAGTTATGTGAAATTAGATGACCTAAAAATGCAGGACCCCAAAGACAAAGAAAGCAGTGCTGCAGCTGAGCATTAATCTCTCAGCAGCCACCAAGGTTATAATTTCAGCGTGTTCTTCATTCTACACCTTTGCTAGAGATTGCCTCCTTGAGATGGCATGCAAAAATAAACCTGGGGGGAAGAGGAGGGCAAAGCAGATAGTAGGAGTAGAAACAACCTTCTCTCTCTCTCTACCCCACTCTCACTCAGACAGAAAATTTGTTCTGCAAAGAAGACAGTCTCTGTACCAAAATACATCTTGGCTTTGAAAAGGAGGGAATTTTGGGGGGAAAATACCACTTAGAATGCAAACAGATTGAGGATTTAGCTATACCATAGTTTTTTGCCTTGGTAAGTTATGAGTTATGAATGGGACATGGGGTGAGTATACATTGACAGAAAATAAAAAGCTTGGAACCTTTTCCCCCGTCATTTTATGTAATCCCTTGCAACATTCAGATCCTCTAGGAGGAACCTACCTATTTCTGGTCCTGTGCAGCAGAGGAGGAAAACAAAAAGCCCTTTCCCCTGCATCCCCAACATGAAAAGGAAGCGTAGTGGGTTTAATACAGAAAATCCATTAGGCACGGGGAAAGGCAGGAGCCTCCTATCAAGCTGCAAACAGGAATGCTTAAGCACAAGGCATTCAGGCGGTGGAAATGCATTCAGAGCATTTAGCACGTAGGATTAATCGAATTATAATTTAATCATCTGATCAAACACTAATTAGCATAATCACTTGAGGGGAAAAGCTGCCAGAGGAACAGACGAAGAAACACCTTGGGCACCCAGCACATTTTAATGACGCGAGATCGTGCACAGATAATTTTTTTTTCCCCCCTAATCAAACACAACAGAGATTGAGGATTGTGGTGCTGAAGAAGCAGTTTGAAGCCGTCCTGGATCACACACAGTTCTCCAGCGTGAAAGATGTTGAAGCAGGGTCTGCAGGCTTCAGTTTATTCAGATTTAAGAGCTGTAAAAGCACAGGAGCCACTCCACTACCCTGGCTTGCCTTGTGAAGACTAGAGCATGAGCACACACTTCAGCCCACTGTGTTTCCATTATAATCATCCCTCACTGTTTCCCCCAGAGTCTCTCACATGAATGTTTAACTATGGATCGCTTAGATGACCTTCAGGGATACAGCAAAGTATTAGCATCCTTTTACAAACTGCATTTGAAATAATTAGTCTAAATCAGCTGGGTTGCTTTGGCTCGGGGCGGGTGGGAATGGAAAAGCAAGAGATATTAAGGGAGCTTTGCTGTGTAATGCTGTCTGGCTTTCCTGGCAAAATCATACTAGTTTTGTACGGCAGAAATCTGGAGAGACCAGGAAAATCACCCCTGGTGTTTACCCACACAATTGAATGACACTTGTTAGGATGTAATATACAGACAGGAGGAAGCCTGGAAGAATTTGGGGAAAGGAAGAAGGAGAGGAGCAGGACTTGGACAGGGTAAAGAATTTTCAGAGGTGTCTCTTGTTTGATTTTTGTACACAAAATAACACAGCTGAATTACTCTGGATAAGTGTTTAGGTTTTCAAATGGATAATTATTCTGGACATTAAAAACATCCAAATGTAATTAATTGCAACATCCATAGAGAAGATCATAAAATCACTGAGACTAGAAGAGACCTCAGAGATCATTGAATCCAATCACTAGCCCACAATTAACCCATGTGCTTATGTGCCACAAGATTGGGCTTGGGAAAAGTTTCCTCCAATGTTATGTAAGGGAGCAAAATGATGAGCTGCTTACCTACATTTTAAAGGCACCAGATCACACAGGCTCAAGTGTGAGCTAATTTAAATTGATTGTATCCCTCTTACAGAGCTATTACCAATAATCCTTTCAGCTCCTCAGAATGAGTGTACATTAATAAAATAAGGTAAGCAGATACAGCACAGGGCAAATTTACCTCAGGGGGTTGCCCATACTGGGCACCCTCCTATGTGCAATCAGTATTCAGAGTCTGGAAACTCTCAAGAAAGGAGGAAGCACTCTCCTTCGCAGGTGATGATGCCAGAAAACCTCCCAGCAACAGAGCTATATGTCCCTTTAAAGCATTGTCACACTTTTAATAAGTGAATGATAGATGAACTAATAAAAAAACACATGGAATGGTTTGGGTTGGAAGGGATCTTAAAGATCATCCAGCTCCAATCCCCCTGCCATGGGCACCTTCCACTAGACCAGGTTGTTCAGGTTGCCCAATTATAAGGCAATAAATCAGTTCCTCAGTGACAATGAGGTAAAACCACCATCCTGCACACACTCCTGATTCAGAGAGATCCTGTACCAGCACACATGGAGGCCACTTAATCAAAAATGAAAGTAGTTCCATTCAGATTTAAAAGTTATAGGGTCTAAAATATGTTACTTGTTTGCATCTAGCTTTAAATCCCTGTTCATTTCTTTCCAAGCAACAGCTTAAAAGCAAACTCAGGAGATTTTGTATCTCTTCCCAAAAGCTGCAATATGGCAAAATGGGAGGGCAGGGACACAGAGCTGGTAACATTCCCTGAGACTGCAGCATGATCAGAGACAGGCTGGAACACAGCAACCATCTCCCCAAAATCACCCCTAAATCTCTCTTCTCTTCCTGCCCTCTGGAAGGTCCTGGCCAAGTGAGAGCATCCCCTGCTGCAATCACAGCTCAGCTCCCACATTTCCACTTCCCAGCCCGTAGGGGCACCAGCACTGGGCCATGCCATGATGCCTTCGTTTTCCACTTGGAAGCTGTTTCATACATGCTGCTTATTTTGTGTAACGTTTTCTGAGCACCAGGCCAGCTGCACATGCCTTAGGAAATGGCAGAGCTGAGATGCTCAGCCAACCTTAACCCCTACCCCAATTATTCCAATGAGTGTCCACACCAGGGACTGAAAGCAGCAGAAACAGTGTGGGGATGGAGAGCAACTGCAGTTCATGGTGAGCAAACAAGGCTGTTATCCTTGAACACAGACAAGACAGAAACTCAATTTACTGACACCAAAACTTCTCAAAACCTCTTGAAATTAAGTAGCAGTCAGACTACTATTATTTGGGAAAACATTTTTTTAAAAACCTCATTAAGTCCTTTTGAAATTACTACGGCCCAGCATTCTTCTCTTCTATGGAAACGCATTTCGAGATGTGGTAGAAATGCTGTAATTGCTTTTACCCACTAGGGACTGACTTTTGGACTTAATAAATATGCACTGAACTGCTGCAGCTGGAGTGTCTTCAGACAGGCATTTCTTTTGCTCTGCATTGCCTTCACATGTGCCAGGGGTTGGATATTCCAAAAGGCCTCCAGTTCCATCACCAGTGGGACAAGCACAGTTTGAGCACATGTGGTCACCCCTCTCTGAAGCCACACTTTCCTTGAGCATGAACACAATGGATAAGGGCAAAAAACTGGTGAAGAACAGAAGATTTTTGGACAAGATTTTTACTCTAGACTAGGATAGAAAGGCTAAAACCTTATCTTTTCTTTCCTCCTCTGACAAAAAATTAAAATTCCCTACTCCAGGCTGTGTTCCCACCATGACTGTTTGGTCTTCCTCAGGGTTTGCTAAGCAAGCAGCTCTCCAATTTGTTACAAAGAGCTGCTCACTCAAAGAGTGGGGAATTGGGGACCTGCTCCTCTCCAGCCAGCAGAATCCCAGGACTCCCACCCTGAGAGGCGCCAGGAGTGAGGCTGGAGGATCAGGCACATGCTCTGAGCAGACCCCATTGTACCAAACCTGACAGATCCCAACAGCTGAACAGCAAATTGCCCCTGCCAGGGCTCCTCTGAAAGCCTGACAGCTCAGCCTCTTTTCCTGAGGATTAATTATCTCCCTCCTGCCCAATAAAGGAGCTCAGCTCCTTCCTTCTTCTCTCAGATGAGGAACTTGCCTTTCCTACCCCACAGCCACGCTGACATTCCTAAGATTGCTGTCCATCCTTGATCTCCTCCACTCCCCCAAATCCATTTGCCTCAGGGGAAGAAGCAAAATAAATATAAATAACTAGGAAAAATGTGGAGAGAAGACAGGTAGTAGGGCTCAAACTAAGCCTAGAACAGAGATTAAATAACAGGAGTAGATAAGAATGAAATAAAAATCTGAGTGCAGGCAGTGAAGGACAAGGGCAGCTGGGACTTTGAGCTCCCTGTCCCTAGGCACACAGCAGGATCCATGGGGAGCTTCCTCTGCTACAGACCAGTAGCCAAAACAGAGCACTGGATAGTCCCAAAGCCACATTCTGTCATGTTCTCCACCCACAGCTCACAGGGGAACAGCTTTGCCTCCCGCACTGCAAACTGAAGCCGAGACCTCAGGGTCCTTCACCAGAACCTGTCCAGCTCAAGTTTGGCCTTCAGACATTGCCCTCCTGCTGTCCCACAGGGATTCATGCCCTGGGAATGCTCTCCCTCTCCTCACCACACCTTACATCATTGTCTGGATGGATACCTGTGCAGTTCCAGCTCACCCTTTTCACTTCCTTTACCCTCCCCACTAAAAGTTATGTTCGTGCCCCCATCCCTTCCTCTCCCCTAAGCATTAATTCTGCATTTTATAGATAGATATTTATAAAAAGTTGAGAACAAAAAGCCCCTGCCACAGCTGACACAACAGAAACCATGGTAATCATCACCTCTCTCTCAAGTTCCATAGTGAGATGAACCTCACTCTATGTGCTTGAAATAATAACAATCTGGTTTCTGGAGCCCCTACACAACAGAGCTATGGGATGGGTTGTCATTGTGGAAGAGAAACCTTGTGGTCATGCAACAAAACTAGAAAGAAAGACACAGAGGAAAGTTTCCTAAATAAATACAGCTAAAATCATAAAGAAGTATAATGCAAATATTACTGTAGACATTTGAAAATCACTTAACTATGCAAAAAACTCTCTATGTTGGATGTCTGCAAACATAACTGGAGAACTTCTGTTTCACTGACAGCTTCCCAAATTACTTCCTTCATATCATGACACAGCAAACACTCTGCTTTGTACTTCACAACTGCAGTTGCAACACAAATTATGGTTGACTTGTCTAGAAATAATGTGAGCTGGCTTTTAAACTGCCCCACAGAAAAGCCACTCAATGGGAGGAAAAAATTCAGGTGGGCAATGTGTGGTGTAGATGGTGAACCACTTTGCTGTTTAAGCTGAGGTCCACCTAAAGCCTATTCTGCTTGAATGACGTTTTTTTTTTCCAGCAAGATCCCAGTCCAGGGACATCTGAATCTGCTTTTCATAACAAAAAGGACTTTGTCAAGGACTTGCTCTGTCCTTAGCTCAAGCCAGGAGCATTCTAACAGCTTGTCACACGCTCACCTCATAATTATCAAGGGACTGACTTTATGCACGCTCAGTATTTTCCTGAGTCAGAGCCAAAATTCCTAATAAAACTCACACAGAAAACCCCAAAGATTTCAGAAGGTAATACCACAAAAACAAACAAACAAACAAACAAACCCCAAAACACAATGATTTCTGATAGAAAAACAATTGCACAAGAGAATTCAACAAAAGCCAGAGCTTGCACTTTATGCATCACCTTTCCATGGCCTGGGAAAAAATGCAGCCAAGTAGATTTGGGTGCAAATCCTACCATGAGATTTGTGGAGTGCAGTGTAGCAATAACACGTGGATTCCTCCAAGTCTGCACATTCTAGCATCCCAAAAACTCTTCCCAGCTAAAACAGGAGCTGGCTTAGAAAAAAAACACACTTCAAAGACTGACATTTGTTATTTGAACTCCACGCTAACTACTAAACTTCTAGAAAACTTTAATGAACAGGACCCTCCCAGAGAGCAGAGCAGGGAACAAGCTCTTCCACAAATTCCTGAATTCCATGGCACCCAAAAAACTAGGGACACTGGGGGCTGCCACTCTGTAGTGCTGAGAGACAAACACCCCGAGCGTGCAGGCTCAGCATGAGCCACTCAATTTGCAAAACCACATGAGAGGATTTCACGCCAACAGATATTTATATAGACACAGCAACCCTACAATCTTATCTATAGAATCTCTCTGTGAGTAGATTATGTAGATAGGCAACTATTCGCAGCCACAGCACAGTATAATTAGATCCTAGCTGCGTTGAAATAGTCCCGGTCATTTCAAGAATATGCTTCTGATATTCTTAAAACGCTGGAGGGCTCCCCAAAGTTACTCCAAAAAATTTAGATGGAAGAAAGTTACTGAGAATAATTTTTAGTGTAGTGCAAAACATCAATCTTAAGCCACAAATCTTCTGCATGGGATTACAGTGTAATTAATTGGAAGGAAATAGCATCAAGCTCACTTGGCCAGCAAAGCAAGTGCCAAATTTTCCACACGCAGTCGTTTTTAAGCAATTATAAGCCATGCAGATTTACATATGTAAATGTGCAGAAATATATGTTTATTTTAAAATCTCAGAAGGAACTCTATCCCTGACAAATCACACTGAGACCCTCACGAGCAGGATCTCCAAGAGAATACATGGAGAGGCACCAGGCAAAAAATTCCTCAGGTGATGCCTGTGTGTGCCTTTGTCTCTGCCACATGGATGTGGAGCACAGAGCTATTTTCAGCCGTGCTCCTGGGCTGCCCCCATGGCCCAAACTCCTGCATTTCCAAGGGCTCTGTCCTTCTGGAAGCTTCAGCAGGAGCACATCAGTGATGCAGCTCGGGTGGCCAGGCTGAGGGAGCTCCAGGGAGCCTGGTGTTTAGGATGGAGGTGACTCCTCCTCAGAGCCTTTGCATTTAAAAATGGCTTTCTATAAATAGGATTGCTGGCTCACTCTTAAGTCTCACTCCCTGCCTTCTGAGTAAAAAATAGCTTAAATAGGGATGCTGGGAAGACTTGCTAATCTCTGTCAGCCTGTCTGTCCATCCACTTGCCTTTCTTTCCTTCCTCAAAACAGACACAGCATTTGTCACCCACTCCACTGTGAACGGTATTTATTGACATACCTTACTTTTTCTTTTTCTGATGAGTAACCCAATGCTCTGATGGGGCAAAGAAATAGTACTTATGAGGTAATAAGAATTTTTTTTGTGAATGGCAGTATCCAAAGACAAGCAATGACAAGAAAAGCTCCCAGTGCCAACAAGTGCCTGAGGAATCAGTGGCTTGATCTTGAAGATGTTCTCTTCAATGCTCTAAAATATTGAGCTGTGAAAGGCTTTTATTATTAAATACCTCCCATTTTGTGTTATTTTCTTTTTGAAAACACCAATTGTTAGATGAAATGTTTCTAAGGGGCAGGGAGGTGAAGACTGAGAAGATAAAGCTTCTTTTGAAGAATTATAATTTTAGATCCTAATTTCATTGATTTCTTAACAGTTTAAATGAAAAGAAAGTGAAGAGTAAATAAGATTATGAAACAACTCAAAATATATTGTGAAACAAGTAATTTAACCCCAGACACCTACACATTCACCTTGAAACAATTAAGCATTCTGATGTATGTTCCAGACCTATGTTGTTTATATGGATTTTGTAGTATATTTAGAGTTTCAATGACTCAAAATAAATAACACTTTTAAAATGTCAAAAAAAAAAGTACCTTAGAATGAAAGATGAGTAGAATTACTCCCATCTTCAATTTTTAAAGTAGAAGATGGAATTAGTTCTTTCTACTGCAAATCCGAAAGACTCCAAGACCAAGAGACTGATAAATGACATGTGCCAAACAAAATCAAAGGCTAAATGAGTGGTATGTTCAAACAGGCCTTCATCCTACACACATCTTGAGTTTTTAATTAGGGTAAACTTTGTGGAGAAAACAAACAAGTCCATATATTTCGCTCCTCGATCCACTGCCCTGACTTCCCACCCCACCCCCGGAAAGATGGTTCATTTTGTTGCTTTCTGCTTTTTTTTGCCACTCCAATTGTTTATTGAATAGGTAGAGGAGATTATTTCCCCACCTCAAACAACCCCCTCTCCTGAGAAGGCAGCATATTTGTTTAGTCTCTTAATCAGGCAAAGACACAAAAAGTGAGGCCCAACCTGAGCCCAGCTCAGAGACTTGAACAACTCATGAGACGGAGGAACTTTCTAATCACCAAAACCCATGAGACTTTCTCAAATAATTCACATCAGCAGTATGTTATGTGACAAAAGTTTACTCAAGAACAAGCAAAAAATTAAAATCAACTTCTAAACTTTTCCAGATGCAGCAGCACTGAGGAAATTCCACTGAAACACATCCCAAATCCTGCTTTCATTTCAAGGCTCCTCACTTCAAGAGAGACCTGGAGGGGCTGGAGCGTGTCCAGGGCAGGGAACGGAGCTGGGGAAGGGGCTGGAGCCCCAGGAGGGGCTGAGGGAGCTGGGAAGGGGCTCAGCCTGGAGAAAAGGAGGCTCAGGGGGGAACCTTCTCACCCTCTAAAACTACATGAGAGGAGGGTGAAGCCTGATGGAGATCAGGGTCTTTTCACCACAGAACAAGGGATAGGATGAGAGGAAATGGCCTCAAGTTGCACCACGTAGGTTTAGATTGGAGATTAGGAAAAATTTCTTCATGGGAAGGGTTTTCCAGCCTTGGAACAGTCACCCTCCTTGGAGGTATTTGAAAGACCCGCAGATGTGGCAGCTGGGGACAGGGGTTAGTGCTGGACTTGGCAGTGCTGGGGGAAGAGTTGGGCTCAAAAGTCTTTTCCAACCCAAACAATTCTGTGGTTGTACGAAATCCCAGTGAAGAGCTGTGAGCTGCATCTGTTTAAGATGGTTTCAAGGCTTGTTTTTGCAACTTGCAGAAAACAGCTTCTCTTTGAACCACTCCCAAAAACACCTTCCCTGTCACACATCTGCTGCCCAGCGCTACGGGAAGAAGACGCAGCATCCACCAGCTTTTAGTGACCCTTGACAGAAAAAAAACAGGCAAAATGCCTCTCTGAGCTGTCTCACAGCTTAGCAAGACACAGATTCTGTGGTTTGCTGCCCACTAGTGTCCTGTGGCTCCAGCTCCAGCACAGCCACTGCCCACACCACGGGACGAAATCCCCCCAGCACCTGGGGGAGCAGCACACCCCAAGCACAGGAGAAACACACCTTTTGAAACAGATAAAGATATCCCCACGTGTTCTGACTGCCCAGCAACAACAGTTTTCCTCCCCTTGGCATTTGGTGATTAATTAATAGCTATTCATAGCTCGGGTAACACCGGATTAAAAACACCCTGAGCTGTGCTGTGCCATCCACAGACAAGCACCAAGCTGAATGCTTCCCGCACATCCATGCAACTTCCCAAGGTGAGGATGTGGTTACACAATTCCGCACAAGCTCTGCAGGTACCTCAGTATGTTTCTACAAAGAGAGCAGCTTGCTCTTTTGCTCAGATCTTGCATGCCCAGCACTGAGAATCACCATTTTCTTTGGGGAGTCTCAGCATCATCATCGCTCTGGCTCCTCATCCTCCAGCCTAACCCCTGCTCTCAGCTCAGTGTGATCCTTCTCCACCTTCCAAAACGCTGCTAAAACCCCTATTGATAGATATACAGCAGGGAGAGGATTCAAACAGGAAATCATTTTAATGGAAATGTATTTTTAGTGTCATCTGTGCTGTATTGGTGCCTCCCGATGCTTGATTGATTTCAACAGAGCATCTATGGGCAATGGGCATGTAAGAAATGCAGCCAGAGAAAAGCCTGGAAATGGGTTCAGCATGTCCACAGCAGAGACTGAGTGATACTGAAAGATCCTCATTTCTGAAAGCAGCACCTGAACTAGCTTGATCACAGTCATTACCAAAAAGAGGCAGGATTTTGAAGGAGGCCATTCTCCCCTCAGAGCCTCCCTTGCCTTCTCTCACTGTAATTAGTGAAACGCCCCATTACTAATTATGACCAGGCTACAGCAGACTTCCGCTGCTCATCTGAAATTCTCACTTCTGGAATACTCAGGCAGAGTAACAGGGAAGGTGGTGCAGGTAGAGTAATCCTGAAAGGCAACTCAAAAGCCTTGCTCAGGATTAGAACTGCATGACTCAGGCTTTCGAGGTAGTGAATTCAGCTGCAGAGCTCCCACTGATGTCTACATCATCCCACGCACTTTCCAGGGCTGCAATGCATTTAGGGTTAATAGTTACCTGTATTCTTAAGGAACTCACAGCAATGAGAGTTTAAAACCCTCATGAAATACATAAACTTTAACCAGGTATTTGGGGAGGTTTTTGTTTCAGGCTTCAGAAATACTAATTGGATGGAAGAGCGTGTCAGTATTTTATTGTCCCCAGAAGGAAGCTATTTCACAAACATAAAGCCTTCCCAGTGACACTGCTCATATCTAATTTGACAAAATGTATTTGTGCTGAGTGACTGTAGGGAAATATGGGGGCCAACCTTGTTATTGTTATTCAGATGGTTTCCATTATCTCCAACAGAAATTAAGCCCAAGACTACAACTGCAGAGTTAAACCCATGGGTTTATTTTTAACCGATTTTCCCCCTCAGAAATAAGAAAAAAATAAAAATTTAAAAAATAAAAAAAATCAATCTAAACCAACACAAACATGAACAACCTTACATATTTTAAAGTTAAAATCAGAATGAGATGTAACACAATGAAGAACCACTTATACGTGTGCTGGTGTTTTAAGCAAACATGGTGTGCTTCCATAAGGGGTTAGAAAAGACAATGGCAGAAGCCAAGCAGAAACTTCTCCCCCCTCATCAGATACACTCATGAAAGAGCCCTGTCTGTCACACAATGGAGTTCAGATGAAGTTATAGATAGAATAATGAAAATAAATATGTACGTGACATATCTATTTATATATGCACACATTTCCTTCAAAGAGATACATATCTGATATGACACTGTATTAAAATCTGAAGTACTTTAAAAATATGATTCTCTGACTCTTTGACTCTGATAAAATGGCCCTAATAAGTCCTAATAAGTGTTACCAATGAATAAAACCATCTTATCCAGTCTTAACATAAAGGTAGGTGCCATTTTCTTCAAAGAGTTCCTGAAAAGCACCCTAAAAATCTGCATTTTGACCTCAAGTATGATGCCAAAAACAGACTTTTTAAGTTGCAAAGAAATGTTGAATCACCCACTACACGTTTTCACAATGCTTTCATCTTGGAATATTACTGTACACAAGAACATTTAATTTTAGTTCCCCTGGAGTCACAAATGTACAGATGTTGCTGTGTGGCAGCAGAGAATCCATGAGGATGCATCTATCATGTACACATTACACTCTTCAGTCTTTGGGAGACAAATTCAGGTTTGACTGGGATCCAAAAACACATGGAAACTGAAAGTGAAATTACTGCTGACTTCATAGATCAAGGAATAAATGGGAGTGATTTTCATGGTACTTCGACCTCATAAAGCAAAAATTAGTCTGTTCTTCAAAAAACCCTTGCAAGGAGGACTAACCAGGTTAGAACATAGAATATATAGCATCAGTACAGTAGAAAAAAAAATCTGCTTTTTATTTTTTTTTTTCCTTTTTTAAAAACAAGATTTCTGGAGAGAAACAGAGTTAATTTCTATGCAATTCTAGTTTTAAATGAATAGCACTGGTCAGAGCGCACTTCCAGGCTGATTCTGTCCTTTTAAGAGCAAATCTCTCCCTCCAAGGTATCTGGCTGGAGAGGACAGACCAAAAGGCACAGTGCTGCTGCCCGTCAAAAATAAATAAATAAATAGGTAATTTCTTAATGTTAAAACTTGTTGCAATTTCCTTACTGCTAAAAGAAATGTAAAAAATTTCTAAGTTTTCACTTTGAGGGATTTCAATCCTTTCGTATTCTGAGGCATGCAGAAGACAAAAATGTTTTTAGGGTCGCTCTAAACCCACACATTTAAGATTCACCTCCTGATTTCTGCTCTCCCCAGTGCTTCACACTGGACCAGCCATGCCTGTCAATGTATTTTCTCATCCAGTGTCTACTTAAGAAGATGTGAAGGCACCCTCATCCAGCATTCATCCCTCACCCTCTGCCAGAGGTTCAATTATTTCCATCCTTCAGGAAAACCTCACACTTTGCCCTGCGCTCCTCTCTCATTCATTCCACACAAGAAACCTTTTCCCTGTTCTACCTGCTTTGCCTATTTCGAGAATTGTGTGTTTAATCTGATTTATCTGGCGGGGTGAAAAGCATTACAGGCAATTTTACGTTCTCGGATCGGAGGAGGCAGTGCAATAGAAGAGCTGGCACCCCAGAATAATTTGCTTTCTGTCCTTAAAACTGCAATGCTAAACGTGCATTTTTAATAAAACTTAAGCAATTTAAGCATATTTTTACACATGCCATGGTTTTCAATCACATATATCTAAATGTTCCAAAATACCCCAACCCACTATTGAAAATGCACAGAAACTGCAATAAATGTTTGTCAGTCAAAGAGTTGGCAGAGGGGGAAAAAAAATAAAGAATAACACGTTTACCCTTATTTTATCCCCAATCTAATTTCCCCTTCCTAACTTTATAATTAACTAAAAGTCTCCAACCTATTTCAGATGATGTAATGCTTATCCGTGCATATTTTTACATAAATGAGTGAGGGGAAAAAAAATTTTAGAGCGGGTACCTTCACGGAGAAATGATGAAAGTGAAATAAATTTAAAATACTACTTCTTACATATATGTAAAAACGTAAGGTGAAAGCAGAGGGTGAATAAAAATAAAAATAAAAAAATGTGAAAGGAAGCAATATCTCAATGCGACCGCTTAGGATGAAAGCCCTTCAAATCATCCCCGTGCGCTCTGACGGATTTCTACGGCACTTGGCAAAAAAAATTCTGTACTTTTCCAGATGAGAAAGAAAGAAAGAAAAAGCGCCTCTCTGCCTGCTTTGCCTCTGCAAGCACCGTCTCATTCCGAAGGAGGCAGGCACGGAGGTTCCGGGCTGTCACTTTGCGAGGTGAGCGACTTTCAGCGATCACGGCGCTCTCGCTCCTCGCCCTTCTCTCCCCGCGGCTCCCGCAGCCAGCGCCAATCTCCCGGCACAAAAGCCACCACCGCGACCCGCTCCCCTTCCCGGCCGCCAGGATCAAGGATGGGGACAAGGGAAGGGATGCCCGCGGCGGGGCTCACCATGCGAGATGCTGTGGAGCAAGGCGACGGCCAACATCCACATGCCCCCCGCCGCTCGCCCGCTCCCCGCTCCGGGCTCGCCCTCGCCCGCCGCGCCCACGGCCGGGCCGGAGCTGGCAGGCAGCGCGCACCGGGTCCGGCCCGCCTCGCCTGGCTCGGCTGGTGGCTGCTCGGAGCCTGCGGGGCCGCTCGTCCGCCCAGCGAGCGCTCAGCCCCGCCTGCAGCCCCGCGGCTCCGNAGGGACCAGCGCTAACCCCAGCCCTCCGCAGCCTTAAAGCACCGCCGGGTCCGCACAGTGGAAAAACCCAAGACCAATAGAAGAAGGCAGCAGAATTTCCTGCCTCTCAATAGTTGGCTGAACTGCGGCCGTTTGGCATCAGCTGAGTTGTATATGACTAATGTGTTGACAAGTCGTGTGGGGGGACTGGAGGAGGGGGCCCTTCTAGAAGGTCACAGCCCAGACAGGCGAGTGCATCAAATAATTGACTGGGATTCAGTGCACCACTGAAGGAAAATACATACACACACACACACATCTTGCAGTGCTTACACTGGTCCAGATACTATTTGGCCTTTCATCTGCGTCTCTTTCTGTGCTGAGACGTTTCTTTTCCCCTGTAGTGAAAGAGTAAATTACAGTCTCTCTAACTAAAAGCAATTTCTGCGCCTATTCTTTCTTCACATCTGTGATGTGAAGGTTGGTCTAAAAAGGAATAAAAGAAAAAAGGGGGGAAAATATTAAATGAAGACAGCTAAAAAAAATCAATATTGTGAAATACATAACAGCATTAGGGCAACTCTGGATTTAAGCTGTAAGATGAAAAGCAAGCACAACAAAGCAATAAGGAATCTCAACCTGCAGAATCCCCCGTGTATTACCAACAGCATGACTTCACATTTGGGGGACAATATTTCTGTAAGAAAATGCTTTATAGCACAAGACCTTGCCTTGCTGCCAACACCCTGCCTTGTGCACTGCAATGAATCCAAGAAAGGGCATCCCCTAGAAAGGCATTGGGATGGACATCTGCAGGAAGCTCAGCAGCAGCAGAACTGGGCAGGGAAGGAGATCTGGCTGGAGATGTTTCTGAAGCCATAGAGGACAGATCAGAACACATCCCTGAGGCATTGTATAGGGCCCTTCTTTCTAATTCTTGAGAAAACCAAACTGAGGGATGGTGAAAGGCATCAGGAGAGAGCTCAGTTCCCTGCATCCCATTTGGGCTGGGCTATCAGCCAGGAGAGACTGAAGCCTTGAAGGGAAAGCAGGAGAGATGAGACCAGTATTGGACAGGGAGTCACGGCTGCATTTAAGAAAAAAAAAGATGTGGGAAACCAGGGAAGCTCTTCGGGGGGAAATAGGATCTGATGCTGTTAAACAAAAATTAAAGAGAGAAGTGCAAATGTCTTGGGGGAGAATAAAAAAAAAAAAAAAAGAAAAAAAATAAAAGGGGAGAAATTTTTTTTTTATTGGGACTGAAGTTCTGTTAAAAATAACAATACTTTTATCTGTTTAGAAGATAACTGGTGACTAGCAGAAATGTTTAAGAATAGATTTGAGAGCATTTGGGGGAAGTTCATGACAGATTTGTTCAGGCAGCTCTTTCAGAATTGTTTTGTTTCCTCTTCTGAAGCTCAAAACATGTTTGGGGCTTAAGAGATACAATGTTCTAGACATTATACAATGACAGAATAAATAAACCTTCTTCTTACACCTTTCTACCTACTTTACTTATCTACATAACTCTGGTAGCCCTTGGCAAATTTCAGCTTCCTGTAGAGCTGTCTCAAGTTTTTGTGCATTTCAGTTCATTTAAAACAACCACAGCAGCTGCAAACTAAAAGAGTAAACCTTTAATTTGTTCTTCATTGGCACCAAAAGGCAAAGGGAACAGCTACTAGAAGGTATTTAACATTTTTAAGCAGACTCTAACCAGCTAGGCAGCATAATCCTTGTCCTCAGCTGGGTTTAAAGAGGGGAGGAGAAAGACAGGATGCAATTTTGCATGAGAGCAGGGTTCACTGGTCCTGCTGCTCAGGGAATGACTTGACTGAAAGCTAAATTCAACAATCTGTCAAAGAAGAAAGAAGACTATACAATAGCTTCCACGCCAAGAACATGAAATCAGTCAGGATGCTACTTTTCAAGTCTGGAAAATCAAGCATGATCAGGCTTCAGCTGCAATCAAGGCTACTCAAGGTCGTGAAGGAGAATCCCCGTTTATGTTTCTTTGTTGTTGTTTCTTTGATTAAAATATAATGTCTTAGATTAAGTGGCTGGAAATTATTTAGTTCTTCCTAAAACAAATTCAACAATTTTCCAGCAAAATATCTCAATTAGATTCTGCATATATCTTATCTGGAAAAAAAAATAAAATAAATAAAATAAATAAAATAAATAAAAGCTTTTGAAGTTATTTATTTAGTTGTAAGGACCAAAAATCTTCAAATAGTCTCTAATTCTTGATCTGTGTTTAGATTATCTACGTTGACTGTGTTGAGTTGACCATCCTTGCTTTCTGCAGCTACCACACAGCTTGGTGAGGAAGATCTCTTGAAGTTAACAGAGATATAGCAGCAATTCAAACCAGCTGATGATCACCCTGAATGCATCTCAGACAACTTTCCAGGTCACATTGTACTGCAGGACACAAGGAGAAGATTTTATATCAGGACCTCACCGAAACCCTAAAGTGTTTGAGCCATCTGGTTCCAACAGGATATCCAGAACACCCAATATCTTTCTGACAGTTCTGGCCATGCACATTCCAGTTCTCTCCCGAGCCACCAGCACAAGGAACATGCAGAAGCATCACCAGCATGAGCAGTCTGACAACATCTCAC
This sequence comes from Rhabdornis inornatus, assembly GCA_013397075.1. Lineage (NCBI taxonomy): Eukaryota > Metazoa > Chordata > Aves > Passeriformes > Rhabdornithidae > Rhabdornis > Rhabdornis inornatus. The sequence goes on along the minus strand of VWZS01006056.1, from coordinate 8,529 downwards.
AGCTTGCAGTTGAAATATCTCTACTGAAACCACAGGAAGGGTTAAATGGTGAGGTCTGCACACCAATTTTGCAATGCACCTGCATGATATTCTCACCTTAAGTGAGCAAACACACGATGAATGACCAAAGCAGACCAACACAAGTAAGAGCTGCTTTGTGGAAAGCCTTTGTGAAAATGAAGTAAGTTGAAAACTAAGGATCCAGGTGGTTGAATGTTTTCATATCCCCACATTGGAAGATAATGTATCTGGTGAATGACTCCTATAACCAGTCTTGCAGGGAAATTCATTCTTCAAAGAAAAAGATAAAATAGTCTGTCTACAATAAGTCTGCATTGATTGGGACTTAAAAAAAAAAAAAAAGCCAAAGAATCTCCCAAGGAGCAGCAGCTCCTTGTAATTGGTAATTGGTTCTATTCAGATCGTGGATGGTTTCATAGGCTTTGGGCTTTAGGGAACTCAGTCAAATATCTGCCATTGAAGCATTCAGCTATTCAAACAGAGCCCTTCATTGTCATTCAGAATGCAAAAAACTCATTTGCAATTTCAGCTTTGAATGTGGTTTTAAAAGCACCTGAAGGAAGAAAGAATGGGAGGGAAGTAGAGAGGAAGTGAAGGGAAAAGTGTGGTGAGAGAGGAAGTTCTCGACAGCCAGAAGACCTGGGGAAAAGAAATAATAAAAAATGAACTTGCCTGAAATCAGAATCTAAGTGAATGATCAGCCCAGGTTCTGGGGGAGATGACACCTTGGCTCAGTCATTCCTCAGTTTCTAAATCATTCTGTCTCTCCTCGTTACTGACCTCTTTCCCTGACTGGAGCTTTCTTGACTATTTTCTTGCAGCGCAGCAATTTGGAAGGAAAATATGAGTTATTATCTTGTAGACTAGGTAAAGATACACACAGAGGACTATAACTAAGAAAACTCACTTTGTTCTACGTTTAGTCATGATTTTCGTTTTTATAAGATTTAGAAATTTTTCAGTTTTGCTAGGAAAGGAATTGTAGTCCCAGCCAGTTTAAAAATAAAACCAAAGAAAGCAGAATACCCCCCTGAGATAATAACAATAAAGAAACAAAACCTGGAATCGCTCAAGAAGCAATTTTTATTCTTTTTTAATGAAAATATGTAAAGAATTTGTGAATATTTGGCTGTAATATAGTCCAAAGCATTTGAATCTCAGTCTTCTGAAACAAACTGGGAAATATTCTCCATCTCATCTCTGATTCATATCTGTTTCAAAGATGACAAATTTGAACCACTCTTCCCCTAATTTTCAGGTAAACTAAAGCTTTGTCACTGCACCCATAGTAAAGGGAGATAAACTCGAAGAGGGATAAAGGGACCAGGGGTTAAGAAGGGAAGAGGAGCAGAAGTGGGAAAGCTTTTTAGTGGCTTCCATCATTCTGGAAACAGGAGAATCAAAAGCCTTGTGAGAACAGGTTTTCCTCAGAAGACTTCATGCCCGATTTGACACTGGAAAGATTCAGATAAATGTTGAATGCTTGTCAAAACCAATCGCTAAACCTTCTGATATTCACTGGCTACCAAGCTTAATGCTCATATCTATGAGCTCACAGTCAGCCATTTTTTATCAGGGCAGGCTGCAAAAATTAAATATTTTCCATGAGACACTTAAGAATGGAAAAGGAATTTCTGGTTCTGTAAGTACCATTAAGAAGATACCAGTTGAAAAGCTCTGTTTGTTACCGTGCATCTGGGAATGCTCAAGATGGAGAAAAAAAATCTTAATCATCCACATGCAACTACTTGTGAAAATGTCTATGCTGCTGATACCTATCTATTCCACCCCAAAAATGCAAGGGAATAACTACAATTTGCTTCATTTGAAGCCATTGACTGCTCCAAGCTGATAATGTGCAGGAATATTGTTATCTGGCAAAAAAATGTGCTCTCTCGCATGACCTGTTCTTACAGTACACACACAATTAGCCATTCAGTCTTGATATGCTCATGAATTAAAGCAGCAGCTTTCAAAACACTCTGGATGGCTTAATACACACTGAGCTTTAAAGCATAAAATGGGCATTATTTATTTTACCCTGCCTGAAGTTATTCTTTTCTCGTGCAGCTCGTTCCTGGGGTTCCAGCAGCATCTGGAAGATGTGAACAAGCCAGCTTTCCCTATTAGGTGTTTCTGTGAGCACAGGATCAGTGGGAAAATGAATTTCCTCTGGATGTGTGGTCAGAAGACTGAAGACCCAAGTCAGATGTCTATGAATTCTTCCAATTTTTTCAACAACTTGCAGTGGGATTAGTCTCTCTCTCTCCTCTGCCCAGGTGAGTGTTTATACTCTTATACGCATATTAAAGCAATTAATTAATTATATTCTACTTAAACTCGGCAAGCAAGTGGATTGAGACTGGACAGCAGGTTCAAAAGTTATTAGAGAGAAGGAGGAGAGCAGCTGACAAAGATGTTTCTTAGAAATCCATGCTAGAGTAAGGCATGGAAAAATCCAGTCTGTGGGAAGGATTTTAAAGCCCGTGTATGATTCATGTTTTCTTCAGAGAATACCAGATTTTTCTATTTCAAGTAATATCATCAAAACATAGGGTAGTGATTATTTTTTTGATGCTGTAGATTTCTCTTTGCATTGCAACTTGCAAACAAACAGAGCAGGTAAGATTCTCACAGCTTAAAGAACTGTCAGCTAGAAGAAAAATATTTCTTTTCAGAGAGGAGCAGCCAGGAGAAATATGTTTTGGGTTTGTTTTTTTTTTTAATTTTCACATCTTCATACAGACAAGTTTGTTCCTAACATATGAAATAGGGTAGGGGAGGAGGGTGGCATGTAAAATAGGTAAATAAGAAAGGTGGGGACACAGCACACAGCCCTTCAGCCAACTGTCCAGGGTGAAAACATGGGCTTGAAGAAGGGCAGAGAGGCTTCTCTCAGTGCTAATTGGGACTCACAAGAGGAAGTAGCACAACATGACACCCCAAGCATTATGGCACTGGAGATATCCATTGAAAGCCTCCAAATAAAGATGAACTGAACCCCTCTGCGTGTCTGATGTGTGTGCAAAGACAAGGCATTAAAGACCATGGCATCAAACAATTGTGATGCCAAGACAGGATGGAATGAATTACAGACACTGAAATCATAGGAACAGCTGTGCCACACCGTAGATATCATAACCTTTCAGCATGAAAGGGATGAGTCAAGAGGACTATTTCATTTCTAAATCTGATTTTCCATTATTTGGGTTAGGAGTCAGAGCATTTTAGCAATAGATCTAGAACTCCTCTGGATTTGGATGCAGGCAGGTCTACACACACACAACTGCTTCTCATTGAAAAGAAGTGGTAGGAAAAGAGGAAATTTAAAGGAATATCACAGTTTCAACAATGCTTTAAAAAAAATTAATGATGTCTTCAAAGCTGTGCAGACCTCTCTTTAATAATTGTTACAGTGCAATCCACTAAGGACTGTAATTATGTGGCAAGAAGGTTCTCCCTGATCCTGATCCAAATACTGATTTCTATTACCTGCTCTGGATGCCAGTGGCTCACAAGGAGCAGCAACCACATAAACAAAACAAGAATTGATCTACTGGGATCCAATATCCCCCTGGCCAGAGTCATCATCAGGAAGAGCAGAGTTCTCCATGCCTAGGGTGATGTACAGTGTCCTCCACGTTTTCATCTTCCTGACTCCCACCTGCTTGCAGGCCCTGAAGAGAAGATGATGTCTGTGCTTGCAGGCTGCTGGGAGCACGTGTGAGCAGGGCTCTCCCCAAGCCTGGTGCAAAGGAGGGGCTGCAGGGAGCAGCAGGACTGCAGAGCAGCGGTGGAGCAAGGATGCAGGGTTGCCAAGCAACAGCCTACCACGGGAGGGGGGAGTTAAAATGGGATAGAAACTGTGTGGGGCCACAGCAGCCCTCCCATCTGCTTTTCCCCTGGCTTCCATTGAGTTGTGGGTCTGGATTTGATGAGAAGGTTTGGCCACAAGTGTGTCCTGTACCACAAGCTCCAGTCTGCTCCTCCAGGAGGTTGCAGCAGGGAAAACTCTAGGAAATATTTGCTTTGCCAACTTGTTGTCATGGATAATGCAGCAAGAGCAGGAGCACGCTGCTGTAGGTTCTCCACACAGCCTGCCCCAAGACTCAGGAACACAGAGTGAAACCAGACCTGCCCCATTCTCACATCTGTGTCAGGGATGCTCCATCCTTTGTCTCAGAAACAAAATCTAGGGAAGATTTTTTTCCTTCAGACCATTCTATGCAACAAGTGCAGCCTCTCTGTTATTTCCATCTAAAATTCTTGTCTCTGTTCTGTGAGGACATAAACATTTGAAGCATCAGAGGAGACCTTCAAAAAGGTTTTAGGCAAGAGCCTAAAAGATTTCAGCCTTCACCTATTCTGGTGAAGAGGAACCAGTTTGAGAGGGGATGGAATAAAAAAAAATAAAAACTCCTGACCACACATGGGGCTGGACCACAGATGCTGGAAAGACTTTTCTGAAGGCTGACCCCAAGCCTCCTTCTGCAAGGACAATCTCCCACCAACCTAGCCCCTCGTGGCCATGCCCCACACCACAGCTTTCACCAAAGCCAGCTGCTGGTTCCAGCTGTTCCCCGTGCTGCTCTCTGGTACAACTCAAGGTTTTTAGTTTAACCACAAAAATTATTTGTGTTCCTCCTTCTTCTGTCAACCCTTTCTTGCCTGTCCACATTTTACAGCCATTAGCACCAACAAACTGTGTGCTTACACACCACTGCACAAATAATTTTGACTTCCTCTTGCATTTTCTGTAACTTATTTACAGAAAAAGGAAACAAAAGACTGTGGAGGAAACTGCATTTGCATTTACTTTTAAGTACATAAGTTTTACCAATGGAAATTGTTCACAGATAAGATGGATACATTCTCTGTGCATTTCAAGTCACTCCATCATCCAGGGAAACACAAAACACTATAAAGCAGACACTTATCTCTCTTTTATCCATCTATTTTGGTCTCCTTTAACAGTCAAAAGAGAGGAGAAAACACATTTAAGAGATGATTCCTCCCAGCTTGAAGTGGTTGGCCGAGGTAGAACAGAAATCACACGTTGGAAGTTCCCTTTCCTCTCTCTCTCCATGTGCAGAGGCTACAGTGAATTGCACCACAAACACTTTAAATTAAGCGAGATGAGCAATGTCCAGAGCAGCCAACTGTTGCTGAGGTTTTAAATAGCAGCAAGCCCACAGGCAGGATTTGAAGGCAGCTAATGGAGATCTTGTTTTTTGGGGAGGAAATTCTTCTACCAGAGCAGAAAAGCACTTGGTTGTAAGTCTGGCAAACAAGTGGAATTTCATATGCTGGCTGGAGATGGAAAATTACTCCAAGTACTTCATGGGAGAAGTTTGGTAGGGATGTGTTATGGAGGAGTTCAGCAGCAGAGGGGAATTATGTGAGAGAGAAACAATGGGATATCCTGCCCTGTGGAGGGTTTCAGATTAAAATGAAAGCCCGGATAAATAGGGGTGACAGCAATACATTGAACTGGTATTAAAGAAGAAAACTCACAATTGTCATGTCATCCACTGGTGACAACACACCTGGAGTACTGTGTACCACTTCTGGTCTCCTCAGACCAAGAAAAACTCAGACACACTGGAGTGAGTCTAGTGAAGGACCACAACAATGGCTAAAGAATTGGAGAATCTGATCCATGAGGAGAGGCTGAGAGCTGTGACTATTTAGACTGGAGAAGGCTCAAGACGATCTTAGCAATGAATGAAAATAATGGATGGGATGGTGTAAAGAAGCTGTAGCCTGACTGTTATTGATGGTATTCAGTGAACTGAAAAAAGGCAAAAGACACAAACAGGAACCAAGCAGCTCAGTTTAAATACATGATTTTATGTATGTATGTATGTATGTGTATATATATATATATAATGCATTTACTTTTTCAATGAAGGTAAAAAGCATTGTCAAAGGTATCCTACAGGGTGTCCATCCTTGGAGTTATTCAAAATTTGACGGGACACAGTCCTGAGCCACCTGCTGTAGTAGTTGACCCTGCTTTGGGCAGTAGGGCTGGTCTAGACCTGCCAAGGTCAGCCTCATGGATCTGTACTAAAACCAGTGATTTCATTCTCCACAGAGAAGATGATCTGGTCCAACACAGATTGGTGCTATGCTACTTTGTGTTCATTTTCTCAGAGACCGTTTTCAGGTTTGGTTAGGTTTTTATTTTTGGAGGTTTTTTGTTGTTTTGGGGTTTTTTGGGTTTTTCTTAGGTACAGCCACCTGTCAAAAGTGGTCGCTTAACCACCAATATGTATGTTTTAGGTAATGGTGGCTCATTTGAAAGGCCTATATTTACTACCAGGTGCCACAGTTGGGTTTTCTCCGAGTTGTTTTCTCTGAGTTAAACTGCTCATAAAGTTTATTGAGTAAACAGTGTCAATATCATCTGTGCAAGAGGAAAAATGGGCAAATAAGAAGAGCTTCCCTGCCTTCCCTGTAAAGGACTGCAGTTTAGTGGAGAGGGAAGTAGGCTGAAAATGCATTTCCTCCACTATTTTGGATAGTTCTCCCAAAAGCACAGGCCAAGCAAACCTCCCCTGTGGCACCCAGAGGTGGGTGGGGTGCAGGGAAGGACTTTGGCATGTGGCACCTGGCACAGAGTGACAATGTTTGCCTCCAGAGCCATCATTCCATACATCCTGTTCCATCCTAAGGATCACATCCTTGCTGATTCATCTCTTCCCTGAGCAGGCTGTTTCCTCTCTCCCCACCTGACATTCCTCTCACACAGGATCCCTCCCTGCTCCCATCAGTCTCCTGCATATCTGGGTCCTGTCTGTTCCTGCTGTCTCCTTCTTTGAAATGATGACCACAGCACAATGAGCCAAAAGCATTTTTTAGCTGAAGGTTAAGCCAGAAATCTTAAAAAGATACACCTGTCTTGCATAATATCTCCTGTCTTCCCTGCACAGTAATGTGGAAGGAATAACTTTTTACTATGTTGGTCTCCCTGTTATTGTCCAAAATGTGGATAGGAGAAAGAAAGCCATGCATAATTAATTACAAATCAATAAATTAATCAAGAAGATATTCTAACAAAATAGGTTTATTTAAAGGAAAAAAACTCACAGAATATGCTAGATGCTGAAACACTGAATTATTGAATTATAATAACTTTAGGTAGAAGTTTAAAGCTGATCAAAAAGTTAATTGACATAGCACTTCCTTTTTGGAAAAAGTTGAATTCAGTACGTTTGAAACATTCTGCTGTATGAGTTCAAAATTTCAATACAGTTTCTTAACTAGCATGTTCAAATGACAATAAAACTTTTTTCAGAATAAGAAAACTAGTAATTTCATTTTTTCCATATGAATTTTGGGATTTCTGTCAGTTTAGAACTGAAATTATAGCAGGTTAGCTTTTGTCATTGGACATTGAATTAAACTTCTGTTTTTCAGCTAGTTTTAATACATGTACCAAGGACTTCACTGTAAGGAGTGGTTTTCCAATTGTTTTTCTCTATTTAGATGTTCTTCCAGACACATAGGAAAAGAAGTTTGGTGATCTCACTTTAAGCCCTAACAGATAATTATCATAGACCGTGTCACAGACAAATCTCTGTCCTCAGAATTTGCAAAAGTGATCAGCAGCTGTTTCGGGTCATGACTGATGGGAGCTGGCAAAGCTTTGTGGGAAAATGGCAAAATGCCTATATGTACACATCCAGCTCGAGTGTCACAGACTTTTCACATAAGGAATAAGCAGATCCCCCTAAAAAACCTTTACGAGATGAGGGAGGGGTGATGGGGGCAGGGAGAGGTGAGATCTCATTTGTCTTCAATAGTTAATATCAAGAAATGACTTCTCAACAAGTCAATACTTGCTAATCACGACACAGAATTCTCCTCTGTGCACTGGAATTCTGCCCCAATCATTTCTTGTACCCAATGCCCTTCCACGAGTGCAGTACGTATTATTTAAACCTATTTATAAATCCAGCTTCTTGGAAGAGATATTTCTCTAAAGATTAACAGGAAACTGTTTAGAACCAGAAAAGGATTCTAGCAGAACCTGCAGGGAAAAAACAGACACAGCTGCCACATATAATTGTCTCAGAACATATAATGCAAACTAAGATCTTCCAAATAGTATATATAGTAGTTTTCTCTCCTGCAGGGTGGCATATGACACAGGAGTAACTATTTCTCCCGTTTCAGAACACGTCCTTTAGCCAAATGGAGGGGCTGGGAGGACGGCAGGGGATGAAGGTGTCCTCCCCGCCAAGGATGCTCTGACGTTCGCAGAAAAAGCCGCTCAGCTGCGGGCTGTCCCTTAGCGGGGTGAGCCACTTTGAGCGCTCACAGAGCTCGCCCGCCCTTCTCCTGGCGGCTCCCGGAG
>VWZS01006051.1:103323-164957 GCA_013397075.1 Rhabdornis inornatus | reverse complement strand
CCGGCTCGGCCCGGCCCGGCCCCCGCTCCGCCGCTCGCTCCGCACCCCCCGCGCAGCCTCTGCCTCCCCGGCCAGCCAGAGCGGGCGGGCGGCCAAGCGGGCCCGTCCTCCCCCCCCGCGGCTGCGGAGGCACTGGCGACGCTCCGATGTCGGGGGCCGAGACCCCGGCAGCCCGGGACCAAGTGGTTCGTCTTCCCCCGAGGGGCGAAAGCTACCGTGAAGTCAGCCCCTCAATCTGATGCAAAGCGGCTTCCAAAACCACAACCATCCTCCGTCTCATCTGCAAGTAACTCTCGCTATACAGCTGCAAATCTGCTCGCACACCGAGTAGGTCTTTAATCATGCTGCCCTCTACAATATTTTTAGGTTTCCTACTGTAAATCTGGCGAATATGTCTCGTACGACAGCTTTGCTCTCGTTCCCCTTCTGAGCTTCGAGCTGCTAAACAGGAACGCCAAAATCCTCTACCTTTGCACTACGGCTTCCAGTGATGTTCCAAGCTTTCGTCGAGTCCGCTAAGAGCAGCACGTAGAGAAAGGGCTCTGATCCCTGCCACTGAAGTTAAAAATATGCTCCAGTGAACTAAACATAACCGATGAAGAGTTTGTTCAAATATGTTGCACTGGAAACTTTTCCAATCTGTTTAGGTTTCTCACCAGCACGGGAAGGCGCCTCCTCCATCGCTAGGAACAGAGTGCCCTCTGCTGAGAGCAGCCTGCAGAGCCCGGCCGGGAGCAGCAAAGGCTCGCTGGGACCGCTGAGACACCGGCGCTGACTCCTCCATGCCACTGAACTCACAGGCTGCTCTGTTCCGGGTGCGCCCGGACACCTCGGGCAAGCTGTTCTGCCCAGTCTGTACATTATGATAATAGGCTGTGTAACAGGCAAGAGCGCTGCTAAGGACCCATTTTTCTAATACTGCTCAGCTGAAAGTGTATCAGCTTCCTGGAAAGCCTGGCTTTGCATCCATTTCAGTTGCCTTTCACTATGACATCAGTTATAACCCTGCAAATATAATCTTCCAAAATTATGCCCCTGCAGGTAGCATATACTTCAGACTTGATCACAGGCGATTTTAAAGCCAGAATTTAGTCATTAGATCATCTAATGTAGAAAGTACATTTTCCTCTGCCAAAACCATGGAGATGAAACTGACCCTCAAGACCTGCCATCTTCTTAGGAATGTACCTAGCTGGCACCATCCTTACGTAGAATATCTTTTCTCTTGTAATTAACACTTGCAAGTGTTATAAACATTTGTCCATCTGCAATAAATTTAAATGTAGAAAAATTGTATACTAGAAAGCAGCCTAGATTAGCTCACATCAGATTCAGTAACTCAAGCGAGGCTGCTGTTTACACACACATCTAATTCCTCATGTGATCCTGGTCCAGGGTAGAGATTCTATGACTGAGTTTTACAGCACATTGGAAAATGGAGATAAGCACCCACAAGCATTAGACCCCAGGGAGATTTCAGAAAGCAGAATTACAGTAAACAACACAAGTGCCTTGTGGTACCTACCTTGGAAGGCAGACATCAGGAAGGTCTTACCCCAGCTGCTGAAATGACTTACATGCTGTTAATTCCATTCTCTCTCATAATCCATAGGTCTGGTTATGTTACATTGAAATCATCCTTTTTGAAAGGAAGATGAGCACTCAGAAAATAACAGTATTTGGAGTATAAAAGTAGCCTTGGTCTACTACTAGAAACTACACAGGGTTTTGAAAAATACTTTCCTATGTGAAATCAGGGCATTTTCCTATGTGAATCTAATTTTCATGAAATGCTGATTTGTGTTCTCATTTATCCAATTTAATTTCTTCACCTCAGCCTCACTACACACTCCTGCCACTTTACTCTTTTCTCTCCAAACTTCCAGGGAGAATCTGGAATTTTGACTCTTGTTGGAGGTCTTCATAACCTCTTCTGCTGAGCCAAGCAAAAACTGAATGAAACTCAGGAGTCCAGGCAAGATGTGATTGAAAACAAGAACTTCAAAATTCACGGCACCTGCAGAGGTTAAAAGGGCCACAAACTTAAATGTTCTGGTTGCCTAATTTTCATACCTGGAGAAGTTTGTCAGCAATTCTGCAAAAACTAATTAACCACTCAAGTGTAAAAAAATACCATTCTCAAAGGATATATTTAACTTCCTTTTTGCTTACCCTGTCTTGTCTGTATGGATTACAAACTCTTCAAGGCAGAACTTCTGTTCTTTGCCTGTTACATTGTGTTTTGCACATCCCCGGTCCAGTGTCAAGTGCTTTAGGTATTACCTTAGTAGCAATTTTTACCACACAGCCTGTTAATTTCCACTCATGCCACAGTAGCCCAGCAGTCAGTATAAGATTTTTTAATAACAAACTATAGCAATGCTTTTAATACTCAGTTCAGATGTATTTGTCTCTTGCTTTTAGCAAGGCTGTTTTTTTATTCCACATGTGCTTTGTTTTTGCTGGTCTCTAAAATATGCATAATGTAAATTACATGGAAAATGACAACTCTAAAGCCTTTGCTGTTCATAAAATTGTGAAATATGGACATTTGCACTTATTATTTCATTGAACATATAACAGCAATGTCATCCATCTGTACAGCTGGCATGGGGTCTCATGAGGAAAAGGGTTGGAAATACGATGGTTTTATCCTTTGTTTTACACAAACTTAAGACCATGTGTCTTCACTGTCAAACATAACCATGAAATATTCTGCAATTTCTTGATTTATAGTCAGTTGTAACAGAAAATTTCAACTTGCACTTAACAGTACAGGCAGACGTGGCAGAGAAAAAAGATTCTGCAAGATATAGCTGCCAAAGGGCCAAACTGAAAAAAAATTAAATCTCTGGTCTGGCAAACAAAAACCCTCTGTTAAATCACATGGTAACCACCAAATTTCACTCCTTGAACATCAATAGAAAACGTTCATATTTAAAAGAGAAACCCGATACTTCTTTATTTATCTCTGTCCTGAAATGGAGGTAGACATACCTCTTCAACAGATTCCACTTACATATAATTATTTCCCCAAACCAAATTCAACTACACAAATCTGATGATCATGGAGTTATTCTTCCATTGCAACAAAAGCCTTTACTACTCAAGAGAAAATATGTTTGGCTAAACTACAAATTCAAAATCCATTGAAACAGTGCAGAACACATTTGGCTCATAAATCAGCATTCTGAATAACATATAGCAAAATTGGAAGTATCCTGCAGAGGCCCCATGCAGAAACTGCATTTTGGTTCAACATCTCAAAGTTATCAGTAACAGAGCTGCACCTGATTGATTAATGAAAGCAAAGTGTTAAATTTCCTGTAACTAGAGTAATGAGAACCCTGACAGTCTAATCAGTTCTTTGGCCCTGCATTGTATGCACACAGCGTGCTTGTTTACTCTGAAATAACAAGCCCTCCAGGGCAGAGAGCAATCACACACTGTCACCCTTCACAAGTATGTTCCACCCTATCAAGAGTAAAGCCTCTATTAGTATAAAGGTACAAAGTTCAGCCACAGCACCCTGTCTTTCATTTCTTGGCGTTATGGAACCCATTGCATTCCATGTAGATCCTTGCCCTGGGCTTTGGAAACAGCTCCATCACTATAGTTAGTAGAAAAAAATTCTGGAGGCTTTCCAAAAGAAAAACTACTTACGCATAGACCTAAACATTATAGAAGAAAATCTCCATCTTCCTCTCAGTTTGTGTTCAAATTACTCTAGAATTATCAAAACAATATATTCAAGTGGTCACTATGTCAAGTATTTGTCCTTTCTTGTCTTCCAAATTCCTTTTGCTGCTTAAGCAAAACAACTTGTGGCTCATTTGCGTATTTATGATCCTGTACAGTAAGAGCAAAATAAGCTCACCTTCAAATGGCACAAATTTACTTTTTATCCTAGTTCACAGCCTTAACTAAAGTGTTTGAATAAACATTTTGAGATAAACTTATAATACACTAACATGATCATTTTACGGGTTTGCAAAATTTATTTTGAAAAGGATTAGATGACTGTTGGGAATAATTAGAAAATATGAATTTGTATTGATAAAGGTTGAATGCAAATAAAGCAAAATCAAAAATTCATTGCAGAGGTAAAAGTTTCAGTTTATCTACACATAGCTATGTGTTAACAGCTATTCTTTCTAACTTGCAAAATAACATATCCCCACTGAGACTATGGATATGGCATACTGAATTCCTGAACTTCCATTTTCTTCTCGTGCAACAGTGACAGTGACCTGTTTTCCTCATTCTGTGATTGTGAAAAACAAAATGTCGAGTGCCATGTGGAAGAGGCAATATTTGGTGAATAAACAGGGGCTCTGAGAAAATCAATTATATTGCAAGTCATGAGCAACAGACAAAGGTCAGCAGGACCTGCCCTTGCTGTAATGGCTCACTGGGGAAGAGCACGAGCAAAGTAGGTGGCCTGTGTGTCACAAGATGACTTGTGCATGTCTCTACATGAGCATCCACCACTATGCACACCAGTACGGAAAGGGAAGAGAGCATAAGCAAGGAGCTAACAGGGGGAAGGAATAAAAAAAACATAAAAGGTTGGAAGAAACACATGACACATCATTGGGAGGAATACTAGTGACACACAGCGTGAAGTTATAAAGAGAGAAGATGAATGCACACCTCACTGTGCACCTTCACGCAGTGAGCCAGGTGCTGGGCATAGCAGTACCAATCCACACTGTGCATAGCAACAGCTTCTGTGTTTGCAGCTGAGAGCAGTTTGGTCACTGGGAGCTGGAAACCAGGACAGCCTAAGCAAGGAATTTGCCCAGTGTCCCCTACAAAAGGCTATAATCAGGTGTGTTTTCTACATTTCATATTCTACCAAACAAAATCTATTATTTACTTTTGCATCTGCTAAGGCCACAAATAAATTAATTTTTTTTCCCTGTTACCAACTCATAGAAGGCTGTTGTTCCATAGCAGACAAAAGCCAATCTAAGCCAACTGACTTGTGCTGCTTAATTTGACCAGGCAAATACAGGCATAGGCTGGAGTACTGCAGGGGAGGATCACTTGTGCAGTGACATGTTCTGGAAAGGCCTTTACCATCTCTGTGTACCACCATCAATGACACAGAAACTGCCATTTAACCTTTCTGGTGGGTGATCTCTAATTTTCTCATGGAAACATACCTACTCTGGTACTGTGGCAGCCATTATCAGACCAACAGAAACTCAATTTGTCCTCATTAGCTCTGGTCAGGTGTAAGTCACTAACAGCTCTCTGTGAACAGACTGCTTGGAAGGTATTCATTAATACATTCCAATGCCTCAGAGTAATATCATTTGATACAGTATTAATGCGATATGTTTTAACTCTGTCCAGTATATCTTGATTTGTTTCCAGTGGGTGTTTAGGAAAAGACCCTTATGACTTACAAAGCAGAATAATATCCAGAGAAAAACACCAAAATACTGCATAATTTTCTGTTGTTTATGCTGGCTCTGCATCTATGCCTATATTTGTTGGCACAATATTGTCACAATAGGCAAGCTTGATTGCTTATTATGTACAGCCTCAACTGCATTTAACCCTTGAAAAGTAAATGTGAATTCAAGCATTTTGTATTGGATTACAGAAAATTTATTCTAAAAAGAGATATTACTATCAAGAAACTTCACCTTACCAAAGTATGCAGCAGTCATGGCTCTAACAAACTGTCATCCAAGGAGTGATGAGGTCCAGCTGCTTCCCAAGGGACAGAGAGCCCAGTCAGGCTGCAGGGCAGGAACCACACAGGCTGTAGCCCTAGGTGAGGGCTATTGCTCCTAGGTGAGATGGACAGGGGAACTAGAGAGAACAGCCAGGGATGCAGAGGGCCCTAGCAAAGTTCAGTAACCAGGCTGGTACAAACCAAGCCAGAAAACCAGTCTGTGGGCCACCAGAGCCCACAGCTCAGCAAAACCACACGAGAGCATAAAGGAAGAGGGAAGGAGAAGGTTGAGGGCCAGGCCAGAGCTTAAACGGAGCTCTAGCAGCCCTGGGCACAGCGTGGGCAGAAGCCTCAGCTCAGGCTGGTCAAGGTCATGACGGCTGCTAGTGCCTGGAAGCCCTGGCAACATTTTTGGGACCAATATGGACACATTGCTTACAGCTGGCTGGAATTAGTTAGAAGATACCTACGGAAAAGGATAACAAAAAGTTTACTTGGTTGGGGTTTTTTTCCTGCTTTTTATTGTATTACTTACTTTATTGCTGTATTCTTTTTTTGACCTAATTTCACCAACTCAAGATCAAGGGCTCATGAAGATATATGAAAAAATCCACAATGTTCTTTATTCCAACTTTGTGGCATCTGCTAATACCTTCTAAATCTCCCATATCTATATTTTACTGTGAAAGGACTATTTGTAGAATAATTCTTACTGTAATTTAGTCTGGGGTATGTACCTTTTCCCACATTCCCCGCCCCACCCCCCCCAATCTCTTAATCCCGGAATATTCCTAGTATCTTTAAACTTGAAACAGTAGAAAAGGATGGCACAGGCTTATCTCTGCAGGAATTCCTCAGCTATATTTGTGGTCTAAGCAATACAGACTATCAAAGAAGAAGTCAGAAAAAACATCTTGAAGAAAAGAATCAGCAATAGACTTTTATTATGCTTTTCTTAAGTTGCCTCCTTCTGTTCTCACACAGGGAAAGTACGTAAATAATACACAAGATAAAACTAGCTCGGACTATTTTTGAACTATTTCTTTCAGCTGTTTTTGTTTGCATTATTACAAACCCTTGGCAGACAAGAAAAAATATTATTAGAATAGCAGATTTCTTGCTTTGTCCTGCATCTGTTCCAAAACCATACAATGTATTTGAACAGCTGGCCAGTAACATTCAATGATCGAGCATGGCAATGAGACATGGTCACAGAGTTCTTTGTAGAGGACTGAGGTTTCAAAGCTGAAATAAACCCTCAGATGTACACATCTTGTTCTTACAGGTACACATTCGGATTTAAACCATGCTTTTTATTTTTCTTGAATTGAGCTTTCTGTTGGCAACAAAGGACAAACAAGTACTCATTATATCAAAATAAAACGCTGGAACAGCTCTGCAGGGAAGAATTTCCTGGTGGTGTTGCTCGGACAAGAACCAGTGGAATTTAGTCTGGCTCTGTATCACTCCCATGCTGCACATAGCTTTAGAATCTTGAAATTATGTTTTGGATTCACACCTTTGTCTGTATCCTTATCAATTCTGTAACTTTGTATCCAGATATATAAATTACTTGTTTTTAGACCCCAGCTACACTCTTGGGACAAACTATGTTGCTCTCCAATGTTACCTGCCTGTCCAGCTATAAAAAGGAGCTTGAATTTATGTCTAGAATCTTCCCAAAAATCTATCTTTACATTTAAAGAGCTCTAGGAGGATGCCAAGATTATTTTCCTGTGTAGGAAATAACAGCTTAAACTAAGATCTTAATTGACACTTCTTATAACTGCTACAACAAACACTGTAATTTACAGTTACAGTAATGTTCAGAGATATTTATGCTTATACTGAATGAGTTTCCTACAGCATCTGCTCTCAAAAATGGAAGTAAAAAAGGATAAATTGACTAGCTGGTGGAAAAAACCACAATTATCACTGTTCACATCACTACTAAAGAAGTGCTGAAGCAACCTTCTCACTAAACACTGATTTTTATTAAATATAATTAGTGTAAGTCTTCACAGACTTCTTCACACATTTGTCTTCATACAGCTTCTCTTTCTACCCTTGCTCTTCCTTTTGCTCACGCATCAGCTTTTAATCAGAACACTATCTAAGTGGGATGGCTGACAGGAAAGCTAAAAACGCCTACAAAGAGGAGAACAAAACCGGTTCTTTATATCAGTTGAAAAATTCGCAAAAAAATCCCAGACACAACAGGCAGAGCACTGACGTAGCAGCAGCATGCTGAAGTGTGAGCATCACTGCAGCTGTCATACATCTTCCTAAAGCTGGGATTTTGGTTTCGCCCCGACCCCTTGCACCGGTCTGTGAGAACGCAGGGCTGCGGTAGGTTTTTCTTTCCCCGCCCTCTCCGGGCAGCACCATTGGACCGATAAGATGCAGAAAGGCACATGTGAAAGATAAAGCAGGAAAGAAAAATAAAAAAAATTAAAAAAAAAAAAAGTATTATCTCCAGTGCTCGGCCGGGCCGGGGCGGTGGGGCGCAGCCCGAGCCCTTTAAGCTGCCACCCTCGGCGCGGGCCGGCGGCAGCTGCAGGCTATTTATACCGGGGCGGCGGCGGGCGCTGGGTGTCCTGCGCGGGGCGGTCCTGGCGGCAGCGGGGCCCGTAGCGGAGGCTGCCATGGCCACGGCGCTGCCCCCTACGCCGGCCGGCGGGAGCCGCTCCGCCAGCCGCGCCGCCGAGTCCCCGCTGAGCCCGGCACGGCTGAGCCGGCTGCAGGAGAAGGAGGAGCTGCGGCAGCTTAATGACCGCCTGGCCGTCTACATCGAGCGGGTGCGGGCGCTGGAGGCCGAAAAGTCGGCGCTGCAGCAGCGACTGAACGAGCACCAGGAGGGCAGCGACCGGGAGCTGGGCTGCCTGCGGCTCCGCTACGAGGCGGAGCTGGCCGACGCCCGCCGGGCGCTGGACGACATCGCCATCGAGCGGGCCACGCTGCAGGTGGAGCTGGGCAAGATTGGCGAGGAGCACCGGCAACTGCACGTCAGGTCGGTGCTCTGGCCCCGAGCAGGCCTCCCTGTCCGGGGACATCCCGAGGAGCCGCCTCTTCGGGGCTCCTGCGGGGAAGGGGATGCTGGTAGGAGCCTGTGGGTTGTGGGAGGAGTGCGCGGTGATGTTTCATGTCCAGGTCGTGCAGGCGTGACAACCCCGAAGGTGTTGCCCTCTGGGACTAGGAGACGTCTGGATGATGCCTGTTTCAGAGGTGTGCTGGGGTGACGCTGCTGGGTACCTCCGATGCTATGGGGTCACATCAGCACCTGCCTGAGATGGGCATGGGACTCCTGCAGAATGTGGGGTGCCGGGTGCTATGAATGCATGGCTGCATGAGTTTGGCACCACGCCTGTGTTTACAAACACTCAAGATGCTCGCAAGTATCTAGAAAGTAATGGAGCAGTGCATCCTTTTTGGGCTGTTTAGCTCAAACGTTGCCCAGAGGAGAATACAGAGAGAAGATAGTTCTGGGAGCAGTATGGCTTACCTGGTCCAGGTTGGTACTGCTCAGAAGATTCCCTAGTTGCTTTTAAGTCTGAGATGAGCTGCCTGCTGTTCTAGCTTGACTTATTTGTAGGCTGTGTACCCTGAAGCTGGAATCACTCTCCTGTCTAGGATCACCAAGCATGAAACAATGGCAATGTAAGGGCTGTCGCATCCTCCTGAAGGAGGAAGAGGTGTGTGAGAAAGTGTCTAATCCCAACAAGCTTCGTCTATAGAAATATACAGCCCACTAGCACTGCTAGTTACTGCAATGCCCCATTGTATCCCCATATCTGCTATAGACTTGTAATAATCTGGATGTCCGTAGGCACCTTACATCTTGTTATAAATCTGTATCAGAGCAAATTTAGGTACCAGTTTCTTATTTTAAAACCCGAAGGAATTATTGCCCCTTCGTAGACTCAGCAGGACTCAAGTAGCTGTTCTAGTTGGGAATAAAACATGTCTTTACTGTGAGCTTCTGTTTTCAGCTGCATAGTTGTTGGGCTTGTCTCTGTCATGCTGGGTTTTGGCTCACAGATCTGTTATATAAATCTAACCAGCCACTTGAGTGGACAGTAAGGAGAGGGGTAATGCCTGTTCTAAGACTTTTCTGCTGCTCTTTGTGTTTGAACTCTGGCTTTGTTTGTAAAGCTTTAGACTGGCAGATATGCAATCCTCTAGACTGTTGGATTGAGTTTTTGCCTTTACAGTAACTAGGTCTTAGAAATGGTTAAATTTACAGCCCATGGGAAATGATCCATGGTTCATATTGGTTTCTGAAAGGACTAGACTGAAGTCCTAATATTAATGTGTGTTGTATCTGGGCTGCCTAACTGCAAATGTCTCAGATGACTTGGAACAAACTTCGAGGGTATCGTGTCCTTACATATATACACCCTTTAAATAACCTAGTGGCTGTTTAACTCTTATAGAAGGAAATGTCACCAGTTAATTTCCCAACAGCATTAACTATTGGCTCTTATTAATCACTGATTAAGAGACTCAAGGTTTTTGATGACAATAAACTGGTTGCGTTTGTTTTATTCTTACTACTTAAACAATGGTGACTGGAAGCAGACCAAAGATGTTTGGGGAGGAGGAGGTATAGATAAGCATATTGGTTGAATTCAGAGCCTCAGGAAGGTCAAAGCAACTGCAATAACACAGCAGAGAAAGACAAGACCACACTTCCTGCACCAGGAGTGTGGATGTGCATTTTGCTCCTGTATGTGCCACACACAGTGTAGCAGCTGAGATAGTAAGAATGAATTCGGTATGTGCCGCTGACAACCTCTGGTCTTGACAAAATGGAGTCTGTTTCAAACATACCTGAAATCATTCGGTGATATTATTTAAATTCTCCACATCAAGCCTGTGACATCCTGATTTACAAGGAATGTGATTGGCAGTGCCTCAAAGTTTTTGCTTGTAATTGATAGTCTGTAGGCCACACTTAGCTCTGGAATGGTTGGTATATGGAATGTTGCAGAGTCCTGTAACTGTCACTGCTTGCTGCATAGGGGTGTAAAGTGGTGTTCTGAAACCCAGACTTGGATAAAAACGGTAGTAAATGCGCTTGTCAACGTCAGGCTTGTTAAATTGCTGTTCTTAAAGATTAAATGTCTCACTCTAGGCTTCTTTGAAAAGAATATTTTTCAGGGAAGAATCCAGGAAACCTGAGCCTAGTTGTCAGATGCTTACATTGGAAAGTGAATTGTTAATGCAGATAATAATAGAATTTCTGTTTTGCATACACTTTGATCGCAGAATGAAATTTATATTATTGTAGGATGGAACAGTCAATATTACATACTGTGGTAGTGGTAGCAGAGACCCCAAAAGGAAGGTGAATAATACCTAGAAAAGCAAGAAACCTTAAATACTAAAACTACAGCACGTTATCTTATTTTTCACTGTTAGTAGAGCTATGTTTCTCCTAGAGTCTGAGTAAAGAGTAAATAACTTCTGGCACAATACAGTCAACAAATGGCTCTGAAGAGCAGGGCTAGAAAAGGCCTTGAGCAAGCACCTGATTTAGCCACATGCCCCAGGCCTGTGCTGGAACCAGCTATACCTGCATCTCTTCCAGCAGATTTTGTGTAACCCTTATTTTAAATTCCAGATGATGGAGATTCCAGAATATCCCCCCCCCGGCAGTGTGCTTCAGTGGTGAACTGTCAGCTTCCTCTCCCTAACATCTAACCCACATATTCCTGCCTGCAATTTAAGTCCAGAGCTTCCTGTCTTTTCCACAATAGATATGGAAAACAGATTCCCTAACTTTATACAGCAGTCCACCATGTATTTAAAAATTGTTCTGTCTTTTGTCACTTTTCCCTTCTCTAGACTAAACAACCCTTAGTATTTTCCAATCTTTCCTTGCAGTTCAACCTTTTTAAAGCTGATCAATCCTGCAGAATTACTTTGGACTCTTGCCAACTCATCTCAGTTGTCCACTGGAAAACGCATTGTATGAATTGACACAACTTTGCCACTTGGCAGAACTGGTGTTGCCAAAATAAATTGAGGATTTCCTTTACTCTTGGTAATCTCAAATACGAGTTTTGGGCAGGGACTCTGACTCTGGTTAGTAGGCAGGCACCTGCAAGGATTTGAGAAGTTGGAGCAGTGTGGGAAATTATCACAGTGTTGTTCCCGGAAAGGAACTCACTGTGGGCCCTTCTTGCACTTTTGCACTGTGGTGCCAGTGGCAGCTGAAGAGTGTTTGCCATCCAGGTGATACCTGCGGTCCCAGTACCTGGGTGTTGGTCTGGAGATGGTCTCTTCTCTGAAAGCAAAGCTCTCCTCACCCTGTACCTCACTGGTGTGAGGGAAGGGAGGGAGTCGCTCGCGGCGGTGGCTGAGGGGCTGCAGGAGGCAAAGCCCCGGCGGGGCGGCTGGCCGGTGGCCGCCGGGGGACAAAGCTCCCTCTGTGCTGCGGGCAGGAGGAGCGGCACTGCCGGCAGCCTCAGTCGCGCCCCGCCCGTGAGGGACCGGCACCGGCCCCGGCCCCGGGCTGCCCTCACGGCCCGGCCCGGCCTGCGGGGCCCGCAGCCTGGGTGTCCTGAGGCGCTTCCTGCGGAGCCAGGGCCGCCTTTGCTGCGGGGGTGTCCGTAAGGGATTGTCCGGCCCCGGTGGCTGAGCGTGCCCAGCCCTCCCCGGCCCGTGCCGTCCCTGCCTTCTCCCGCTGGGAATGCCGTGGAAAATAGCTGGCTTCCGCATAGGCTTCGCACTGAACGAGCTGGAAAATGGGTCAGGAATCTCTCTGGTATAACAAATGATGCTTGTCGGAGGGCCCTGTCTGGTTTGTTTTGTGCTCTCACCGTGAGCCTGACAAACCTCTCCTGCGTTTAACCACGGACCCCTCTGAAAGGAAACAGTTTGAGAACAAACTCTCTCACTAGCTGCACTTAACAGTGTAAAACTCTCCCTTGTAGGAATTCCAAAAAAGAAAGTGATTTAAACGTGGCCCAGGCTCGTGTGAGAGACCTCGATGCCCAGCTAAATGCGAAGGAAGCTGATTTAGCCACAGCCCTGAATGAGAACCGGACTTTGGAGAATGAGCTCCGTGAATTAAAGGATCAAGTACTCAGTGTAAGGCTTGCTATCGGACTCTAAACTTTGCTTTTGCTCCTGCAGTTTTTGCTTGATTTTCCTGAGTTATTGATATTTAAAAGCAGATAAAACCTGGTAACTATGATAGTGACAGGTAGACAAAAAAGATTTCTACAACCTTGCTGACAACAAGTGCTACTGATGGTGGTTTCCTTGAAACTTCCACCTATTGTAGGTACCTTTAATTCTATGACCATAGGATGTAATGTTTCTTGTTCTAAAGTCAAAGCAAGATGAAATATATTGCTGTAGTCCCTGTAGCATTCTCTAACACATCAGGAAAGTGTATGATACTGAAAGCATATATTAGTTTGTCAGCATAGGCTGTATTTGGAGGATTAAGTGTCAAAAAATTATATTAGAACTTAAGAAGAATTTTGGAATAAATATGGATAGTAAAATTGATTCATCAGAAGTCTACTTTGAGGAGTCAAATTTAGCTAGTGGGATTAAGGGTTGTTCTATATTTGCCTTGTGGGAAATCTGGTCTACATAACTATTAAATAGGATTCTATCTGTCTCGGAAGATTCCAGAATATTGATGTTATAAATGAGCACAACTGACATAAGAACTTACCCAGAGTAACTCACTTCACTCAACCAGTGTGTTTTAATTGCTGTGGTAATTAAGTTGAATGACCTGTAACAAACTGGCTGCTTAATTTGAAAAAATACCTTAATTTTGATAACCCCGTTGTCTGTCTTTTCCAGCTGAATCTGTCACTGGAGGATACTAAAAAGCATCTTCACAGTGAAATGTTGAGGAGGGTGGACCTAGAGAACCATATGAAAACTTTACAAGAAGAAATGACGTTCCAGAAGCGCCTTCATGAAGACGTATGTTTTAGCTTATTAACAAGGCATCTTTTTAGGTGTCTATGATCCCTGGATGTACTTAAAGCCCATCTTAACATTGCTTTTATCTCTAAAAAGGTAACTAGCAACCTATGGCAGCCCATCAGCTCATAACATCCACCTAACTTGGAAGGCTCAAGAAAATACACAACCTCATGTTAACTGGGATAGTACCAACAGCTGTCTGGGATATGAGAAATTTCTTAGGCTGCTCTTCTAAAGATAACTGAAATCTCAATATATTACTTTGTGTAAGTGACAGTGCATATATTAGTTACTGTTAAATGATTCCAGATGTTTACTGGAAGCCTGAAGTGAAGAAGTTAAATCTTCTTTAAGCAAGTTGTATTCCCAACTTCCTTAACACTTCTCAGGTGTCTGGTAACCTTTGTGAGAGTAGTTAGTACATACAACTAAATAAACAGTTTACATATGAATGTAAACCAGCTTCCTTCTTACTGGTAGGAATCTCAAAGTGTATGGTTTGATAGAGAATTCTAATTTTTCTAATGAACTGCTACTACTTTTTTAATATAACAAGAATAGGTGAAGTAACAGTGCTTAAAGAAACTGAACTGTATGTGCATGTGTTCTAAGTTAAAAAAACAGATTCTATCTAGTTTAAAGAATTAGTCTTACAAGTTAAATATTTACTACATTTATTAGTTTAAGCAATGTTGTCAGTGAGGTGGAAAAACAACAGTGAAGCAGCAAGGTGGATGTGCCACACTAATGGATGAATAAGATATGCATAAAGATGAATTATTGTGTATGCAACGGTAAGTCTGCTGCACTAAATCCAGTTTCAAGCTGTATTGGCTTGTTTATTCTCTGAGAAATTTCTTCTCCTAGGAGCTCAAGGAGACAAAAAGAGTCCATGAGAGCAGGATAGCAGAAGTAGAATCTGGCCGTCAAAGGGAATTTGAGAGTAAGCTCTCAGATGCTCTGCAGGGGCTCAGAAAACAGCATGAAGAACAAATTCAAGGTTACAAAGAGGAGATGGAGCGAACATTCAGTGCAAAGGTGAGTTTGTAAAAGATGACAGTAAAACAAATCTGAAGTTCTCTGCACCTTGACATAATTAAGGGCACACTGGCATAGACAGCTGAGGGATGGTGCCCCTGCATTCACTGCAGAGCCTCTTGGCGTAAGTTGTTATGGAATCTCAAAGCAGTGTCAAATTTGACAGTAGGACTTTTTTGAACATTTGATCCCAAACAAAAATGGTTCAAGCATAAATATAGGGAGTGATTAGGAGAAGTTGATCATATTTCAGACTTCTGACAGGTTTAGGACCAAGGTGTGTTATGTTTGTATTAAACAATTTCAGTCTTGAATAAAACCTAACTTTTCCTACACACCAACTTGCATGTCAACTCAGGGAATTCCTTTGAATGCCTGTGTTTCTGTTTCCACTGAAAATTTTGTAAGTGCTTCTTGAAGGAGCACTTTATCCTTTCTTGGGACATCTCAAGATTGAGGTATTTGTAGAACAATTCACTGCTGCTTATAAAGATGCAGGAACTCTTTAATAAAAGACCTTTTGGGGAAGAGTGATAATAGTTTGATTTGTACACCCAATATCCTGCAGCTCTATGCTTTAACAAGCAGCTTCTAAACACATTCTCCATTGGTCTTCTGGAGAATCAATTTACTTAATATCCATACAAAGTCCTCATACATTACTAACTGAAATATCCTAATCCAGAAATTTTCACTACCTGATTACTGCCAACTTTTTCTGATATAAATGTCAAACTTGTGTAAACCTCCCTGGAAAGCAATACAGAACTTTCTGATCTGGACTTCAATAAAAGATAACTATTTCCAGGTGTAATAGGTGAAAATTATTTGGTTTTCCTTCCTTATTTATAATACATGCTAATGTGCAACTCAGGACTAACAGTGATTTATCCATAGGTGGAGAATGCCCAGCTAACTGCAGCAAGAAACAGTGAGTTTGCCAATGCTGCTCGGGAGGAGCTGATGGAAACACAGAAGAGAGTTGATACTCTGGTATCTCAAGTTAATCAATATCAAAGCCAGGTTCTGTCTTTATTTGTATAACCTTATAATTATTTTAATTTACTCTCAATTCAAAATATTGGCCTCTTTAATCTTCACTTATGGTTTGATTTTTTTTATTTTTTTCCCCTCCCCTTAATTTTAGAATGTTGCTTTGGAGAGCAGAATAAAGGAGCTACAGAATTTGCTGGATTATGATCGTGATCTCCATCGAAGGCGTATGGCTGAAAAGGAGGAAGAAATGACACAAGCTCAGAAGCAGGCACAAGCACAGCTGGAAGAGTATGAGCATCTCCTAGATGTGAAACTGGCTCTAGACTTGGAAATAAATGCATATAGAAAGATGCTAGAAGGAGAGGAACAGAGGTAGGCTATAATAAGATCTTCATTGTGAGAACTTGCTTCATTCAAGACCTCTACACTAACTTTATCCTTCAGAACGTGGGGGGACAAGAAACAAACATTAAGCATGTCATTAATATAGTAATTCAGTTACTGAAGCATCTTCTGTAAACAGTATTTATATCCCACATCTACCACATGATATAGTAAGATGAAGTAACTTCATAAATCCAGCTGATAAAATTCAAAGGTCCATTAAACATTCCTCAACTCTCTCCAAGTTTTGTGCTGCATCTTAGAGATAAAGAGCATTCAAGTTTCATGAATGAAGCTGGGAACTTGGATCAACTCCTGTCTATGCAAACATAGTATCTCACATGCATGGTGAGAACATGAACTCTCAATACATTCTAAGAAGGGTCAAAAACTTAAAATGACTTTCACTAAAGACTGTGTCTGTTAAAAGTTTAAAGGAATACTTAGTGCAGTTGTGAATCTTCTCTTATCAACATCAGCTCGCCCTGAACTCTGGGGCTGTCTTCCAAACTTAACAAACCACTTAGTTACTCTTGCCAATAAAAGTAAAATTTTGTATTTAAGACCCGGTGGAAAGCTTGGATTATAGGAAGCTGTTAGGCTTGGATGCAGTGGGAGGGTAGGCATGAGAAGAAACAAAGCACATCAGATACTCAGGTGAATGTTATCTGACTCTCTTATAGGCTAAAGTTGTCACCCAGTCCATCTTCACACAGCGCAGCAAGTCAGGGCCGAAGATTCCTGCATGGGAAGAAAAGAAAAATCAAAGAAACCAAAAAGAGGGAGCATAGTGCTGCATTTAAGACTATTCAGCATGTTTCAGCTTCTGGAAATGTATCTATTGAAGAGATTGATGCAGATGGGAAATTTGTCAGGCTTAAAAACCACTCTGATAAGGTATTTCCATTTTCAAGTGTGCATTGCAATGTATGATTGCTCGGGGATGGCTTTAGCTTAGTGACAGACTAGAGACTGACCTTATGTACTGCAGCTGCTCTGTTCCCAGGGCTGTCTGGGAGGTGCCTTTGGGTGGAGGTGCAGGGGGTTTTATTATGCAGAAATTGAACGCCTTCAGCTGTTTGTCATCAGATTCAGGCTAGCACTACCAGAAGTACTACTTACCCTGATGAACTAAATAGGGTGCTCTAGTAAACTGGATAAAGATGGCTTCATATTAGTAAAAAATACTTAAAGCAGCAAAAAGGTTAAATAGAGTTGGTGATATCTAATCTATGCAGAGGGTTTATCTGGCCAGTTAGCTAATTCTTCCACTAGTTTAATTTGCAAATCCAGAACTATTACAATTCATCATCAGGACTTCAAAATATAAGGCTTGTAGTTTAGCCATTTCAGCCTGAAATGCAGAATGACCCGTGAAGTTTTAAGGTGTATATGTATACATATAGCTGGTAGGTGGCCATGGCAAACTTTAATTTATCAAAATCTTCCTGGTAAAGGGTATCATGACCCTCCTGTTAATGGAAGGTAAGAATAGGTGTGGCTTAACTTGACCAAGATTAATCCTAAAGTATAGGGAGGCTTTAATGGAAATGTGGCTGCTTCCTCAAAATTGTCAGATACTTGTATGCTACATTAGTGGGATTAAAACTGGCCCAAGAGTCTGGAAAGAATCTTGTGCTTGAATTATAAGGTGTTGGTCTGTAATGCTGAGAGAAATTTCTTGTCCCACAGGATCAACCTCTACATGGCTGGGTGCTGAGAAGACGCATTGGAAGTGTGGCAGATGTTACTTACAAGTTTCCTTCACGGTTCACTCTTCAGGCAGGCCAAGAAGTTACAGTACGTATTGGGTTTGTAAAACTTCCTCAGAGCTCTCTTCTTATGTTAGATGTCAGTAGAGATTCCTATAATATGGAAAACTAAATTGATATTCCAAGTGTCTAAAGAACTAAAGCTCTTATTTTATGTGGAATAGATATGGGGAAAATCCTTTGAGCAACTTAATCTGGAATGCTAATTACATTTCCTTTAAAGCTTGTATTGAAGTTAGATCATCCCAGACTGGAGTGTGCTCTAATTGTAAACAGCATAATTGTATGCTAGTTTTTTCTTAGGGTTTCCCATACTCCTGTGACTTGATAAAAGTTATGCAGAGACTCACACTCTTGCTAAAATCTTTAGCCTACTCCAGGTCAGCAATGCTGAGCTCATGATTTGTAGTACTAAGCAAAATACTGGCTCTAAGACCATACTCTAAGTACATGTAGATGGTGATCAAAGAGCTGAGCTCTAGACTTGCTACTCCAAACTGTGGAGGAGTTCGTTCAACAGATCTGAGTGACCCCAGGCAAGAGGCTCTTGCAGACACAAGTTGCTGCCCTGAACATGCCTGTGACTACAGCTTGGCTATGGCTCAAATGTTCTGTATGGCCAAGCAGGGCTACCTCTACATTGGATAGAAGCTGTTAACAGACTTTTCTGCACTGTTTTACAGTCTTCTCTAAAAAGTTTTTCTAAAAACTTTACCACCATTCTTGGTAGTCCTGAAAAGAACTAACTTGCCAGGGATTACAGTGGTTCAGTTTTTCCTACTGGATGTCTTTGGTGTATTAAAATACTAAGTAATTATATATGTTAGACTGAATTGTAATTAACTACAGAAGAAGATTCTTCAGAAGCTCACTGTAAATCTGTTGCAGATCTGGGGTGCAGCTGCTGGTGTAAGCCCAGGTCCTAGTGATCTGGTCTGGAAGTCTCAGAAGTCTTGGGGAACTGGGGATAATATTGGCGTTACACTCATCACAGACTATGGTGAGGTAAGTGAAATAATAAAACACTTCTGTCCTAATGCTAAACTTGTTTGTGCTTAATTCCTGAGGGGTCTTGGCGGCAATTCAATTCTATTCTAGGAACTCGCAGAGAGGAAGATAATGCTTGTACCCAGAGGAGAAGAAAGTGAGCAAGATGATGATTATGAAGAAATAACTGGAAGTGAAGCAGAGTTTGCATCTCAGGTAAGCTGCCTGGAGGTTAAAAATATGCTGTCAGCAGAGTCATTCAATGGCCATTTGTTTTCCTTACTAAATGAAAATACTGCTTCAAGCACTCTTCATATCCCACAACTCTTAATGTTTTTCTCGATGTCAGACCAAAAGAAGAAGAAAAAAGAAATGTTGTTTGGTTTCATGATAGTGGTTCCTGTGAACATCCTTAAGCAGGTGAGATGATGAGAATCATGCTTGTTCACCTCATAGAAGACTTGCTTCATCAGTAGTACTGCAGTCTCTTGTCCTATGTAGGATGTAGCTTGCATGGCTTCGCATCAGAAATGCAACTGAAGTTTTGCTTATTCTGAGTATGGTCAAACAGTAGCATTAATTATTTGATATCTTATTACTGACACATTTAAAAAACAACCTTTAATGTCCATTTTGTCTAAACATCTGACTGAACTAAAGCTGTTATACCAAGAACTGAATGCAAACACTAACTACTTCTGTGGGATGAAGTGACTTGACACTCCAGTGTCCCTGGCTTGCTTTTAAGATGATTTCAATGTGAACTCAAGGTCAATATATTTACAAACTTTTGGCCATAAACTTGCATGGGGTAATATCCTATGCAAGACTATCCAGCCTCTTCAAATGGC
The DNA here is from genome assembly GCA_013397075.1 of Rhabdornis inornatus. Taxonomy (NCBI): domain Eukaryota; kingdom Metazoa; phylum Chordata; class Aves; order Passeriformes; family Rhabdornithidae; genus Rhabdornis; species Rhabdornis inornatus. The sequence goes on along the minus strand of VWZS01006051.1, from coordinate 145,284 downwards.
TTTTGACTGACCATAATACAAGTCTGAACTGATGCATTTTGGATGCTTCTACTGTACTTTGACATACTATTAACTATCTTTAATTGCTGAAATGGTCTAAACCAACTAATTTGAGGGCTTTAAGTTGGTCCTAACCAAACAATTATACACTGTACTTTACTCAAGTTAGTTTGTGTCTTGACCTGAACCAGTACTATGGTATAAACTCCAGAGCCTGGGAGCAAGGGGATGCTTAGCTAAAAACTCTCTCCTTCCTGCTGACAAATGTTCAGCTACTACAGCTATTCCTAAAACTGATCCTACACAGTTACAAGGAGTCACATCTTACTGCACTAGGTTAAAGCTCCCACTACCATTTCCTAGATATTTTCATAATGTCTGTCTGAAAACTAACTTAAAAGTACCTTAGTACTGTCTTTCTGAAAAAAAAAAAACCAAAAAAAAACCTACCTAAACAGGCAGTTACTGCCTGTTGTTTTTTTAATTTTTTTATCCTTTCAAACAGAAAATCTGGGTAAATATCTGTTACTACAGTACCATGTGGCTTAAAGAATGTTTATCAGTCTCCTGACTTGCATGCACATTCTTGTAATATTTTCAGTCTCACTGAAGGATGGTGAGACCCTGTTAAATAGGCTATTGAGAAGGTCTATAATGCTGTTCTGCCCTTTGGGCTGTTACTGATACAAGCTTCTTTTCATACTCAAAGTACGGCCTCTCCTCAGGGGTGGCTTCTTTTTATTTTAAAAGGCATTTTTTGAGTTCACTCATATGACTTGTTTAATAATCAGTGATGGAAAGAAAAAGTAACCTTTTTCCTTACACTTCTAATCTGTTTTATCAGCAACTTTACAATACAGTTGTATGCCATTTATGGTAAGAATCAATTCTAATACTTCCCAATCAAATTTTAATGTCATTCCTGTTTGCTGAATTCCTATCAAACTTTTGACATTAGTACCTATATGCTTCTGCTGCCTTGCTAGTACTGAAATGGCTGCTTAGTAAACAGAAGTTAACTTGTTGCATGCAGTAAAATAATGGGAAGAATGTATGCTGTGCTTTAAAGGCAGGCAGCGTTTTCATGTTTTGCTTCTGCTTTTACCATCCTAAAGAGGGCAGCACGGATCTGCATGCCACTTAGGTTCTGATGCTTGGGAAGTGAGGTAGTGATGGGCAGTTTGACAGCCTTTCATTAAGGCACAGGCTCGTGTATTGCATGGACTTAGACTGGTGTAGTACAGTTCATGTATTGCCTCTTGAAAATCTGCTTTGCTTTATTAATAAGTAACTAAATCTATAAAGTGCTAAAAACCCTATCTGCCTATATGAGGATCAAGTAGGTAACCAGCAAGAAATATTAAAAGTTTGTATATATGCTAATTTTCATGTTTTCTCTTTGCAGCAAAATGAAGATCCCAGCTGTTCTGTCATGTAATGTAGACAATCATCTGAAAACACCTCTCAGTCCCAGGTGACATAGACTGTGTTGATATCTTCTTTAATATCTGGAATTTGGAATTCACATATTCCATCTGCTGTCTTTGTGAGAAGCATTGTCCATAACATGATGGAATTTCCTACCTTCTGATAACTGGACCCTGGCCTTGGCTTCACTGATACAAAGAGCAGTAGACTACAAGCTCCATGTGAAGTTATTGCTACTTTTACACAAGGATCTGGTTTCTGTGACCTGCTGGAATAGAGGAGGATACAGAGTTTACAAAGCTTCTAAACATGTGCCCTAGAAGGATGTTAAATACTTGACAATGAACATGAGGCTCCATCAGCTTTCTCAATATTCTGATATGGTGTACTCCAAAGGTAATTTCTCTTTCCAGGCTGAGTGGGAAACAGGGGACTGATCACACCCTTGCACCATGAGCAGGTCTAAAGTAAAACATGTCCTGAAGAGTGATGAGTGTTTGAAGTGTTTCCTGCTCAGATCCTGATGGAGAAATACATAAAAGTGGTCTGGGTCAATTCCTAGAGTGAAACACTTTAGAATTAAAAACAAGTTGTAAAAAATATTCCTGCCTGTTATTAAATATACTGTTTCTATAGTCTAGCCACCTGGAAGTCCCTGTATCAGTATTGTATATTCCTAGATACACTGTATCACAGCAGAGCTGTGCCTGCCTTAACTTGGAAAAATGTATCCTGCAAATGTGAAAAAGCATGTCATTCTGACAGAGCAGGTACTGTGACCAGTGCTGCTGGCACTCTTTAATTGGTCCCAACAGCTCTCTAAGGGGCTAGAGAGAAAAATATGCCAAGTCAAAAATCAAAACTAGAAATCCCTAACTGTAGTGAAAAACACCTCAAACTTGCTGCTCTTGAGCCTCTTTGTGCTAAATCTCCATGCAGGCTGCAGCTGTGTGTGTCCAGTGGGACAGCTGGGGGGAAACTGGTTATGGGCCAGTGTGCAGCTCCCTGTCACTCTGGTAGCTCAGTGCTCCATGGCAAGCCTGTCCTGTAACCCTCAGGAGGGGACAGTCAGCCTCGGGGGCACTGCAGTCACGAAACTGCTCCCCTGCTGGCCCTTGGGGAAAGGAAGGGCTTTGAGCCACATGAAGCAAACTTCCTCCAGGGAGCAGCTAAGCCTGCAGATTTCTCTCAATGCTGGAATAGTGTTTTGACTGTCTTTTACCTTGCCAAAGTGTTCAGTTCCAAATTCAAGACCTGCTTTGTGTTAGGATGCAGGTGTTAAGGTGAGGTTTTCCTTATGCTAGCTGAAACTCTTATATTATTTAAAAATTCTCATTTTGAGACATCAAGAGTAGGTGCTGGTTTAAGACTTGGATTGTAGCAGATCCAAATTCCTGTTCCACCTCAAACAATAGAAATAGCTGCTGGTCTAACTGTGCTGTATTTATCTTCATTTCTTAAAACTTTTTTAACTATTAAAGGTATTTTTCATGTGTATAAAAGCACTCTTGGATTTAAATATTTGCAGATTAAATAATAAAGGTCTCTCTGAATGTTTTCTCTTGAGTGGTTTGAAGTAATAAAACTGGTGCTTTTAGGGACTGCAGAGTGAAGAAGCCTTCAGCACTGCACTCTGCTCACCTGTTTACATTTATCACTTACTTCAACTGGAGCTGAACTGCTGTGAGCTTAAGAAGAATCTTCAGTAGACAGCTTGCCCATGAAGAATTCAGCTCTCTTCTCATAAATTTCTCTTGTATGGAGAGAATTGGCAAAAGACTTTTCCTTCAGGGCTGCTCGCTTTGTTTGGTCACTACTACATTACTAAGCAAAGCAGGAGATGGTAAACAGAAAAACAAAGTGATTCTATCTTCATTCGGGTAAGTATTTCTGATGCCAGAATTCTTCCTTAATTTTGAGGCTTTTCTGGTATATTTTTAGTTATTACGTGTCTTTCCATCACCACCTATTCTTCTATTTCTCCTCCTTTCCATCCCTTTCAACTAAATGGAAGAAATAGAAATTTATTGACTTTTCATTTGTATGCAGTAGGCACCAGTGCTACTCATCCCTTTCTCTCACTGGAGTTCTATAAAAACCCTACGGAACTAGGAGCAGTTTGTAGTTACTTTGAAGGAATTTCTCTTTTCCTTCTGCTAGAAAAAGATGTTAACATAAATGGTAAACAATCAATAGAGAAGTAGCAAGATTATTAAAACTGCAGTGCAGAGATGTCATAAAACTAATATATTCTTTATTCATGCATTTTTTTAATGTAGCCTTGTTTTTGTCACTGAAAGCTGATCTATTCAGCAAAGTGGCCTCCTGCTCAAACAAGTGCCAGAACCATCAGTACAGAAGCAGCAACCACTGATCTTATCCCACAGAAATATTTATTCAGTTTGGTCAGTAAATTATACCAATTTTCAATGCTGAGAACTTGTACTTAGTACAACATCATCTTAACATTGACAACAACCACTTTGCCTTTTGTCAACATACAATGCAAAATATGAATTAACTTGTCCACAATAAATTATGGTGTGATAGATGAAAACAGCTCAATGACATCAGTAACTTAAGAACTGGTTACAGTTAGCTTCACTAACAGTAATTTTTAAAATGGTTTTCAATAGTAAAATCATTGCAGCCAAAGATTAAAAAAAATCCACATACAATAATAGCAAGGAAATGCATTTTTGGAGCAACAGTGAGCTACCACTAAACACTCCATACAGTGATCTTCAAGGCACAAAGCAAAAAAACTGGGTATGGGTTTTTTTGCAGGTTGACAAATCAGGGAAGGTGAAATTTTTTTGAATATAAAATAAATACATTTTAAAAAGACGCATACAAAAGTCAGTAAGTCAGTCAAATAGCAAGGCTTTCACAGAATGCCACACTGACAGAACATTTGTGAATCCATTTCAGTCATGAAATCATGTTCACAGCTCGAATGACACAATCACTGAGGCAAGGGAACTATCACTTCAACATAATTAATGGGGAAGAAGCCAGACTCTCCATTTAACATCCCCTCATACCAATTCTCATCAATCTGATTGGTCAAAGTTATGATGTCCCCTTCCTTAAACCCAAGCTCGCCTTCATTTTCTGGCTCAAAGTCATAGAGAGCTTGGCAGCAAGGCTGATCCATGTGCACTGAAGAACCTGCCCCAGTGACAGAAAAAACAACCACATTAATTGAGCTTCACAGCATCCCACCAGCCACTAAGCACAAAACAAGGGGTCAAAAATATAGCCCTGCTGTCATGTCAAGAGCTTTTTCCATTGCTTTTAGTCGTTAACATCTGGTGCTTCTACATATAAAATACAAGATTAGTGATAATAAGTTTAAAGCATAATTGTTTGTCCCTTAAGTTCAGATGCTACTCCTCTTTCATTCCAAGCTGCCTTCCCTCTCAAAAGGATGTTTATCTCCAACTGAATATTTGAGTCATCAGTTGTCAAAACCCATGTGCTCTCTGTGGAGCAGCTGCCAGAGGAACTGGAAGGGCAGGATTTGAGGAAGCAGAAGAGTCAACAGGGGAAATGACAAGGAATCCTTTAAACAAATGGCACTGCAGCACATTGATCCTGTGGGAATACCTACCAGAGGGCAGGGGCTCCCACTCTGTCCTGCAAGCACAGCCCTGCAGCCTGAGGCAGACACCTGGATTTTCACACCACATGTGCCTTGGCAGGAGTGAGGCTTCCACCCTCCCCTGAGCAGTGACAGTTCTGGGTTACTGCTCCCTGAGCTCGTGTGCTCCAGTCCTTGATTTTACACATCCTCCATCTGAACTAAGGCAAAGGCTATGGTAGGAACAAAGGCACCTGTCAAATTATTTTAGGGATGAAAACAGTTTTCCGACACAGAACCTGGCTGTTCTTGTGATTTGCATTGTTTATCCTAAAAAGATCTTAATTCCAAATCACCCTTAAACATTTTAAAAAAAAAGTTAACCTTGTAAATGCAGTAAAGATATTTACTGCATTACTGCATATCTTTTTAAAGATATTCTCATGGAGGAGTGTTAATTAGCTTGGATTGGTGGTACCAATATATATGTAATATTCATGTTTATGAACAATTAGAATACATTTTATTAGAATAATTATGTTCAAATTGTAAAGCTCAGCTCTGTGGTCAAGGATTAGCCCATGGTTCAACTGTAGTTCAGCCATAACAGATTTTTTTAACAACATATGTAATGTATCCAAGTAAAAGTCTGGTAATTTGAAATACATGTAGAAATGAAGACTAGGAGAAAAGACTTAATGCTGCTGCCTTGTAAAGAAGAGTACTGCACCTTATAGCATGACACCTCTAGAACACTAGTACTTAAATTATTCAGGTTGTCTTATTAGTAACATTGCAGCAATACTCAAACATTCTGGTCTTGACTCTCCCAGCTATCATTTTTACTGGGTAAACCTGCATGCAATTGGTAAAGCAGTACAGATATAACAGATAAAATGGCAAAAAAGCATTTTAATCTGTTAATCATGGTAATGCATAGGAAACTATTAAAAAGTAACTGCTCAGGCCTTTTCTAGATAGAGGAATTAGGAGAAGTCTCTAAAAGAAACCAGCTAAGAACCAGTGGTGATCACACAGTGAGAAGACAGCTGAAAGCATCTTTTTAATTGACAATAATACAATTGGGGGCAATATCTGGTGTTAAAACTGGAAAGTAGGAATTGCTTTTCTCTTTTGTGGATATATTTTACCCTTGATAGCAACAGAAGAGAGCTTTTATTTACAATGGAAAAGAAGTGCCAACAGAGACTAAGCAAACCTTCCCAGAGCAGCACTGTCACAATGCCAGACTCATCCTCTCCCTTTGGAAGGCTCAGGGTAGTGACAAAGTCCTACAAGAACCAACTAAATTAGAGCTACTCTAACACACTGGTACAGGTGATAGCTTGGTTGTCATATATTTGCTGAAGGACTCCAAGCAGAAAAAGAGATGATGAGCCAGTTGCCCAGCAAAAACGGACTTACCATGTTTAAAATCACAAATGGACTGATTGTATTTAAAAATAGCTGAGTTATTTTCAGCCTTTGCCAAGGTAGAACTGGTACCAGCTCCCCAGAACTGTCAACAGCAGAAGGCGGCGATCGCAATAATTGACAGAGTTCCTCGCCTGCACCAGCTGTTCCCATGGGGCTAATTTGTTACTGCAAGCCAGTTAATTTCTGACAGCGAGGTACCTGATTGGAGATGGATCACATTTGGTTCATTTTAAGCTCCAAAGAACTGCAAAGAAGTCTGGCAGCCTGGAAAGGTTTTTAAATAATGGTCACAGCCAGCACAACCGGTTTCACTCCAGGCTGTAGGATCAGTCAAAGTCTTCATTAGAGCCAGGCAGCTGCTGCTACTGTATAATCCAATGAGACAAAGCTTCCCTGACAAAGGTAAGGGGGCAGCACTGCCTGACAGTCTGCAACACACTGCTTAACATCACAGAACTGCTGGCACCACTCCAGCCTTTTTCTGTCTGCTCAGACAAATGTTGCAGAGGTTTCAGCTAAATAAATTGCACTTTTCTATTTCTGCCAACAGGGTTTTTGTTAATTGCAACTCCATATGCATCTCCTTTATTTCTCTAGTTTACTTTCCTGTCACAGTCAAAAAAGAACTGTTATTAATATTTCCAGACCACTCTGGACCACTCATGTCCAGACTGTGGACAGCACAGAATCAGGGTAAGCAAGAAGCTGTCTGTGATTCCTGGTGTGTCACAGGATGAAATCAAAATGCCATTCAATGATGGTTAGGGGTTTTTTTTTGTTTTCCCCAAAGGAGGGTGTTACTGCCTGTACCTGCATCTACTCTGCCTTCTATACCATGCTGTATACATCAGGTAGCAAGACTGTACTTTTATAATCACAAACTGGAAGCTTGCTAAAATAATTAATCCCAGTCTCCCTCATAGCTGAAGTAAGTAAACACTTAGATGCTTATGTTAAATTCCAGCATGTGGCAACCAGATCCATGTATTTCATATCATAGTCAAACCTGACAAACAGAGTGAAAGGCATGATGTAACACAGCAATTAAAGAGTCCTAAAATGAGCCAGATGATGCTCACAGCTGCAGCTCATTAATGAGGATAACAATGAATTAGAACTAGAGATTTTTTTTGTCTGCATTTACTCAAAGCAGCCAAATAACTCACAACAATATAAAAATTAAGTTTATGTGAATCTAGTCCTGCAAATGTGTGCAAGTCATAAGTAGTAAATAATCCTCACATTTTAGAGACTATACAAAGGAAAATACTATTTCTGGTCCAAGAAGCTGATACTTGAAAAAATATTGTGGAACATGGGAAAAGTAATTTCCATGCTCAGAACTGTACAATAGCAGTTGTGCTGAACGTGTCACATGTTGCTTTGAGCTGCCCTGCAGATCTCCATGGGTTTGCTGAATACCAAGACATTACTTACCCTGAGGGACAGTATCAGAGAAATTAAAGATCTGTATTTTGATAGGGTCAATATGGAAGCAGGGAAAATGAAGCATGGAAGTACTTGTTTGTGTAGGATGGGGAGGTCAGTTTCCTAAACAAAAAGAAGGTGATTACAATGCTATCTCACCATCTCATGGAGACTTTAAGACATTTAGCAGATTTGCTTACACCTGCCTGGTTCTTATTTCTAAATCACAGATCATTAAAAAAAAAATCTAATCTGTTTATGATTTCAACTTCAAAAAGGGACAGAAAGGTTTTCCCATTTATGAGCAGGGCATATTGAGCCACTGCAGTTCACAGAAATCCATATGGACAATGTTTGAGTAGGAATAGAAAAACAAAAGAAAATGAACAGAGATTTCAGTGATGATTTGTACCTGCTGGGGAGGTAAGCACAGCATCCACAGCTTCTTCAGGAGGAAAAAAATCAGGCTACATGGTCTTTCTAATGTTTTTAGTAACGGTTCAGTATGGCAACAATTATCACATATATCCTATTTCTCCTTCTCATCTCTTTTACAGTGGTTTTATTCCGTTTCCATTCTGACAGCACTAAGCAAGTGAAGCAATGACAACCTCTCATTTAGTGATATGCAAATGGTACAACAGTCCATGAATGGAGTCAGTGAGTGGAAGTGCCTCACTCCTTCCCTATCTTAGTGATCACTTAGTGATCAGTGGTCATTTATTTTCCAGTTTTCACCAACTTTCATCTCATTAAAAGTGAGATTTTTATTTAACTAATTGGCCTGGAAGCAAACTGGAGAAGTCATCAGCTGTCCTTCTTCCAAAGGCAGGATTGAATATCCTTAAAGGACATCTTGGAACAACTGCTGCATGGCAATGATAAACCACTGTAATGTGGTTTGACACACTAGCTTATATACAAATGCTGAATCTGAATCTCCTTTCTCCCCTGCACATGCAAAACAGGAAAAAAAAAAATCCTATATAAACTGATAAGTAGTTGATAGGGCCAAGAAATTTTATGGTGATTTTTAAAAAAGTTGCTATGTTTTTGCTACTTTCATCCAGGTGTGCTGTGAAAATGCCAAGGAGGTTAGTAATCCCTGCAAACATCTGCAGTGCTTTGAAGGAAATGTGTCCTTGCGTCACAAGTCTTAGGAACCACGAGATAATGTGCAGAGGAGGTTGTCTCCCTCCATCCCACAATTGACAGCAACACAAAACCTCAGCATTCAAGCAGCACAAGGAGCTTCAAACAAATCAAAGATTCAGATCTCGCTGCATGGATTTATGCTGCCAAACTGCTGCAACTCCCCTTCAGTATGGACTGTAGAATGGCTTCCTCTTGTAATACAGTGCAAGAAAATTAAAGAGACATTAGAAGGAGCATGAAATTACAGCTCCAAGCTTTATTCTTTCACTTTTAGTTCTCCCATTTCTCTCCCAATGACCTTTAAAAAGGAATAAGACTGAAGGGAATAAGAAATTGGAGAGATAGGAAAAAAACCCAACAAACCTTCAGGAAAAGATCCCAGATGCCATGCTAAGTACAGAAGCGAACCTTTGGCTTATTCTCCTCTATTTTCCTTCCAAATAATGTTTATGGAAAAATGTTTTTTTTCTGGCTTTTTCATTCTCTTTTCTTTGCATATAGCCATTTGGGTTTTGTTTGGGGTTTTTTGTTTGGGGTTTTTATTGGTTTGGTTTTTTACTGGGCTCATCTCATCATACAGTGTAGTCATTAAGGAGATAGGGCAAAATAATTTTATTCATGAGATGAGGAAAAGCTATTTAAATGTGTACTATTCACACAACTTTCAAAAGTTGCCCCTTTTTTTGTGAAATCAGGGCCTTATCAAAGGAAAGGGTCCTAAGCCCCTACCAACAGGTAGCTAAAGCACTTCAGTTCATACTTTAGTGCACGATTAGAGGACAGTAAAGTTGGAAGGTGTTAAAACCAGTAAGGGTGGGAGTCATCTCTCTGAATTTTACATTGCTAATATTTGAGATCCTGTACAGATCATTTATGCCCTGAGACTGTGGAGAAAAATTAGCACCTGGAGATACTCCAGACTGTGATAAAATGCACCCACTGTAGGCATCTGTCTTTGCAAGAAAATGAATGTTTTCTGCAAGTGCCTCTCCCTCTCTCTCCTCCCACCCTCAGTGGCAATTCAGAGACCTAAAAGACCAAGGAGAATGCCACACCTAAATTTCAGATGGGTGAGAGCCTGTTGAGAGGAACCCTGCTTCAGAGTTCTGTTTCAAAATCTGGGAAACAATCTGGAGTCAGATGCACAGATACTGATGTCTGACGGATCCATTGCTCTCATGGTACAAGAAATACCTCACACAACAATCTGGCAAAACATCTAGAGACACGTTAATTCTGTGGTGACAGACTCACCTGATGATTTTATGGAAGAACTATAGGCAATCCCATTGTGCTGCTGATTATCACCAACTTCCAGAGTCGTAGTTATTACAGGCTTTGGCTTAAATTCACGCTTAGGCCGACTAGATGCTACATTTATTCTGTAACACAGAGAGGAGCAGTAAGAGATTTACTTAGGAAGAAAGAAGGGAGAAATACTTACAGAACTTAAGCTCAGATTAAGTGCTTTGCCCTTTGAAAGGTGGAGTAAGAAAATCTTCTGCTGGTCCTGGTTTTAGGCTTCTTTTGGTTGGTTTGTGTTTTGGTTTTATGGCATTGGGTTTTTTGGTTGGTTGGTTTGTTTTGGGGTTTTTTTTGGGGGAAGTGTGTATTTTACTAAAAGCTGCTCAATTCTCATGCACTACTTGAATTTCAACAAGTCCCTAATTTATTTAATACTTTGGTCCTGATGACAAAGGCATAAAGCTTAACAGCCTGAGTTTAAGAAGTGATGAGCACCTACAGCTGCCACTGAGTTCAGCACAAGTTGCAGGAATGAGCTCTGTGGAAAGCTCAACTGCAAATGATATATGGAGAAACACATCCAGTACAGAGACCAAGGGACTGCATCTCACACATGGCCTTTTTATTAGGGAAAATGGGGAAAAAAACATCTAGCCAGCAAAACTGTCTAGTACCTCTTGCTGTGTGTGCCCCAGCTGAGAGCTCCTCGTCTCCCAGGCCCCCCCAGCTGGGATGGCACAGGGTGTCTGCAGACACAGCTGCCAATGCTCACTCTGAGCTGAAAGCCCCAAGCAGTTCTCTTGGCTCTGCCTACACCACAGTGACACTCGGGTCTCTGGCTCTCCAAGTGACACATCAATGACAGCAGCATTTCTCCCTTTTCTTAGGCTGACACAAAGTACCTGGGCCTTTCATACACATGTTACAGCACAGCTCTGTTCCTGGCCAGCTGGCTGGTTCCTTACTGTGCTGTAGAATTTTGTTACACCCCTTAATCTCAATAAAAACAGGCCAACTTCCAAGCAAATCCTCCAAAACACAACTCAAAGTATGCAAGTTGAAATAAACCTCTAAACAAAGGGAGGCTGTCCCCATTAACCTCCACAGATGGGAGAGACTGCACACTCAGAGCTCCCTGGGCAGATCTGTGTTACATTCAAGTCTCCCAGCACAGCAAGAAGCTGCCAGGTGGCAGGGGTTTAAAGGCATGGAGCGCAGTCTGGCACAAAGTACAGCAAACATGCACATGGGAGGTGGTGCTACAAGATCTCTTGCTTCAGTGCCTTTCCAACGTTGTGAACCTTGGCTGCAAAAGAGGTTCAACATTTTCTGAGGGGTTCTGTCTTACCGGTTTTGCAGCTTGCTCTGCAGATCCTCCAAAATTTCTGTGGATTGTTTATGGTAATCTAGTGCTGCCTCTACAAACACAGCCAACTGGCTGACTTGTTCTACCTGAAAGACAGAGAGGAAAATATTTGCAAGGGCACTGCAGTACATTCAGCAGAAAGATAAACAAAAAGATCATTCAAAACAGACCTGGTATCTCAAAAGACCACAGTACCTTGTAGAGGTTATTGGAAAAGAGCACATGTGATTCTATCAAAGAAACTGCCAGCTGGAAACTGAACAAAACTGAGGTGTAACTTCTAGTTCACTAACTCAGGGCTGGGTCCTTGAGTCATTTCCTTTCACAATGTGCAAATCCCTTCTGCTTTCAACTTCCAAGCCAGCTGTCTGTCAACACCCAAGCCCAAAACATTTAATAGGACATGACCCCTTAGCAGGTGAAAGTGGAGCTTTTCTGATCAATGCTGCAAGAAATTACACTGTGACAGCTCTTAGGACTCGGACCCATTAGTGTTTATTATCAATGTTTACAAATTGCAGTTCTGAAATAATCTGGACTCATCTCACTAGATGGCAGCATTTATAAACTGATAAATGAAACATGATTTATCTACTTGGATTTAAAACATATTAGCCAATCATTCAAAAATATGAACAATGAGGAAAGGGAGAATGTGAAGAAGAAAAAAAAAACCAAAATATTTTTATTCATGAGGTAACAAATAATCTCATTCCCCTAACACAAGCTGAAAAATTCAAGCTGTATGGGGTATGGAGCAGTAACAGATACTTGTCTTCTTCAAGACAACGTTAAGAAGTCAGATCCCAAGAAGTCTGACATCTTTCCATTCCATCATGATGCCTTCAGACACTGGATCATAAGAAAATATCTGAGTAAACTTTCTACAAATGTTTTATGGACCCATGGCAGTTTTGTGTTATACTTTGTCTGCTTTTACTCAGTCAAAAAGATCATTAAAAATTCTGCCAAGACTCCAAGAGAGCCAAACACTGTCACATAGCATAAAGAAATGAAACGCACAGAACCAAACCAACGGCTGATACAATCCCATCACAATCAGAAGAGAGTAATATAAACAGCTGAGGACAATACACAAAGTGCCTGGGGTTTGGATGTGTGGTCAGAGAAAATGGATAAAGGACTGTCCAAACAAGACAACTAAGAACCAAGAGAAATATGGAGCTGTGGATTAGGAGAAGAAATTAGGAGAAGAGAGAGAAAGAGAGACTGGGAAAGAGCCAGAGAAACTTGAGGGACTAAAAGCTACTTAGGAAGATGAACCTGGGCCTGGCTGTGTGGGAATGGCAGGAAGATGGATCTGATAAGAAGTGCATGCAACAGTGTCGATGTGGGAGGTCTGGAAGCGGCTATGCAAAAACCTGAGAAAGGTGAGGATCAGGATTGAGCCTGGGAAAGGCACCTGGCAAGATGGCTGGGAACAAGAGCTCAGAGAACAGACTTCAGGGCAAGAAGACCAAGAGAGGGAGACACCTGGGGAACTGGAAAGGATCAGAAGGAAGCTCTGATTGCAGTTAACATCTCTGCAAACACATTGAGACCATCTGGGGTTAGACAACAAGGCTGTAATGAGAAGCTTCAGGAGGACAGACAGACAGGGTCAGCATGAAAATGGAAGGGGAAGAACACTGAGTTTTCTTTAAAGAGAAACCATAGGAAATGGGTACTGAAAAAAACTTCAGAGGAATATCCAGTTCACCCCCTCCCAAAGGCAGAATTACTTATATTAGAATGCATAACTCATCTACTTTCTAGTGGCTGAGCTAAACCAGTTGAATTCCTGCACTGTTTTATCCTCAGTTTGGTGCTCTGACTAACGATAAACAGTACCTGAAACATTTCTCAGCTGCCCATGCAAGACAGAATTATAAAACACACATCCACTGCAACCAGGCAACTGGTAGAGCCCACAGTGGAACAGTGCTGAAATTGTTGGTATGACCATGTTCCAGCTTTTGCTGCCCTCGTTAACTTACACTGATAAAACAGCAAGGGGCTTAACTGCCTTACACTATACTCTGCTGTAACAAATGTGTCCCACTTACAAACAATTCAGGAGCTACAGGCTGGTTTATATCTGGGTGTGCATAGAGAGAGAAGTTGCTTGCAGTTAAATATTCCCACTTCACAGCTCCTCGCTGTTGCAGTTTGCTCACAGAAGACAGCACACTTTTTACTTTGTGTGTTTTCTGTGATCCTCCATCTACAGGAGAAGAGGAAACTTTGGAATAGGCCCAAATAGGTCCAGCTCTATTTTCCTACAATTCCATGATTATGCAGGAGAAAGCACATCCCGCTATTCCTGTGTGTGGACAGAAGAGAGGATTATCCTGAATGGTCACAGCTGGTCCTTATTCAGACATAATCTCAATATGGACTCGGACTCTGAGCCAAAGTCCACATACCTGGGCCCAAGCCACAAACTCACTCTGTGGACTTTGCAGAGCCAATAGTAATAATTTTCCAAGGTAAAATCATTCAGAGACTCCATATCAGCAGTGAAATTTTGACTATAAGTGACCTAAAATTTAGAAAACTCAGAGGGTACATGCCCTTGCTTATACTTTCAGCAGCAGGTCTTGACTACACCAATTTCCCAACCTTCACCCTGTCACTGACCAAACTGCATTTTACTCTCAGCTAGTCCTACTTGAGACCTCTGTGGCCATCTTGTCTGAGTCACTATATGTCCAGAAGAAATTCCTGAGTTCTTGAGTTCTCCCATTCTCTGCTGTGCATTATGCTCTTCTCTAATAGGGGATTTTTGGTTGGTTGGTTGCAGAGTTTCTGCTTTCAGACCTCACCTCCTGTGAAGGATGGGACTGTATTTAACCAATCCCACACATTTGCCCCTCCAGGATGTACTGCAGCAAACAAAGATGCAGCACAGACTTACATCATTTTCTAAGAAATTGAACATGCTTCTTTCAGCCAGTTCCTTTGACTCCTCAAACTTTTCTACTGCTTGTTTAACTTCTTCATCCGGTATCTTTCCAAAACGCTTCTTTTTATAATCATAATCCAAGCGGCGCCCTTCCAGTTTCTTCAAGTGATGCTAAGAGAGACAGAACACTTATGAGAAGGATCAGATGGGACATGCCCAAAGAAACACATTGTGATCTAAGGAAACATTAGTGATGGATTCAAATATATGCAGACTGAAAGAAATACAAGGCTCAGAGACTTGTACAGTCCATCCCTTTGTAAGTGCAGGGCCACATAAATGAATGAAATTTTAAATAAAGAGCCCTTTGGTAGTACTTGGGGTACTGGCAGCCTTGATTTGCCTATCTTAGACATCCACCTCATGGAGTTCACTAAACGTGCAACCGTACAGATTGTCTGAGCTGTTGAGAGAAGCAGGATCCAACCTAAACATTTGTGTGTCACCATATTCTACATGTAATTCAATTTTACATATTGAATTATCTGCAATATAACGACTTAAAGGGTTATATTCCCATCATAAAGCACTGCTCCAACAAATCTGTATTCTTGCTGTCCTTGCTAAGGTATCAGCTTGACACTTCTATCTGATAAAACTACATAAGCTTTTCTGTTGCCAAAAATCCTGGGACTGACAGACTCACAGAATGGACTCAAAGTGACAGTACAAAATGCTCATCAAAGGTAACATGAGACAACTTCCTTTCATCAGTTCAGAAGAACACAACTAAAAACAGCTATGCTTCAAAGGAGACAGCTACAG
This sequence comes from Rhabdornis inornatus, assembly GCA_013397075.1. Taxonomy (NCBI): domain Eukaryota; kingdom Metazoa; phylum Chordata; class Aves; order Passeriformes; family Rhabdornithidae; genus Rhabdornis; species Rhabdornis inornatus. Next base: position 129,912 of record VWZS01006051.1, on the reverse strand, counting down.
ACATTACTGCTATCTTTTTGCTATGCTTTCCACATTCATTTATGTGTAAACAAATAACTTTCATTTCTTCATTTCATCAGGGTTTTAACTTGCTTATTACCCAAATCCATTGGAATCAACAGACTCCGACAAAGACTGCCTGGATTTCTTTGAATTGTCACATTGTAAACAAAAACACTGAAAAACTTGACTCTACAGGTTAAAAATGTGTTCCTTAGTGTCCTGTATTTTTCCTATAGTGGCATATGGCACTTCAAGATTTTATGACACTATTCAGATCTTTCTGTGTTTGCCCTGAAAAGCCTTTTTTAACAGTCATATTAATTCTCCATTATAAACAGCTTTAGGCTGACAGGGATGGTAAGATAGGATAATCACTAGCAGTAAATCACAGCCCACTCACATGTTCATAAGCATTAAAAAAAAAAGTTCATTAAAACGAAACAGCAGAAAATAAAGAATATAATTTTCTTCATTATGCTTGTACTAACCGTACAAGCAATATAGCAAATTGAGTAAGTTAGACAAGTGAGAAATAGTCAGGCATTGATTCTAAACAGATTTTGTCACTGTTTTGCTAGAGAGAAAATCTATTACAACAAAATTTATATACCTTATTGCTTTCAAGAAAAAAATCTCATGGAACTAGGGTTTGATTTGACTCTGATTATTGCTAAGTGAAGCTCTATCCTGGAAAACTTACCCCAATCTCTTTTAAATCTTTGTCCTGCAGTAACTGTAGAGGATCAATAAAATTTTGTTTGACATTAATATCAAGAGAATCCTTCACTTCTGCCATTTGCTTCATGCTCTCACCAGCATCCAGTAGTGCAAGGCCTGTGTAAAGAATAGGCTCTTGAATCTCAAGATATGTAAAATCAGAAAATATGTCTTTTAAAACAGCCATTTCAAATAGGTATATTTTGTATCTGCTGCAGTCCCTTGAAGAGTAAAAAAAAAAAAAAACACAAGTTATGCTTGTTCTCTATACAAAATTGGAACCAGAAAATATTTGTTCTGAATTACATTTCAGAATTTGTTTTTTTTCCTCCAACAGATACCAGAGGAAAAAAAACCTTTTCTCCCTACTGTATTTGCAGAGGTCATTACTAAAAAAAAATCATCCAGTGTTACTGTTTATTTCTTTCTACAAGAATTTTTTCCCTTAGTTTACTTCTCAGATTGAGTATAGCCATTTTTATATAAAGGCTAAAAGAAATAAACTGCATTTAAGAATCACCCTAAATTATTTAGGTTTGGCAACTTACAAACTAAAATGTTTAGTAATAGGGATGATCAGACAGCATCAATAACAGGGTCATCAAACACATCTGCAACAGAGGCAGACAAACGTGCAGGAGCATTCTGCTTCTGAGCTGTATCAATCATCCCCTGATCCCTGCACTTAACTTTCCCTCTTACCTGCAGTGGCCAACTACACAGGTTATATCAGTGAACAATACTTTGCAAAGGACTTTATGCTGAAATATTGGCAGAGGAGATGCACAAACTCACCAAACATAGAATCATCGCCCAGCTCTCTGCCATACCGTATCATGCAGTCTCCCAGGAGTCCCTCTGTCTGGGGGTAGCCTGTGGTTTTAACTTGTCCTCTGATCTTTGACATAGTGTTCAGCATTCCCAGCTTGGCCCTGTATGCTAAGAGTGACATAGAAAAAGAAAAAAAATTAAAAAGTGATAAAATCAGTTTCAAAATTAATCTATTTAAAGCAATAAATCATTTTCAAGCAAAGTCACAAAGCTTGTCTCAGACTGGTAATTTTTTTCTTGTCAGTACCTCATAGTCCAAAGTTGAAATAAGATTCCATTCAACAATATGGGCCATATGAAACTAGTTTTCATTCCCAAAATAAAATCATTTCTCCAGGCAAATATCCACTGACACTCACAATCCTTTGTATAGTCCTGCTTGTGAGCTCCTTGATTAGAAATATTAAAGAAAGCAAATGCAGGATGAAAGCACAGCCAAAGCTAACTTCCTCCCTCTCTCCCTCTTGCTTAGAAGAACTTTGCAGAATTCCACACAAAAACCTCTGATGATGAGCTTTTATTTACCTAGAATGAATTTCCAAGTAATAAAACAATTTTCATCAAAACCCAACACCTATTGTTCCTATCCTACCTGGATTTGGCTGAAGATACTCCGTGGATTTGGACAGAAGCTCTGTTACAGCTTTATTAGTAACATCAATTTTCTGAAAAAGAAAAGTCTACTATGAACATTAAAAAATACACAGGGCAATTTAAAAAAAACATAACAATTGTAAAAGCAGAAACCGCCAGTAACATTATTTAATTTGCAACACAACTCATCAGTGGATAGCAAACATGTCAATTTAATGTAAATTCCTGAACAGGGACTTAAACTAAAAAATATAATCTTTTACCATGAGAAAATCTGGCCCAGTAGTCAGATTTGTATCATTAATTTTATCAGATACAAAGGCTTTGTGATATTTACAAAGCCTCACTAACACTGCAGACTTCTCTAAAGTCCCACATAGCCAGGGGAAGGTTCCTCCTGATGCTCTGCACCCTTCTTGGAGGAATTTCTCTTCACTGCCAAGAGGTGTCAGTGGAACCTGATCCTCTGTCAAACAGCCTTTGTGGATGTCTCTTCTCCCTTGGCTGAACTGACAAGGCTTAAGGACAAATTTGCATTTATCCTTTTATCTTTCTGTTTGGAAGCACATTATAGGGTTTCCTCCCCCAGGTAAATACCATTCAAACACTTGAAATATAAAATATTTTTATTTTGCAGTACTTTAATATTGAAAAACATAATGTGACTTTTCTTACCCTTTCCATCTCTTGAAATTCCTCATCTAACTTTGTTCCTTCTGCTCCACTTATTTTTTCACTGAATAACTGTAAAAAGATAAATTTAACACACTAAAGAAAAAGGTATTGTTATTTAATTACAGAACAAATATCTCAGAGTTACAGGAATTGACTCCAGATCAGAAAACAGACAGCATTCATTTGAGGCAACTATGCAGGACAAAAGTAAACAGTCTTGGAAGTGAAGTACTCCCTTCAAGACAGACAAGGATACCTGATACGAATTTAGAACAAGCAAACAAAAAAATGATTTCTCACGTTTGAAGAGTTTGTACTCTACAGGCATGACCTACACTGCAGATTTCAGCCCAGGGACCAGAGCCTGACTGCAGGTAAATCCACAGTAACCTTTTCAAGTGTGCCTCTGCAGCTCTGTACTTCTGAGTACCTTCTGGTCCCCTGTGCCAGTAGGTTCAGGGATTAACTCCCACTCCTGCTGCTGGGAGTTGTGTGCAATTCTCGTGAAAAATGCTTCACTGTGACTCACCTGTGAGACTGAGCACCTTTATGATCAAAACAAGAATGCCAGCTGTTCTTCAAATATTTCAGATAGATTTCAGTAAACCTTCTGGAAAGGCTAAAAGTTAACCAACTTTTGTGTGAAAACTCCAGGCTGTCAGACCTGACTGTGGTCCTCACTGAGTAAATCATGGCCAGGAATAAGCCACCAAGCAGAACTCAGCCATCTGCTCCTTGCAGTGCATGGTACCTGCACTGTGACTACATGATAAGAAAGCCAGATCCTCACCCAGCATGAAACAGCCTTTGAAAGCATCCCTCCACTACAACAGTGATTTAACACATATTCAGCATTACATTCCTTCAGAAATACCTCACATTTCTCTGTTTTAATTGGCTTTTATCAGCGAAACTGTAACAGCTTAGTGTGAAATCCAGGCCTAGCTCACTGACTGCTGCTGGTCCCCAAACCTGCCCCAATAAAACATTTTATTTGTCCTCAGCACCTTCTAACAGAGAATTCATCTCACTGAATTAGAAGGGCCTTGGGGACCTGCATAACCTGAAAATGGGTCAGGGATCTCAGCAGTGCAATGGTTCCCTGTTCTCGGTCACTGCCTGCACAGCACAGGTGTGGGGGGAGGACACTGCCCTGCCAAAAACCAGCGAGGAGCTGATGAAGCAGAGCTGGGAGCTCAGCAGTGGCTGACCTTGCATCAATATCACCACTACCACACAGTCAGAGAACAGTCCTGCTTAAGGGAAAATGTGAGTTCAAAGAGAGACATACAGCTAATTATTTCTATTGGCTTTACAGCAGCACTCACAATATTCATGCTTAATATGCCAAGCAGCACACACACTTGTCAGAATCATTTCTCTTCCAGAGCACTGACAGAACAAGCACAAAGGCAGATATAGCAGACGGAGAAGCCCAAGTACCAGTGAGTTCCTGTGGGTCATCACCTTGCTGCTGTAAGACATGACAGCAGAGAAGTGACCTGAGGTCACACATGGAGCAGGACACTGCCCTGGTCTCTGCAGGAATGTCTGAGGAGTCCTTGAGCAGACGGAGAAAGGTACATGACAAGGCTGCATGAAAAGCAGGAATTCCTATCAGGAATTCTGCAGCTCCTCCACAATAACAGTTTCTGTCTCCTTTCTGTGCACCGTTAATTCCAAAAATAATCAATGCCATTTTTCACAGCGTAACAAATATCTTCTTTCTCCAGCAGGCAAGGAAGAGATCTAGGGTTTCCCAAAACCCTTTTCAAAGGCTGAGTGCTGTGGGGAAATTACCCTTCTCAGGCTTAAGTTGCAAACCCATATTCAGCAGCAGTCCATGGCAGTCCCATTACAGATAATTCATTTATATGCTGGTGAAAAATAAACCTAAGGAAGTAATGTGATTGCTTGACTGCGAAAGTGTAATCAGTGATAAAATTCTAAATCTCTTTTACAGTGACTTGTGGCTACAACTCCCCAGAGCCAGCCATGGGATCTGCAGACACTGTTTCATACAGACTCTGAAGACAACCTAACTACACATCTCTACCTGGGGAAAAAAGTACTGATCATAATAAAAAATAATTTGTTAACACATTTTTCCAGTTCTATGCAAACATTAATGAGACCGCAATCTGTAGCCCAAGGACATGCTTCTTCAATGGTATTTACCCTGAGCTCTCATGTCTTTTGAAAAATGACATTGTATAAAGAATTATTCCTTAAATTCTGTAAGTTTTCTGAGCCACCAACAGTAAAAATTGGTATAAAGTTCTAATGGTTATAATTAAATTTTACACCTCTACAGTTTATTTCATATTGGTATAATTGGGAAGAGCTGTACTAGTCTCACATTTAGGAACAAAAAAGCATTTGTTCTAATCATACTGAATTTAGGAGTTGTAAAACTAGCATCACCCTTCTCGCAATTAAAAGTCACAGGATACCCAATTAATTATTGAAAATGAATGCACAAAGGAGACAGCTGCTGAGTTTTAGTTCCCTGACTATTTGCTGAGCATCATTTACATGCTTTATATCAAGCTGCAAAATGCTTTGAACATAAATAGAGGATGTCCAGCTGAGGGGCTGTGTAGTTACATGGCAATATCTATCAGGCTTTACGAGTCACCTCACCAAAGACAAAACTGCTGCCACCACACAAGGTGTGTACTCTGAGGGAGTTTGGAATTTCTTCTACAGGAAGAATCCTTCACCACCAAATTCAGAACATGGGCACCATGGATTCAGCACCATTTGACTAGACAGGGCCACAATTTACAGCTGTGAAAAAACACCAGTTCCCACCAGTGGGGCCACCACCTCTTTTCTATTCCACTACAGATCAGAAGCTAAAACTTTTCATTAGTTCTGTTTCTGGGGAAGCTAACTAGCCTTCCTCTGGATCAAAACCTACACTCAGAGAACAGCTCTGCAATAGGAAAGATTTCTTCCTCTCAGGTGTCTGTTCGACTCCCTCTATCACACTTATATTAGAGTGAGAGAAAGAAAAAAGCAACAAAACTAAATTATGAACATGAAAATGCTTTCAAATCAGCTATTTGTATTATCACCTCTCATTTGAAGTTACACATGAGAGCAAACTACCTTCAGTGGTAAAACTTGCATGCTCTATATAATAGAAGACCTTTTTGCCTGAAGAAACATTGCAGTTTGTACACAAATGCTCCTTGCTCGTTACTTCCTGCTAGATCCTGCTGTTCTTTTTAAAATTGAAAAATTAAATATGACTGCTGTATTATAAACAATCTGAAAGTCTCTGGTGTGCTTATGTAGAATTTTATATGAAGAAAAATGTGGAATAAAACAAATAGGCTTTGAAAGAAACCCCTCCAGGTATTATGATTTCTATTTTAGTTCTGGATATCCAGCTACAATTCAAAATGCAACCTGCAATTTTGTTACAGTCTTTAAAAACTAAATATTTATCTGCTAAGGCATTTATATTCCAAGAAATTATCTGAGAAAAAGATTTTTCTATAATTTTTTCTAATATTGGGGTTTTGTTCTTGTGATAGTTCTTTCTTAATCTATTTTTTTCAGATAATATAATTTCCTTTTGATGCGTTTTGTTATGATGAAGTATTGCCTCAACCCTGGCAGTGTTCAAAACCTGGAGAAGGCCTTGAGTAATCTGGTCTAGCGGGAGGCATCCCTGTCCATGGCAGGGGGTTTTGGGACTAGATGATCTTTAAGGTTCATTCCAGCCCTTTACCACTCTGTGATTCCATGAACATGGCACATGAGCTGTCCATACTTTAAAGTAAAACTTACAGCTCACCAAAACTCTAAGCTAAAAAATCTCAAGATTTAAAATAAAAATACTGAAAAATTATGTTAAGAATATTAAGATTTATCTCTGTTGCACAGGAATACTACATTTCCCCATTGTTATATGGATTATAACAAACAAGCTTCAGAAAAATGCCATATTTTACTAATGGTTTGTACATCATTTCCACTGAATTATACTAGTTTTTCATATTTCACTATGGAAGGTTACTGAGTATAAGAAGCTGCCAAAAATATCCCAGATCAACAGAGAGCTGATAAAACTCTCAAAACAATTACCCTATTTTTTTTTTTAATATATCCACTGGGTATTTTATAATACAAGTCAGTGGGATTCTTGCCAACCAATAGTTGCACACATGCTCTGACCTTCTGTTTCACTTGTTTTGCCCTTCTTTTGCAACATTCAGTAACTAGGATTGAACCATCACGGCTCTTTTGCTGTTATTCAGCTACTGTTGAAAGAAGTGGCTGGCCAGCAAAACTCTTGTACATACCTGGCCAGGAAATCAGCCCATGCTATTTAAAGGTTGAATGAAAGGTATCATATTCTATTAAAGGCTTAAGAGCTTTTAATGACTCTTTACAAAGTTACAGAATTTATTTTGTTCTGAAGGACTAGCTGCTGAAATTATCTGTTGAAACTTTAATGGGATAGAAAATTCCTACATTTGTCATAAATATGCACACTGTCAAACCCTTGAGGCAAAACCTAGATTTTTTTATTCTGACAAAAAAGCCAAGGCTATGAGAAAAATTTAAATTTATTTCCTCTCTCTTTAAAAAGGAAGCAAGCAATCAACTGGGAAAATGAATAGATTCATCCCAAAGTTAACACAGGGAGAGCCAGGAAATAATGTAACTGTATGGCTACATTTCCCATAGAAATAGAACTGGGCCAAACTGCACAAATGCATTAAATACATCTTAAATACAGTACTTAGTGCAAAATACTACATTCCAGTATGGTTAACACATAATAGTTACACTTCTCTTAATAAATCACTAGAAGTTCCAGCAATTTCCCTGCAGCCATGTAAGTGTTTGATTTGGTTTAATGCAATGTGACAATGCTAACAGCTTTCTCAAGGATCTCATTTAAGCCTGTAATAAACAAAGGGAAGAATAAGGTGGCTGGCAGGACAAAGTCGAATCTCCTTGCAGTGTCCAACATCCTGAGGGGAGGGAGAGATTTTCTTCTTTGTCCTCTTCCAGAATGCTCTATCAGATTAGAGACCAAGATTTCAGCCTCTTTTCTAGATCAAAAGTAGTTTAATAACTGCAATTCCCTGGTTTGTGCTTCCAAGTTCTACTACAATGCTATGCATATTACTTGGTTTTTTTTCTTTCCTGATTGCTATATTTCATATAAATTGCTAACTCCCACACTCAAAAAAAAAGGTTGCCACTAGTTCATGTATTGCAGACCACCAAGAACTTGACCCACAACACAGCTTAATGTCTTGCATCTTAGTAAACCTTTAAATGAATACACACTGGCAGAGCCAGCTGCACAAAGCTTGTCACCATGATAGAAAAATATTATTTAAAAGAAAGAATAAAAGATTATTCTTTACTAACTGAATGGCAAATGGGCAGCTATTAGGCACCCCTGTGATTGACTTCTAGAGATTTTCTAAAAGTCTGCATGCTCAGAAGAAAAAGCAGCACCCCATGCTGAGAAACTAAACTAAGATGCACATTTTCAGATACAGATCTAAATAAAAGACTAAAGAAACACAGTACTTGGCTCTTGGGTAAAAAAAATCATCTGCAAATGAAAATGAGTAATATATACCTCAATAGATATTTTCTCCTAAAATACCCCTACAACAATAAAGAAAAAACCAAACTATGAAAGTGTACTGATACTTGGACCTCTTCTTTTCATTAAACTGACATAGTTCATTCTATCCTAATGCTTTGGAGAAAATACAAATCCCTCACTTTAGAGGTTAAGCACTCAACAACAGCAGGACCTCTGGAGTCACCTCAGTACGTTGTGTTTTCAAAGAAAACAAAAATTCTCTTGCTCAGATGTACTTTAAAGAAAAAAGATTTATTCCACCCTCCAAAACAAATAGAGGGTCTACTACAAAGTACAGATGTTTCAGTCACACAAATACAGAGCACTCTGGCTCACCTCCAGCAAATCATTTAAGTTCATCTTCAGCAGGTGCTAAAGTGCTTTTCTGGATGAAGCCCTGAGTGCTCAGCACCTCACAGTGTCAAGCTCAGAGGGTCATCACCTTCACATGAAGCATTTTGTAACTTTTTCTTCCACTAAACTTTCAGCTAACAGCGGCACAGATTTCCCTGAAGTATTTGGTAAAATGGCAGAAGAGATTCCTGACAGCAGCAGTGGGAAGTGGGTTTTTTTTGAAAAAATTAATCAAGCAGCTGAATTGGGCCCTACTGCTATTTAATCAAAATTATGGTGTGCAAGAAGCTGTGCCCTAGTAGTCACATACTTGTTATTGCTCCCATGGTTGCACAAGTGCCATAAAATATCTCTGAACTTAACAATGTGTGTACACAGGTATCTAAGAAAGTGCAGCTTTCTCTTTTGGTAATGGTTCATATGTAATTATAAAACATAATAACATTTTAGAATTTATGTGAGACATGAACACATTAAAAATTATAATAATACTGAAGATATAAAATTCAAGCAGCATCCTGTCAGTACCCACGGCAGAGTACACTTCTATAGAAATTCAGGGAAACAAAAAAGTGTTGCATAAAACTGGATGATTCACCCATAATTCATTACCTACAACAGCAGCTGAACCAGAGCTACAGAAAACTACATCCATGTCCAGAGGAATTCACACCCTAATGTTTCACTGAGGATATCTATTCTCAGATATTTAATGCAGAAGCATAAAGAACTGTAGGACATGCTTGTACCTCAAAGACACCTCATGACTGTGCTCACACTATCAACTTCCTTAGGGATTTCTGATGGACCCAATAGCAAATCTTGTCCCAGCAGCCAACAAAATTAAAATACCAAAAATATTACTATTTTTGTAAAATATGAAGGATTTTAAATATATGTAGAGAAATCTGTTACATTTAAAGACACACCAAGATAAATACAAAAATACTTTTTACGTATTTTCTGATGTTAAAAATTTCATACAACTTATGAAATTCAAAAACTGAGCCCCATCTCATTTTCCAGAGCCCAGTTTATGGTAGGAAATTTCTTTACAAAACCAAAAAAAACCAACCCAAAACTCAGGCCATCTAAAGGACAACAGGAATCTCAAGGGCCTGTTTCCCAAGAAGTAAAACATACTTTTTCTACTAAGAGATCCCTGAATCATACAAACGAAGTTAAAAAAATGCATGAGAGTACTGCCAGAGTGTTTATATTCACAAAGAACATTCCTATCTCACTAATATTTATGAACCCACTACTTTATTACTTGTAACATCTCAGGCAAACAGGAGCAGCAAGATCACAGAAGATTATTTTTAGGAAGACAGATGAACTGAGTTACACAAGGATACACCAGCTAGAGAGGAATAGAAGAAGAAAGGTGTCTGCAACGTGGCTTGCCTGGGAAGGGGGATCTGAGGGTGTCCCCAAACACATCTTTCCCACATGGAGGTGTTCTGAGCTGCCAGGAGAACACGAGCTCAGCATCAAGCACATCACTGTTGAAAGATCCCGTGCAGATCTACACCAAGCATTAGTATTCAATCTACTTCCTAACATGGAGCAAACTCTTCACAGCTGAGCATGACCCAAAGTGCAGAGAAGCCCAGGCAGGCAATCAGCTGATGCCTCTACAGTCAACCCTGCAGCTGCCAGCATCGACAGGAATGGACCCAGCCCATTAAATCTGCCCATGTGCTGCTGCAGAGAAAAGTGCCCATTGACACCACAGAACATCAGCCTGCAGCTCCCTTGCAGAATTAATGAACAGCCACAGCAGCACAGCTCTGGCAAAGGCTCAGAAGTGGCAGCTTAGTTCTGATCAGAAGGGAAGCTCCAAGAGTGAAATCCATGTATTCTGGGATCTAGAAAGCCCCTATAAGCACTGGTACATATAGGAAGAGCAGTGACAGCACTCCCCACTGATGGAGGAGTTTCAGCAGGCAATCCAGATACACCTCACAACCCAAGATGTCTCACAGCAAAACCCCCTCACCAACCCATCAGCCAGAGGTTCTGCTTTCCCACTGATGCTGTGAGACACTCATACCTATGCAGGCAAGAATTTCTGCTGCTTTCAACTCTTTCATAAACAGCTGTGCTGTACCATTTAGTGTGAACTCTCCTAACTTAGATCAACTTGCATGAATAAGGACTGCTGAAGACATCTGGGTACATGTCAATGTATTTAATCAACTTAACAGCCTTTGCTTGGGAAACCCCATCACAGAAAAAGGCACAGAGCCCAAGAACGTGACAAATGAGGTTACTGGTTAAGAATGTATCTTTTCTTGAGGAAGGACTTACACAATCCAAAAGAAAAGATGGAAAAAAATAGTTTAGAGTGTTATTAGTCAAACAGCCTGATTTTATGTAGTCTAAACAAAAGATTCTGCCATGTGGGATGATTATCACAACAGAAATTTTTCAAAAGAGAAGGGCAGCCATTTTAACCAAGCTAATGAGGGCTTTATACAAAGATCTGTCACACAATATCTGTGATGTGGGTGTCTGACCAGAGCTCCAAGTTCCCAGCATCCTTGCAATTCTTTCTGCTGACAGCAACTCCCGGATGCATTAAATAGTTTTTGATTCCTGCTTTTTCAAGAAAAAGAAAGAAAGCAAAAAGGAAACAGACTTGAGTATATTAAAGGTCTTGATGGATTGAAAATGTTTGTGCATCTGCTTTAGAAACTCAGTGTCTCTCAAGAAAGCAGCAAAAGATATAGTAAAACCCCTTCATCTCAGAAAAGGTCTACAATTAAGGTGAGAAGTACCTGGCATTAAACAACTAAGTCATCTGTAAAAACAGGCCAGTATGCTAGACATGTTCCTGCATTTTATGAAAGTCAATAATAACACCTACTAAAAGATTTATTAATCAATTTGATATTTGCTGTATCTATTTTTAAAAAATAATTTAATCTAGTTTCTTTAACAGTGATACTGAGAACTAACCACATATAATTCCTATGCTCTTCCTAGTGTATTTCTTGTATGTAATTTTTTGCCAGAATTAGGCACAAAATTATATAAGGCTTGGTTTGGGTGGGGTCTTTTTATTAATTAACAGAAACATCAGACATCGAATTCTAGCTCTGATACTGCCTAAAGTTGTTCTACAAGTAAGTCTGTGCCAGCAAGAGAATTTTAAGTAGGGTCAGGAATGCTGGGCACTTGATGTTCCTTAGTCAACACTCAAAATCCTGTACCCAGCTGATCTAGTCTGCACACAACCATGCAGCCTTTTAAATTAACCTTATTAACCAAATCCAGCCAAAGTATGTGTAAATATAGACTGTGTAATCTAGACTTACAAAGAAGTCTGCACATTGAGAAGGGTGCTGTCTTCTTGCTCTAAGCAAGCATGTCCTTTGAAAGGTCTTAGCATATTTCAGAATATTTTATCCTCACGATTTAATGGACAGCTTCACTCCTTCTGTGACACTCCAGAGGTCTCAAGTGTCTCATTAAAAGCAAGCCTGAGCTACTTGTGCTGCTTTTCCACATGTCTGGATTCCAGACTTTCTGCTCTCAGCAAGAGCTACTTTTTAGCTGCTGCTATAGCTTTTAGGAAACATGGGGAACAAATTCATAAAGGCTGAAACCACACGTCCAAGCTCCTAATACAACATTAGTGTAGGGGAGGAACTAAAAGACTAAATACTTGAATTTGGGTTGAACTGACTTGTCCTTGGCCACACAGTAAACAACTACTAACTCTGAAATGAGAATGCCAGAGTCCCAGATCTTCACTCTTTGCCCTGAGGAATGCAGTCTTAAATAAAATATTCTACCTGTATTTCTGAGCAGGCAAAACAAGGGAAAGTTATGTTTCTGGGACACAAATTGTGAGTTGCACAATTTATTTATTATGGGAATACAATTTATTTATTGTGAGACTGTAATTCCAGATTTTGTTGCAAAAATTAAGAGATTAATGTACAATCTATGCTAGAGAGATTTTATTGTACACAGTCTGTAGAAAAGTGTTATATCTATTTTTCATGTTAAAACAGATATTACTAAATGGTTTCAAGTTTTCAAATATTGAGTGATAACACTTAAATTCAGCAAAATGATGTGTCAAAGACATTCTTTTCCATGCAGGTCAGAAGGCCCAAGAATTAACAACTTTTTCTTTTGCTTCAACAGGCAAGTAATGAAAAACAAGAATAAACCAAAAAAATATAGGAAAATAAGATACAAGCATGGCAGTATTAGTGAAATAACTCAGTGGCTGGAATGCTCTCTCTTGTTGAATTTTATATGATATTTCTTCAAAATAATAGAATTAATCAACAGCTTTTACACACATGCACATGTGCATATCCACACTCCCATACTCCCTTAAGTAAGCCAAGAGGTATTAGAGACCTGGATGCTTTTGAACATCCCACCAAGTGCTTATCTAAATCCCTAGGCATGTAAATACTTCTTAAGAGTCTAACCCAAGAGACTCATCAGACAAGCACACAGGACTCAACGCTGCCAAGATATGAGCTCTGTTTCATTTCAGATTCTAGTCATAAACAGCTGAGAGGAGCTAAACTACTACTACTGCATTACTATTACTTAATGCCTTATTTTCAAAAAATATTTTGTCCTTGAGTTTCATCTGGTGCAGCAGAGCAAAGGCTTCTGTTATTTACATTCATAAGTAATTGCTGGATAGGTTGTGGGTATTTTCTTAATCAACCTATACATCCAAATCATAGAACCAACAGTATGCCTTAGGGCACATGCAGTTTAGGGCAGCTTCTGTGTATGGTCTACAGTTATCACAAAGAGAACACCACAGAAATTGCCAATATTTAAACTATTGTTTGGCTATGGAGTTACCTGTACATTTTGGACCCATCCCTTCCTTGCAAACTACAATATACGGCAAGATCCATAGCAATGTGGCCTAATACATTTCAAAAAGGATTAAGAATTCTGACAATCAGCAAATAATTTTTTCACAAAAATAAGCTATATGGTTGAAAAGTACACAAAAAATAGAATATTCTAGAAAGAAGGCAGACTTGCACAACAAAGCTCAGATTGATGGCTCCTGGCTTGGCAGCACTCTGCCAGTGCAAATGAAAAGATAACTTGTGCAAAGAAACACTGCATGATTATTTGCAAAGCAATGGCAATCCTACCTAGCCAAAAGGCACACGTAATAATATTAAATTATACACTGAAGTGTATTTTTTACAGCATTTTCGCAGCATTCTTTTTTCTTCAATGAATGCACTGATTTCTTCCAGGAGTCCACTATATGCTTCCTTTCGTTACTTCTCAAATCCCAGTTCTCTGCACTTGCAAAATTAGCTCAAGACGGCACTTCTCTCACCAGTGCCAGAGTCTGCAAAAATGAAGTTTTAAAGGAAACCACGTCAGATATTACAGCTTTTGAAAGAGTAGCATATTTAATGTTCCATAATAATTTAATTCTGAGCCCTATTTAAAACATTAGCACTTTAAATTCCTGTATTTCATTTGCGAATCTATTTGAATTTCGCTCTGTTTTCAAAGAGGTTTTCTACAATTTCTTCTTCTAGCCTGAAGACCTCAGTTTCAGAACCTCAGGTGAGAGGTGGCCCAAAGCTGTACCAGCCATCACAGTTCAGACACTGGAGAAGAGCTGCAGGAATGGAACATGCCCCTGGCAAGAAGGGATGTAGGAATTCAGAGCATTCCCTAAGCAGCCACTACCAGCTGGGTTCCCAGGGTTCCAGTGACAATTTGAAGACTGCTAAAGCTCCTGTGCAAGAATGAAGTACAAACACCGTTTGCCTTCCTGGGAGAGAAACAGCAAAACTGACGCTCCTCTGTCCCATCATGGTTAAATCAATGCTACAGGTTCCAATACTAGGACTAAGCCCGCTCTTTGTTAGGCTATCATCATCTCTGAGATTGAGACAGAGAAGAGTTTGGCATGGTACTCAAAAACTGAAACAAGAAGGAGGGAAGGGTAGAGCAAGGAAATCATTTTGCCACTGCCACTGACCGTATTACCCCCAGCTCTGTGCCAGGGCAGTCAGCTCTGTTCAGGCACTCACCTCCTGTGCCAGGTTTTCCTGCCAGTGCTGTGGGTGTGCTCATCTCACCTTGCAGCACAGGAGTGCAGAGCTGTCACTCTAGCCCATCTCTTGAGTATTTCTACTAAGCTTTCTAAGTTCTCTCTCTCACAGAGATGTTAAGCCAGTGTGCAACCCGAGAAATGTTTTCTCCTCATGGATGTATGGCCTGCTCAAAACCTGAGCAAATCTCATACACACACACACTTTTTCCAGAAGAAGACCTAATTATGATGTTAATTCCAATGCTCAGCCCAACTCAGAGAGACCAAGAATTGTCCAGCTGTTGGTCCACTTCTGTTGCACAGGTGTCAAAAAAATGTTCCCACAGCTAGGAACAATGACTTGATAAATGGTTCAGAAAAAATGATACTTAGGCAGGAAATAAAACATTTTAGAATGACCAGTTACTTCGTGCATCTACAGATGATAAAAAGTCATTCAACCTTCCATCCTAAATTCTCTCACAAGCCAGCCCCTCCTTCCCTTTTTCCTGCTAGTGTCTTTTCTGTTCCCATCAAGAGATGCATATACTTTTGTTCTCTTCAGTGCTCTGTTCAGGAGTCATTTACTGGTACACTCTCATGTTCTTTTATCAAAGTACAAGACTGGTTTATCCTGGTAATTTATAATTTCAACTCAAAGTTAAAAGAATAAAGAGTCCTAGGACAGAAATACTGTAGAGAACAGCCCAGAGAAGATCGTGAACTTGCTGTTATTTTGAGAAACAGAAAATAACAAAAGGAGCAGGAAGAAAACAGACAAAAAGATATAAAAACTACCTTTGCTTTCAAGGAGGATTGGAATAAACCTTTCCTTGAAAACCCACCTTTTATCAGCTTTGCTTCCTATCACATAGATATGCACCCTTTATGAGTCCACATTTCATTAAATTTGACCTTCTGCCTTTAAATTGCAAAAGCACTTTCCCTCAGATGCCCGGACACCTGAACTTAAGAACACAACAGATAAGCATCACCACTTGCACTGACTGTGAGCACTTGCCAAACGGCTTATAAAGTACTGAGTGCCAGGCTCAGAAAATGCAGTACACCTTGGTTCTAAACCACCTGCAAGAGTAAAGGCTTTTAATTAGAAATCTGTCACCTAGACAAAATATCATCAGCATGTATTAAACACTTCATTTTGTAAATGAAGTAAATTTTGGAAAATGGGACTTGATTCTCCTGCCTTCACACCTGTCAGCAGCAAACCACTTTTTGACGTAAGCTTCAGGTGAGACCTACAGCTCTACCAGGTAATGTTAAATACATGAGCTACAAGCATACAGAATGTTTAATGTACTTGTAGTAGAAAATATTTTAAAAAATGTATTCCACCACTTAATAAACCTAAATCCTAAGTCCTTTCTCTTAAAATGCATGCAATATTTGTTTTGAGATAATTATCTTTACAAAGTTTTTTGACAGAAAAATTCTAAGCAATCAGCAATCACATGCAGATAATAATGGCAGGACCCTCAACTGTAGTTGTAAAAAGCATCTTTTATTTTTTTCCCATAACATAGAGCAGCTTTCTCCACTTTCTAATTGCACGCATTCCTTATTCTTTTTAACCACTAGCACAGGGTTTAAACATTAGGCACTGAACAATGTGGAAGGAAATGTGTTGTACATCTAAAGGAAAGAACAGCAGCTGTCACAAAGCAGACGCTTGATTCCAGCCACAGAGACTTAGAACAGCATCTCAATGGCAGTGGCCCAGCACTTGTTCCAATAAAGAATAACTCAAACACAATTCTTCCCCCTCTGCTACTCCATGGTCACTCCACAAATGAGCTGGACCACCCAGTGATTAGTGGAACTTGTTATTAACTTACCCAGACAATCTGCTGCAGTAATGTCATTATCCTGAAATTGGACTTTTACCTCTGGCTCCTACAGGCTCTTAAACCAGTTGAACTGGGGCACAGCCATTGCTTCTAGATCTGTAATTCTGAGACACATAGTGATTGTCTAAAGTCTTAAATGCTTTAAGCTTGAATCTTATCAGAGTTGGCATCCTTCCCAGGTAACTACACTGGCTTTCTGAGGCACCCACTAACAGTGCAATTTGCACTTTAACTGTTTGACCACACCAGTGGGATGAAAAGTAAGAAACACAGGCTTAACAAAGGCACTCCTAAACCACAGTGCTTTTACACTTGATGCCTTTAGAAGCTACTGAACTTTGGAGGCAGCAAAACCACTGAGAATAACCTTCCAGAAACTGCATTAATCTCATGGCAAACTCAGTTTTCCAAGTTACCTATAAGCCACCTACTCCTCTTTGCCTATAAATCCAATTTGTGGCAAAATCCAGATACATTTCAACAACAAAAATCATATTCCTAAATAAAGCCTTCATCTCTATGCCACTGCATAAACCATGGAGCTCCAGTAACTCTGCCATGCTTTCTCCAGACTTGTTCCAATTCTCTGCACAGAAAGATCTCCCCCTGCCCTTTGATGACTTCAAATGTGGTTCTACCAAGCAGCACTAAATGATCTTTCCTACTCATTGCAACTGTTCAGTCAGAACATAAACAATTGTTCTGAAGCAAGCCCAAATAAATACAACTCTGAGGCCAGTATTTCTACATATGATAAAACAGCCATCCCAGTCTGACGACTATACTTAGTCTTTAATCAAATCTAAAAAGTATCAAAAAAGGAGAGTAAGATACTGAACCTTGAGAAAATGGAGGCAAATGGCACCAATCAAACAGATCATTAGCATGAGATGGTACATACACCAATGCAGTGCTGTCTATGGGTTTAAATTAGAGGAATATAGATATTGAAGAAAACCAGTATCATGGACAAAGGGCGGTCTTGTCCATATATGAATAAAGTACAAGACTCTAGACTCTATAATGTGATTTTGCATTTCTATAGAGAGTGACTCATTTCGCACCAGGCGGTGACACGTCACACTATTACTGAGCACTTTAGTCCAACTTGTCTGCTACAGCTATTCTTTAGCACATGCATTTTACAACAAAAACTACTTTGTACTGCAAAACCTTGAACTCTTCCTCACAAACCTCCACTGTTTCCTAAAGAACTCAACAGTGATGCTTACACATGCATCTATACATCTTTACAAGAAATATACATCTTCTACAGAAATTCAAACTCATCATTATTGTACACATCTCTAAAAGAAAACATCTTTGTAAGAATTCAAATGTAATAAACTAACCTATCAAAATTTTTGGACACAGACATTATTTGCTCTGCAAGCATACTTTAAAAAATGTAACAGTGTCAGGCCCAAGACTGTCCACTTTTCAGAAGAAAAGATACAGGCACTTTTAATGAGAAAACCTGATTACACTGAAGACTATGACAGTAATTTAAATTAATTGATGTAAGAGTTCAAATAGCCACAAACAATGGCATACCTGAAACCATTAATCTCCATGCTGACAGAATCACTCTTTTATTACCATATTTCATTCTGCAAATCTAAAATATTATTCCCTAATCTGTTTAAAACCTTCTTTGAGCATACCCTAAAAAGAGAAATATAAAGCCATCAAAGTGCCATAAAAAGATACCTATAGTGATTACCTTTCCTCGCTTTTCAATTTCATTGACTTCTCACTCAGTTCCAAACTCTTGCTTTAAAACACCATTCTGAATTTCTTCAAAAAGTAAATTTTGGGGGTTTTTATTCTGAAGTATGATCTTCCTTCTCATTATATTGGCCGTTGCTTGTCCAGCGAATATAATGGGACAAAATGTGCATGAGCACTGCAGACAAGCAGAGGTAGTGGGTGCATCCCATGAGACAGCCCATCCTCCTCAGGGTGACCAGGACAAGCAGCACCTCAGCGCCTGTCAGAACCATTTTCTGCCTCTCTGTCAGCATCTTGTTTCAGGTACAGCTGGGCAATACTTCATCCTGTTTCCTCTGCATGGAGAGGAGTTGGAGCTGTGAATGACAAGTTACACACCACGTGCATTCCACTGGCTGTTACCACATTAACACTTCTTCCTCCCTCCACAGGTTCCAAGTGCAAAATTTCACTTGGCAGCAATAGCATTCTGATTTGGCCTTAAAACAATCCTCCTTTCTGAAGTTGTTCCCTGTGCTTGTAAGGAAGGTGTGGTTTCCTTTTGACATACTCACATATACCCACTACAAAGATGAGAAATGGTAATTGTACTATAAACCAAAATCCTTAAAATCAGAGATTTAAATAACCCCTTTATACACTTCCTTTCCAAGTAATATGAGAACCTTTTGTATTATCTTACTCCTCACTCCTGTGTGATATGTTTCCATATTGGATGTCTCTCATGACTACATTTAAAAATTGCTTTTACAGATGCTAATAAGTAACTGTCAAAGAAGTTCCTTAAAATGTTCTGTTTTGCCCAGAGTATCGAGAGGATAGAAATTACACCACATTTTTTACTGATTAGCTTGCCTCTTGCTACCTTTAACAATGTTACCCTAACTTGTGTCTCTGTTGTGCATCATTTGTCCCAGTAGTACTTACTCCAGCTGAGCAGAACTTCCTTCCCCAGACACTCCTCTCAATTGAAATAGAGGCACTCTTTCCTGCACTTAAGAAATGGGTTTCCTATCTCCTTTGACAGCATTCTCAGTCTTTTGCTGAAGTCTGGCTGAAGCCTCTCAGGTCTCACTGTGCAAGCCCTCACATAGCCTGAGCTGCTGCTTTCAGCAGGAACATTGCTTTTACCTGCATCCAGGTTGATCATCATCTCACTTAAACCACTCAATCGTCCTGTTTGGATCCCAGACTTGCTGGACTACAGATAGATCTTTCTTGTCCTCACATGATATATTATCATAATCACAACATTCCCCATTACCCCAGGGTGAGCTGGTAGCAGAGATTACTTGTGGGCTCATCATTCAGAATTTCAGTGAGACACAAATCCCCTACAAAGCAGAGTTTATTCTACTCTCTGAACAAAACATTCTAATAATCATTAAGGTACTTTTCCACAGCTGCTTAGCCTTCTGTAAATCCTTTTCATCCCTGTGGAGACATTCCCTCCATTTCCCTTGCACTGGTAGTAGCAACTCTGTGCTGGTGAACTCTTCAGTGGGTTAATCCACCTGAAAGCTGCTCACACATTGGAGCTGAGTTGATTTTGAGATGGATAAGCTGCCTCTAACAGCTTAGTGTGTGTGTGATCACACAAGCACTCAGAGCTGACTCAAGGAGGTGGACAGGACCTTACCCTGAAGGTAGAGCAAGGCTACCACAGCCTAGATCTAGGGTGATGCAAGTTGCCATGGAACTTTATGCTGCATCTGATGGCATCCAGCTAACTGTTAAAGCTGACTGCACAAACATTGTTCCCGTACATGCAGTATAAAAGGAATGTGTATAAAGAAGGGGCTGACGTCTTTAATGACCTCTCTGCCCTAAATCAGTATGCTTTATATTACCTTGTCCATTCAATACCCCTTCATTTCTGCTCACTTTATATGACAGCTGCCATTGCCACCACCATAGTCTAGTGAAAATCTGTGCTCTGCCTCGTTCTAGAGAATGCTGGCATATTGTCAGTCATAGCTCTGGAAGTGAGCACTACTCTGATTCATAGCTCCTAAGAGGAATTGAATACACTTCATGTTCCCAGAACATTATGTGACCAGTTCCAGCACAATGTCCTGGAATTAAACTCAGAAATTGGATCCTTCACTCTTTTCTCAGGTTAAACTACTCTAGCTTACTCAGGAAGATGGCTCCCACTGGCTCCTGCAAAAGTTAACATTAAATACACCACTGATTATAACACAGGCCTGAACTCAGGAGGGTCTAGTCAGCTTTCAGCACATCAAGACTCACAGACGTAAAGCTGTACAAGTATTTTACAACTTACTGTAACCATAACCCAGTGTGGCACCCTGTAGCTGGGTCTTGCATGAAGTCTGACTAGGTTAGAGTTGTTATAGAATAGCCAATTGCACCATTTCTCTGTGAGAGTAACATGCTACTGCTGGTATTCCTTTTGAAAAAAAAACAAAACAAAACAAAACCAAAAAAAACCTACTTTGTCAAATAGGAGACATCAAGCAACCCAAAGATCATAGCCTGCATATGCAGAACAAGAAAATAAAATGCTTAAAACATGTAAATATTTTTTCTTCTTAAAACATGTAACTGCACTGCATAATTCATGACTATCCAATTGCCCCCCTGCATTTCCACCACCAGAGATTTCTGCTTATTTGACGGCTTTACTGAAAATCCATTTAAATACAAATCAGCTGTTCTAAAAGTTCTTTTTTTCTTTTATTTTTTTAAAGGCTGAATGCATTGGGCCACCTTATTAGGACACCAAGCACTTACATATCTTCAATGCCCACATGCACAATTAGAAAGATCACTTACACACAGGTGATGTCAGAGAGCCCTGTCAAAGAGCAGGAAAAAGTCATGGATAACCAAATTCAATTTCTGTAAAGTCAGAATTTACTCACATCACATTTGCTGAAGCCACACCTATTCATTTACATTCAACACCAAAGCAGTTTATTTGAGTCTTAGTAAGTTCTTGGCTTATGGTTTTAAGCACCAGTGCAGACTAACTACAGGAGAAATGACACAGACATCTTGTCTGTGTCATTTCTCCTGTAGTTAGTCTGCACTGGTGCTTAAAACAAGATTTTTAACAGTGACTTACAGCTTTAAGCTCAAAACTTATGTATTTGGGCCAAATACTTTTAAATTTGTCAAAGTTCAAGAGCTGCTAACACTAAACAATATGTTGCAAATATTTTGTAGTATTATTTTAAATGTTACTATACAACTACATATTTATCTAAAGTAAAAACTTCCTTGGCAGTGCCATAAAGTGACACTTTAGTGAATCCATTACCAGCAAAAATTTGGTCAATATCATCCACTAGAGAGCCCCAGGTGAGCTGTGCAGAGGAAGCAGAACAAGACTGTCAACAGAAGCTGTACTCAGCCAGATACACCAACATGCAAAAATCGTAATTTTAAGTTGATTTGCTTCAGAATTAACTTTTCCTCACATTAGCATGCTATTGCTCATCACCACATCAGCATGTTTATCAGCAAGTCTACTTTTTATGCATGAAAAATGACAAATAATCTGTATATTGCTCTTTCAGAAACTACTTTCCAGACAGTAATTCTTACAGAATCCCATTCCATATAATCAAGTTAGAAATTTGTCCTTCAATGTTATTAAACTGCTGCTTACACGTTTTAGCACTTAGACAAGCTGTGTGGATTTTAAATCATTATAAAATGGACTGAAAACTCCTTCTCACATCCTTACTTTTTACTGCACATTATTTTGATTGAAATGGCATCATTCCTACTCATCTGAGCTGCCAGTCCTGTAGCTTCCTGTGCTTTTGGTACAGTGTGAAACACCCACATTCTTCTGCCACACAGTCAGCCCCCAGGACTTGCTACTCAAGGCAATCCACCTGGTTCTGCTGTACATGGATTGCACACTTTCCCTTTGAATCAGCAAGCATATTGTCTGTGCTGCTTGAGAGGTTTCTTGTTTGTTTGTTTCTTTTTTTTTTAAGGCATTTCAGTTCACAGTTTTCCCAAGTCTAAGTTCACATCCAGCATCAGAGCACTGTGAAGCAGTGTGCTCCCAGTTCCTCGGTCTACTACAAATGCAACTGAATTTTTAATGGTCTTAAAAGTATCATTCCTCAAATACTTTGAAAAATCCATCAATGTGCTCCTAGCAGCACTGCTGACTTAGTTAGGGACCATGGAGGCCCTCAGAAACACTACCCATGGGAAAAAAAGAAAGAACTTAAGATACTTTACTCTTTGCTAATGCAACCTGTGCTCATCATGAGTTGGAAAACCTAAATGGAACAAACAAAATTCTCAAGCACTCATATCAGAAAGCTTGCAATAATCCATGCTCCTTTCATTCACTCAATAGAAAACCTCCATGTATCACAGTGAAAATTGAAGAAAAAACCCCACAGCCATTATTTCATCACTTTGTTCACCGTGACTATTTTGGAAAGGAAGTCACTGTACATTTTTGCCTTATTTTCGTAACTCCATTTCAAAACATGCCAGTGGTTTTAGGCAGCAAGACATTGTTACACAACACCACAAACTCAAATGCAACTGGGGATAACAGGGCTCCTCAGCTCCATTTCTAAGAAAGACACACACTGTCTTGAACCTCCACAAGGCACAATTCCTTCTAGTAGTAAGAGCAGCACTGCAGAAATGCACCACTGACTTCATCCATGGGGAAGAAAAGAACTTCCCTCAGCATGCACACAGAATTGACTTCTATTGTTATCAAATTAAACAACTGACAGAGAAAACTGAAATAATTTCCAAGTATAATTTAAACACAGAATACAGACCCCTGCAGAATTCCCCAGTGAGCTATAAAGCACTAGTGCAAATGAGGTCAAAAGGCCCTGTCCTCCCCTGAGGGGGCACATGGCTTTGCAGCAAGAAATTCCTACAAGAAAGGCAGTACATCCATCAGTAGCACAACAAGCCAAGTCCCATGAAACAGAAACCTTTAACCTCAGCTGAAGGGATACTCTTAACCATCAAACTCACAATGAAAATGCCATGATTCTTGCATTCTCCATAAAAAAAACAAAGCAGTAGATATGGCCCTTTGAATTCTAGGTAGTTACTGCAACATATAGGGAAAAAAAACAAGTAGGGATTATTCAGAAGCTATAGCCATAAAATGATAAACAGTTAATCTTAAAGGTAAGTAACAGTTGCTATGTTCCAGCGCCTCAGGCAGTCATCCAAGCAGATCACACCAAACACAGAATTCATCCTAACATCTCTACAAATATTATTTTCTTCAAAAGAAATTTCAGAAGAGCAGACTGGAAGTGCTGGTTGTGAATTGATGAAAGGTCTTTGATTATTAATTTCCTCCTTTAATGGGTCTCCTTTGCCCCTCACCTTGCACACATCTACTGTGACCCAGATGCCAAGCTGGCAGGTGCTACATTCTCTGTGGGAAAGAAAGACAAAGCATTCCCGTGTTTGTGGCATTCTCTGACCATACAGATGGCACAGGCACCAAATTTCACTCTCTAGCTCTCTCAACAGGATTGCAAAAGGCAAAACCATAATTTTGAATCAAAACACTGACTTTCTGACTCCCAGTCCAACATTTTGTTTATAGCACTAAGCACATTTCACACACACACATTCTTTGCTGAGGAGATATCATTACCCAAAAATCCCAGTTTCTAAAGGATTGCTTGCCCATTCCAGAGGAGTGTTAAATACAGTAAAGGTAATTGAAAATACCATGTTCAGCCTTGCCAAACTTTCAGTCAGTGAAACTACATCACATTTATATGGAAACTTTAAGCCAAACTCATATCTACATTTTGCATTTATCAACACATATGCAAAATAAATTTCAAAAACAATAAATATTTAGGAAAAAAAAAAGAAACCACAGTGACTGGACACTGCATCTATAGTCTAGAAGCACATAATCTGCTTTTGGTTCTGCCACTGACCAGCTCCTTATCCTTGAACTCATGCCACTTTCTAGTACTGTATTTATTGGCATCTGTAAGAAAAAGAACGTGAACAGTAAAACCTACCAGCATTTGCAACACACAAAGGAATAAAGGGGCTGTTACTACCTAGGACCACTAACACTGTTTTTTTATATTTTATTTCTTTTTTGCTTGGTTAAGAAAAAAACTTTAAAATAACTTCTCTACTTTTTCCCCTTAGGTCTGTAATCTGACTACATAAGAACAGAAACACTGCAATCATCGAAAACACAATTTTAGAACCCCTTGATTTGAGTCTTGGATTCTTAAGTCATGTTCAGTTGTTAACCAGACTAATTTTACTGTAGTATTACAGTTCATTAAACACAAATACAGTATCAAAAATGCACCTTAATTAGGGTAGTAAAGAACCAGAACTGATTCTCCTCAGAGGCTTGGCATTTTCCTTCAAATAGCAAATATGTAAGGCTAAGTTATTTTTGTATTTTACGTGCACAGCTGCTGCTATCTGAGATGTTGCAGGAAATTAACTGGTCTATTCTCCCATCAACACATAAAACTCTTAGTAACTTTGATAACAGAAGCATGTACACAGTGAAAGGACACTAGGGCTCTAGAAAATCGAATTGAAGGTGTAACCCGACATTTGAATAGCTCTTTTCTAAGTGGACTTGTGAAAATCATTGTAAAAATTCACAGCTTCAACTCTTAACTAGTCATAAAACTCCAGCAGTGCCTTCCTCTCCACGAACAGAAAAGAAACCAACAATGAGAACTCAGCACAATACAGACTTAGACTGTGGCAATAAACTGAGGTGAAAGTAGCATTAACATAAACAGATGCACTTTGTCCTTAACAATATCATTATAAGACCAAGTCTGGGTTTTATATGGTTTTTACAGAAGCTATGAAGAATGGGATGCGCTTTATACTTAAATTACATGTGTGTTTGTAGAAAGTGCAGCTGCACTGCAACTTCAAGTAACTCCAAGTGCTGCTAAAGAAAATCTCAATGCAGTGCTGCTGCTGGGCTTCCCGTGGCTGTTTGTTTTTCAGCATTGCAGGATTCTCAGGAGCCTGCACTGCAATGTATTACCCAGCATGTGCCGCAGTGACTCAGGCAACAGCAGGAGTTTGGGATAGAGTGCCAGCTCTCACTCGAACTTTCAGGATGCCTATGCAAAATTCTATAGCAAAGCCAAGATGCTATAAAAGGAGATGAATTCAAGGAGAAAGCTCAGCTCCCATTCTATTATGCCACTCTCTATTACTTTTTCAATGCCATTCAGACTTTCATATATAAATATTTTATGTGTAAAATATAAATAACTTCCTTCCAAATTGCAGCTGCATCTCTGCTAGGTTTCTGAGTTACTGCATTATGATCCCTATCTTGCAGGCTTCGGGAGCTGCATTGTTAAAGGCTGCAGAGTACATGACCTCCACCTTCTGCTAACTTGTACATGTGCTAACTGAAGCACTCAGTTTCTTCTTCCTACACTTCTGCCTTACTGCCAGGCTACCGTAGCAGCTGATAAATACAACTGTAGAAGTACAAATATTCATTTTAAAACATATCAGACAAGAAACTAAATTCTAACATCCTTTTCACTGCTGTCCTTCCCCCACAAGTCTGTAAGATTTGAAGAAAAGTAAATCCAATTATCTAATAAAAACAAGGAACAGGACAGCAGCATTCTCTCTACTACTGTCATGGATTTATCATGCCCAATTCACACTGGCTATGAAAGGACAGTATCTCTAACAGACTGTATAATAACAGCTTATAGTCCTAGGAAATAAATATGGCTGGATGTAGGCAATAAAGCTTCCTTTCACGTCTCACTGTCAAGTTCAGGTTCTTGTATAAAGTTTACCAAAGTACTTCCTTTGCTATCAAGCACTTCCGTAATTGAAGCTTTTTGTGTATTAACTCAGTGTCAACAATGACTTTTAAAAAGGCTTAAATATTATGTCTAGGCTAGTATCCAAAACATAACAGAAAAGAAAAATAGTCAAGAGAACAAAAAAAAAAAAATCACCAAAAAAACACCACCACCCCTAATAACCTAACAACAAAACCCAATCACACAACTTATTCTGTCTAGGGAACAAAGTAGTCTTGATTCTGATCTGGTCTTCAACAGACTGGATCAAAATGCCACATAAATCAATGGAGAAAAAGCAGAAATCTGGGA
>VWZS01006051.1:0-97619 GCA_013397075.1 Rhabdornis inornatus | reverse complement strand
CGGGCCCGGCAAGGGCACGGCGCCGGCGGGGGGCACCGCCCGGGCGTCCACAGAGCATCCTGCCTGCGGGGGGCACCCACAGAGCACCCTGTCTGCGGGGAGCACCCACAGAGCACCCTGCCTGCGGGGAGCATCGCCCGGGCACCCACAGGGCATTCTGCCTGCAGGGAGCACCCACAGGGCAGCCACAGAGCCCCCTGCCTGCAGGGAGCACTGCCCAGGTACCTAAAGGGCATCCTGCAGGTGGGGACCACAGCCCTGGAACCTACAGGGCACCCTGCCCGCAGGGAGCACCGCCCGGGCACCCACAGAGCATTCTGCCTGCAGGGAGCACCCACAGAGCATCCTGCCTGCAGGGAACACAGCCCTGGCACCAAAAGGCCCGTCAGCTGCCTGGTTTCATCTGTCTTATTTCTAATAAGGCTGAAAATGTCTCATTACAGGTCTGTCTCATTCTTGTGGTTCAACGTAGCATCTCTGTCTGAGCTCATTAATCTCAGGTCCATTACTGTAGGTGGTAATTTAATTATAGCTCTTAAAACATGAAAGCTCTTGCAGCAGTCCAGAACACACCTGGCTGGTGCTGTGCACCAGAAAAAATCCATTTGGTAGTGTGACTCCATGCCTGCAGTGGTGCTGTTCGGGGTTTCTCAGGACTAGGGTTCCTAGTCTATCTGCTCTTCTGAGGTCTCACTCAGAAGAGCAGATAGACTAGGAAGAACTCTGCTGAAGGGATGTTTTAGTTGTTTGGTTGGTTGTTATATGAAGGATTTCTGGATTATTTGCTGAAATATGACTCTGTATCAGGACTGTGTTGATATAAATTAGAGATGTGGTTCTGCCTTCGTGGTAGAGCAATTCCAGTCGATGCTTAGATTCAATTATTCTATGATAATGCTGCTTCATCCTGGCTGTAAGGATACTTGGGAGTTATGATTCAGC
Source organism: Rhabdornis inornatus (assembly GCA_013397075.1). Lineage (NCBI taxonomy): Eukaryota > Metazoa > Chordata > Aves > Passeriformes > Rhabdornithidae > Rhabdornis > Rhabdornis inornatus. The sequence goes on along the minus strand of VWZS01006051.1, from coordinate 96,677 downwards.
TGAAACTTATGCAGGGGCCTGGGGAGCAGTTCAGAGATAAGCTTTGCTGGCTGCAGCAGGGCTCTCTGTTCCTCACTGCCATGTTCACTGCATTTTGATTGGGTTGGGAGAGAAAGACATTTTCAGAATATGTTAGAGTTACTTCTTTAGAATAGCAAAGAAGAAAAAAAATACAAGAACTTTCATACTGGTTGTCCCACTGTAATTTGGGAGAAAGGAATCGCTGTTCCCATCTCTTAGAAAAAAATGTTATACCACTAAAGAAACACAGTGTAAAGACAAACACATTAATGAGTTAAGGATCTGGCTGTTACTTGACAAAGGACTCTCTGGAGAGGAGAGCACCAGTCAACATTTGCTCTGTAAGACAAACTGTTAGGTGAAGCCCTTCAGGTTTTTGGTAATGTTTGATAGAAGCCTGCCGTCACCATGTTATCTGGTGCCACCTGTGTCTAGGGAAAGATCATTTTTGGCCTCCTTACAAGTAAACATGATTACACCACAAACACCTGATTTCAGCAGTTGTTTCTCCTCCCTAATTGAAACTGGCAGCAAGATGTTAACTGTCAGGGCCAAATTAGTTATGGCTTAAGTTAGTGACATGTTTGTAGACACCTCAGGTGAGGAAATACAGCCTAAACTAGGATACTGGAGCTCCATAAAAGGAATTAAAGCAAGTTCTCATTGTACTATGGAATTAGGGAGACAAGGCAGCTTTGCCTAATCTTCGGCTTTAGGAATGGCTGGACCAGAGCAAAGAAGGAAGGAGTTTGAGATAAATTGCTGTGGAGAGGAATGAATGGATTATGGAGTTGCTGTGGCTGTTAGCTGTAAAATTGGATTAGATAAAGAACTTTAGTAAGGCTGTATGTCTACAACTTCTTTTAAAAAAAAATCCTGCTTGTAGCCCAAGTATAGCAGCCACGTTGTCTCTGCTGAAGTGGTACAAAAATTTGCAAGTGGGAAAGGCCCTGTGGAAATTTCACTTCATAGCCTAATTGCTCAGTAATACAGACAAGGTAAAAACCTAGTTAATGAAGCCAACTTGCTTAGTCCAGGTGTTGATGACTTGGTGGAGGCACTCTAAAAGACACTGGTATTCAGTTCAGATACAAGTAAAAGTTGTAGCTTGTAGCGAGCAATACACAGCGGCTAAGGAATGTCTAGAAGGCTTTATAATCACAGTCCTATCTCATGGAAAAAAAGGATTGTTTGCTGGGTGATAATCCTTAAGTTTTATGCAAAGTTAGTGATTTAGTCTATGAAATGAGAAATAACACCAAAAAAATGGGAAGTGGCTCAGATAAATGCTGACATGATGAAAAAAAAGCTTCTGTTAAAGTTGTTAGAAGATAGGCTAGGGCATCGTACCACAAGGGCAGAGTGAAAAATGCTTCACAGAGGGGGCCTTCAGGGCAAAAGTTCTAGATGTCTGGTATTTAAACAACAATTACAGTTCCACTACTCAGGAAACATTAAAGTGCATGAGAGGAATTAATAATGGCTCCAACATGTTAGTGAATCAGGTGTGCTAAAATGGACACTGGAATTCATACAAATTGAGAACTCCTAACTGGGCTCACATCAAGGCAGTGGCTAGAAAGTATGCATTGCCTACTTACATGGGGGAACTGTGCTTGAAAATTGGTCCTGCAAAATTCAAACAAGATAGAGTCTTGGATAAAAGATTAAATTTATCATTCACTTGCATTTCAGTGTGGCTAATACTATGGGAAAAACACTGTCATCAGAAACTCAGTCTAAAGATATGGCAAACAACCTCATAGGTGTTTGGTTTTCAATGAACAAACCACCTTACTTGTAACAGCTAAAATTGCAGTAGCAGCCACACGAAGTATTAGGTTTCCAACAAAATGAAAACTAGAAGTATTTTTAAAATTATCTAGAGGCATCTTAGCATTTGAAATTACTTGGAATTTGAATCCAACTACATCCACATTAATTTGAATGTCTCTTAAAAATAATGAAAACTCTGTTGAAATACAATCTGGGTCTTTGGTGATTACTGCCATAAAAAAAAACATTAAAAAAGTAGGAAAGATGAATTTGCGATAAAATTCTATTGTATTTGATTCTGGGCCATGCTGACTACATTATTAAAGCACATTTTTTTTTAATATTTAGGCCTTAAGGAAAAGATAAATTACTGTGAATCAGCTTATCATGCAATACATTTCAACACAAGGCATTAGAAGGAGACTTTGGATGTACTCACCTGATCCAGGACAAGAGCAACTACAAACAACAGTGAGCAAGACTCTCAGATATGACGTGATATCTATTAATGGTCTGTAAGGATTATCTGTATGTAATGACAGTTCAGATTACCTAGTTAGTTTTCACGTTAGTCATCAAAATTGTGGTAATAGGCTGTGTTTTTTGGTCACAGGAAGAGAACATACTTGAAAATTATTGTTTAGAAAACAAGCATTTGGAAAAGATGATCCTCTAGGAAAATTATGCCATTTGAAAGAACAGTTGGCCAATAGCCCACTCTACAAGAGCAAACTTGTAGAAAGCCTTCAAAATAAAGCAGGCTCAGATTCATCTAGTTTGACAATTCTAGAAAAAATGGGGATTATTAAACTCAATTGACACTGATTCTTAAGTTTTGACCCAAGCAAATTAAATAATATAAAACATAGTGTTCCAGAGTGAAACCCAAAGGACTAGAACACTTGGTGAAATTGGTCCCAACTATCATCCATTTCATTATTTTACAGATGTCACACAACGAACTTGGGAGCTGACACTGTGAAAGCAATGCCAACAGCAAATGACCCCAATAACAAGAACAGAAGAAAACCCTTCTGAAAAATATGCTCAGGACAATAAGGTTTTAGCAGCCTTTCTATATATTAAAATGAAAGAATTATTTATAATTAAACAAAAAGTATTGGTCATACAAAGATATGTTCATGTGCAGGAGCAGGCCAACACTACGTTTTTGTTTCTAGAATACAACCAAACAATTCTGCAGATCAGCACATTCTGCACAGATCAGCTGGCTCAGGTACTTCTGACAGGGCTTTACATTGCAGTATACATTTCATAAGAAATCATGAGAAAAGGAAAAGAGCAGACAGTTTTCTCTCCACAGCCAGCACTGGCCAGCACTTGGAAAGCTCCTCATTCCAAAGGGACGCTGCTGGCAGTTGGAGCAGGAATATGTGACCCTGGGGCCAGCAGACACTCTGGCTAACCTACTGCAGTTGTTTAGGATGCTTATGTTTGCTCCCCAGATCTTCTAACTAAATGTAGCTAGTGAATTATTTTTGGCATATGTGACTGTTCTTCTCAAGCTGACTCTCCATATGCGTTGCTTTACCATTATCCAGATCTTTGCTTTTCTTGTCTCCTTCCTGTATTTGTATTCCACATGCTTCTCCCTGATACTGCACATACCTTCTGTCCTCACTTTGCTAAATCTCTGGCTGTTGTTCTGCAAGTGTCAATAACAAAACAAGAGCTTGTTAGGTCTTATGCCACTAAATAATAAAGATGGTTCTAATTATGTATTTCTTTTAAAAATATATATAAACAATTTAGGTGAGTTCAAAATCTAGACAGACAATTTTTTTAAAGTTACACATGTTTGTACTATAAGTAGATCCTCTAATTTTAAAAACTGAAAAACCTACTTTTTTGTGTATGCTGCTCTTTCATTCTGAAGCTTCTAAAAATTAGCAATCCTAATCTTGCAAATTTTACCATGTAGATGGACTCCTGAACAGCTCCAACTTGGAGATATTGTAACTTTTAGGTGCCTATGTTGTTCCTGGTATCACTAAAAAAAAATAAGAGGTTTTGTAATTAACATATACCTGGGCACTAAGCGGTCTCAGACAATGCTAGACTTCTCAACGAAAGTTAATTGTGTGTGTAAATTGAAATGAAGATGTGACTGTCCAAAATGACTCCACAGTGGAGACAAACCTGAAAATACTGGAGTGTTACTAATCCAGGATACCCCAAGCATTTTTATTTCCTCCTCACTTGCAGTTTTCAACTTGATAAACAATTGGAAAAAACCTGTAAGATGTTTTCTTTTGGATATGTCTATTGCCCTAAATGAAAACATTTCCATTTTCTGACCAAATCAGAAAAAACATCACTTAATCTCACTGTTGTCAGTGCAGCAGCGTTACTTCACACAAGCAGCTGATCTGGCTGCTGGATCCCCTTGTGGATATGTTCCTTGCAGGGACTGCATCCCCCCAGTGCAGGTGCCTGCTCCGGGAGCAGCGGGTGGGAGCTGCAGTCTGAGCACAGGCAGGGAACCCAGCTGGGTCCTGGGGGAGCTGCTGCATGGAGGTACAGCAAGGTAACACATACACCTGGAAAGGCTGGGTTGGGAAAAAAAAACACCTTTTTTTTTTTCTATTGGAAATACCAAAAAGAAATATGTGGCCACTTTGAACTGAAATTTCTTAACCTCTTTTCTGGGGAAGAAAAAACAACCTATAGTAAAAATCTATTTGATTTAAGATAAGAACAAATGTTGATGGTATCATCAATAAGCACAAAAGGAGTACCTCTCTTTGAGGTGGCCCTTCTAAAGTAGCTACATTTCTTCTTACTACAGAGTAAGGCAAAATAAACTTTTGATGAATCATTGTAGTAATGTGGAGAAATGTTGCTTTGATTTAAACAGATCGCACCTGAGTTCTCTGTGCTGCTGATTCGTAGGTGACGAAATAAAGGTACTGATTTCCTGCATACAGCTGCCTGTGTTCATCAGAAAATGCTGAGACTCTCATGGCTGAAAATGCTAGCACAAAACTTGAAGTTGAAATGTTGCTAGAAGACTAGCACTAGCTTCAGAAAGGTGTGAAGGACATTCATAGAATGTTAAAATTACTGTATCATGAACTACTGTATCATTCTGTCTCAAAGCAGAATGTTGTACCATGCTGTCACATTTGCTGTCTGAAATCCGATCTAGAATTTCATGTCACTGTTATTCAGGTACAGAACAAAGGTTTAAGTAACATCTTAGTAAGTCTTGATCTTCATAATGATGTTTTTCAGTGGAAAAAGTCCACCTGAAGGGCAGCACATACTGCCTTGCCTTGCTTAGAGAATACAATGCACAAGCTTTTAAAACTCATTATTTATTCAGCTTTATCTGAGAAAAAGAATATATAATCATCAAGAAATCTGAGTAAAAATCTGCAAGAACACAGATTGCATGTAGTGAGAGGAGACAAATAGTAAAATGAAGTAAAAAAATCCAGTGGTTTATCTTCTCCATGTGTAAGTAGATGCTTAGTTCTATTGTAACTGGCTTTATATTGCAGAACAGAAAATTTTATCAACTCTGCAACACAGTCCTTACATAATACACAATGTGGACATTTCAAAGAGTTTTACTGATTTTTAAAAGAAATTTGAATATCAGTAAGTATCTTGTAGCAAGTTCGTGAATATTCAGGCATACCTAAATTTAGCAAAACTTTTACAACATAGATGTTTTGCTTTCAGTGTCATTTAATAGGTCTTTTGGGATATACCATGTTTGAACATGTGGGAAATATCACATGTTGTCTGTTGATCAATGAGGCAACAGGAAAGGCATGATGTGACACAGATGTTAAATATGGCAATACTCCATAGACCAACTGGATCACAACTGGGAATGATCAGACTTTGAAAAATCTGATTAAGATTCATTGACTGGATAAAATTCAGCTGGGTTTTTTTCCCCCTCAGATTTCCCAACTGTTCTTATAGCAGTGTTATAGTGGGTATTATTGTGGTCAATGAATTATTGCAAACTGGTTTATTTGGAGGAACAAAACAACATAACTGAAGACAAGGACTTTTACTATCAAATACTTTACAGGAAGATGAATATAACTTGCCAGATCCCTGATGTCTCATCATGAAGATTAATGGCTACTACTGGATGACTCTGCCACTTCTCGTAAAACAAAGAATATATAAAGTAAATTTATTGCATTAGTATAAGCCTCAGTTAATTGACTAACTGCCACTATAGTAAGAAACCTTTTTCTCTCTCATATGCAAAAGAGAAATTGTGTATACGAATTCCTTTAGCTGTTACCCATGAATGCCACCTCCTGGCTATGTATAGAAATGCCCTTTGAGAGGGAGAGGGGAAAAAAAACAGCTTCCTTTCTGTAGTTTCCATAAAACCATTTCAATTAAATATATGTTAAAAATGTGTGAAACACAGGCATACCTCCTTTCAGGCTTTCTATCATGCTCGTTGAAATGTAAAGGTACTCAGATATTTACTTTTCTAAAGAAATTTTGTGGTTTAAAATAATAAACATACCTGACACTGACTTTCCGTAGAAACAACCTTAAAACTGTTGTATTTAAAGGTAGCAGCTGAATCAATATCAGGAATGAAAATCTGACCTTACTGAAGCTGACAGGACTTATGCCACTGACTTCAGTGGGGCCTAAAATTTCAGCCTGTATTTTTTGAAAGTTGCTGTTACGAATTGGATTCAAATTGTCAGAAGTTTTAAAGGAAATCAGACATATCTTCTGAAATTCACTGGGCACAGGATTATAAAGGGAGACTGGTTGTGCAGAACAATGATGGTAAAGGTTTTTAGAGTCAGAGATCTCTCCTTCCCTATAATCAGACCAGATTAACTGTTGCTTTTATTCCTTGAACTTGTCCAAAAATAGACTTGTTTGCTGTTGCTAGTACAGGAATATGTTCCTTGACGCAATCATATTATCATGCTGCAATGGACTCCCAAATCAAAGCAGAATTCTACTCTGACTGCTAGGATGATATACAGACAGCAGAACAAACAAGCCAGGGAATTTCTCTCACCTGGAAAGCAAATAAGAAGCATTTCTTCAGTGCTTGAAGAAGACTATTTGGGCAAACAGCAAATGAAAGCCCCTGCAATTACAGATTATTTGAAGTCTACCACATTTAGCTTCTGCCTTTTTTTTTTAACCTAAATATTAGAGCTGTGTGATCTCTTGCAGACTTAAATTCTCAAGCTCATAGGTAAAAGTAATTTCAGTGAGCCCAATCCTACACTTAGATATTTCAGAGGGAAATAGGTTCTTTTTGGTTCTGCCCATGTTTCTTTACTGTGTCAAGTGTAACATAGAAGAAATGGAAATGCAAGCTGCCAAACCACTTACCCTTAATGGGGACACTGGACTGCTTTTAATTTGCCAAATCTGTGATTCTAATATTTTTTAATCTTGTCAGATAGGCAGTAATTTCAATAATTCAGTGGAACAGCACTTATTTAAACAGGTTAAAAAATAGTGAATGCTGTTGTATCTTAATAATGGATATCTGACGTTTGATAAACATTTTTGTTACAATTAAAAACTTTCTATCTAAATAGAAGATACAGGATGGAAATTATGTATTTTATTCTTTTTCCTTTTTAAAGTTATATTATTTGTAATAAGTTTTGATAGGCTGCCAATGTGTGGTTCTTCTAGAATAAATAAAAATAACAGGAAGCTTTATCAATTTTCTTACTCCCTTCTTTGGAGGAAGAAAATAAAAGACAGAGATTAAATTGAGATTAAGCTGTATCTCTACTGTTCCTAAAGTGCCATACTTGCTCGTCTTTCCTGATATGTCATCTTGAAACTATGACCCAGGCAGTGGTACATGGAAAGCAGCTACCCACTTACTCAATCCATCTACACAAATGTCCACAGAGTTTGTTATTTCTCTGCTGCCTTCTGAGAAAGCTGAAAGAAGCCATCTATAATTTTGACATGTATACTAAATTTTGACAAATATAATAAGTAACGGAAAGCACATTTGTGAATCCTGTATTTTTGGTTTTTTCTTTCAACTTTGACTTAAAACATTACAGGGCTTCTAAGATTCTTAAAGTGCCATGCTTTTTCTTTAATGAGGGCAATTATGATCACGGTGCCAAAGAGATGATAGTGTGTGTTGGGTGACTTTGTGGGTTTTTTTAAGAGGGTTAAAAAACCCTCCTCAGGGTTGAGGAGACAATTGCTCAAGGGAAAAAGAGAAAAATGTTCCAGCATGAAACTGTTCCAACAATTTGCTCTAATATTAGTGATACTATCTTCTATCTGTAGATGGCAGTGATCTCCCACTGCCTGCTTCAGGAGGAAAGGGGGAATTGTGGTGGTGATGATGAAATCCTAAAATGAAAAACCACTGTACAAAACAGATGTGGGGAAGAGAAGTCATAAGGTATGGGAGAGTATAAGCCTTATTGTATTTCATTCGTGTGATAAGAAGATGTGTCCTGCCATTTAGAATCTATAAATTTCTGTACCAAAGGATTTTGATGAGAAATTCCAGAATATTGTGTTTTGAAACTTATCTATGATTAAAACCCTTTGTTGGCTTTCTGGACTTCTTGTACACACATTAGACAAATGTCATTATTTTAAACATGTTTATTCAAATAATACCTGCTGTATTCCTTCCAAACCCCTCTGGGTACTTAGCTACCTCCTTCATCAGTTGTTCAGCAGGTATATTACCCATTTAATTTTTAGCTGTTTTTCTCTTGACACTTGCATTAGTTTTCACTTTCATTCAAATAAAATGCAGTAAACAGTGTGTAAGTCTATCTGGATATACTTCAGTGAAGTGTGTGATGTGAAGCTCACTGAAAGCATAGAGTTCTTATTAATTTCAATAGGCTTATGATCTTGCCTCACAAAATCTACTGTGCTTGGTGACCAGCAGAGAGAATCTTCAAAATACAGCATAAAGTCACTATTTTCAGTTGTGGATTGTTTTTATCTTAACAGTTCTGCCCGAAGAATTTCAAAATATAATACTTTTCATGAAGATCAGACTGTAAAAACTACATTTTTGAAGTTCTATTTCAAGTGTCACATGGGCTTCTAGCATCAGATTTTAAATGGAATCTAGACACACAAATGCAGATGAGGTGCCTAATAGGATTTCAAACACCAACTAAATAACATTTTAAAATTTGCTTCTGAAGTTTATAAATATCAAGGAGATTTTGGGGATTGTGGGGATGAAGATGCCTACAATGCATGTATATGCAAAGTGGACACTTAGAGAAGTACCTAAGCCAGTTATTTCTTAAGAGCCATTGTTTTTAGAAGAAAGTGAATCACTGCAAAGAGGAAAAAAAAAACCCCAAAATATTCATCTGCTTCTAAGGCAGCCCAGCCTAGTGTAAATGGTATGAGCATTAGATACCTTAGAGTGACTTTGAGACATTCCTCAGCAAATCATGAGCATCTCTCTGTTTCAGGTCCTTCTATTTAATGCTAAGCCCTTTCATTCCTTGCTGCTAAAAGAGGTTTTGCAATATCAGCACACCTAATCTGCAGCCACTGTTGTTTCGATGCAGTCGAGCAGAGGCTTGTCATTATATGACCAGTGGCAATTTTGACCTCTGGTGCAGAAAGCCAGCATAAATTACTGTGCATTGCCTAAATCCTTTTTGGAAAGCTTAGCTGGGAGTTTTGTCCTTCTGTACAGGAACGTATCACATCCAGGATGTTCTGGAGCAAAAAGGACACATGCTGTCCATCCCAATGGCAGGCTTTCCACACTTTCCAGTAGTAAGATACAACCATCTACCTGGCATCACTGTATTAAAGCATTCTGTACATGAATCCTACATTTTCTCCTCTGAGTCTTGTCACTTCTTTCTTGCCATGCCAAATGGCTTTTCCTCTTCTTTACTGACCACGCTCTTCAGTTCCTTGAAAAGCAGCAGCAGTTTCTCTAACATCTGTCATATTGCTAAACCTGCAGTTCTACAAATTAATTTGTTTTTTTCAATGAGTGAATGGTTAATCTTTATATTCTATTGTCAGAAAAATAATCCATTAATCTGTTTTCAGGATGTAGTTTCATAATATGCACTAAAAAAAAAAAAACAAAGGAAGGGAAAGGGTAGCTAAGGAATTGTGTATGGCCTTATTGCATATTATTTAGAGATCCACACATGTCTACATGTCTATATCCAGACTTGCCTTTTCCCTCACACCACTGGCAGGGCACAGTACAGAAAATTAATTTTCTTAACTGGCTTGTATATTGTTCTCCCTCCAAAAATTACTATTGTGAGATATTAAATAAAACCTAGGTTTAGTATCTCCACTCATGCTCTAAATGCACACAGTAAGACCCCTTCTTTGGGAGTTACTTTTGGTCACTTCACAAAAATGTCAATGTTGGAATTTTGCAGAAAACTCTTTACTCTTTTAGTAAGCTGTTGGCTCAGTTTGCTTTATACACACTTCCAAGATTATTTGTAGTTTGAACTCAAAGTGTGCAGGACTCAGTGTAACACTCCCATAGCTCCAGTGACACTGCCTAACTCGCAGTGTTTCTGTCTATCCTTCCTCCCTTCTGCTTCTTTCTTCCCATTCTCATTCTTTTGTTCCCTCTCTTCATCTTTCTAATTCATTCCACATGCCCTTGAATATGTACCATGCAAGCTGCTGTTTTGCATTCAACATTTGTTTATCCTGGGACTTATCACAGTATCTGAGAATCTCATAACTTTCACAGATTTTTATCCTCTTGAAGCCTTTGTGAAACAAGGAAGTGTGTGTCAATTTACAGGTGGGGAGTGGTCACACTGCAGATTAAGTGAGGTGCTCAGAGCCCTGCTAGCCGTGGGAGCTCTATTCAAGTATTTCTTGGCTCCTGATCTGCTGTATAGATTGAACATTCCTGTCGAACTACATCTCCTGCAGTGCACCACAGTCTCTATTCAAAGTGAGGACAGGCCATCACTCCAGCATTTTTGGCTTCTGGGAGATACGAATTGGCTGGGGAGGCTCTTCTTACATTAGAACAGGGACATGAGACACAAATTCAGAAATTTCAGAAAATCCCATTGCAACTTTTCAAAATCAAATTAATGGATGGGTAGAAAAGAGAATGTGTGTGGGAATGGGTTCAAGTGTCTGACCTACATTTCCATTCCCCCAAAAGAAACCAAAGCATCCTAAAAAAAAAAAAAAAAAGGTTAAAAAAAATCATGCAAAGCAGGTACTTTACCCATAAACAGTTTATGATCTAAAAATGCTGTCTTCCAAAGAAAATTCTGTAATGGCCCTAGTTGTATCATAGACTGAAAGAAAAGCACATTTCATTAGAGTTATCTTGTCCTTCTCATTTCAGAGTATATGCTGTAGATGTAGCCAGCATGCTTTTTCAATGAAATTCAGCTACCTGTACATCCACACAGTAAGTCTCTTAATGCTGGTTCTAAATTAATTTTTTTTTGGGGTTGTCAAAACATAGGACTGTGTATCTATGTTTTACAACTCAAAGGGGAAGCCTCCAAAGCAGTGAAAGGAAGGCTCACATAAGGACTGAGGCTGGCAACATGTGAAATTTGGGTGCCAGGTTATTAAGTATTCTGATTTAGCCACGATGTGAAACTCCACAGTGAGCTCTACAAATAGCTTTGCTGATACTGAGGTAGTGACCTCTGAGGCTTTCATGTGACTGTGCTGCCAATGGGTTGTCTGGTCCACCGGGGTGCCACTTCCCTTTGATTTATCTTTGAGTCTGAGGAATTTTTTTTTTTTTTTTTGCTATAGTAAGAAAATCCTATTTCAAATTCATTATTAGAGCTGGCCCCAGTGGATAAATCCTAGAAACTAGATATTTATTTTCCATAGATATATGTACTGACTTTAAAACAAGCCTCATGCAGATAGATGTCTGGTTTTCCTTATTAATTAAGGGAGCTAGGGAAGGGAAGAAAAAGGGGAATATATAATAGCTCACTTACCTGAGAAAAGCTGTGCATCTGGGTGTGATCTGTTGTATAATGCAGAAAATATGCATCTAATCAATTGTACTCTCTTGGAACCTAAAAAAATTGGTTTATAGCAAACGTTATCATACATACTTGGTGATAAAATAAACATTCTGATTACTTCTGCACTTTTCTGCAGACCAAATACAGTCACTATAAATGAAGTTTTTAAAAAAATGAGAGAAAGAACAGAAAAGTAACAAATTTAATGTTTGTCTAAAACTACTCTGGTAGTGAGCCAGTATCTCCTATTCTTGGGATTCAAACTGCTTTGCCTAGTGAAAATGTTTCAAAACTGACATGCAGAAAGAGTCTGCATTCTGCTGCAAGCATAACTTCCACTGAACTGTGTAAAAATAAGGCAAGATACAATGTCAACACTAAGAAGAAAAGGTAAAGCTACAGCCCTTGTAAATTTGATAGGTATTGCATAAGAAAGCCTTTTTTCAGTAGATCAGTTTAGTGCTTTTTTCTGTTCAGTATTAAAAACATTGCAGCAAAATCAAAAGTTTGAGAGCTATCATAGAACTGTGAAAGTAGCATTTCCACAGGCTACAAAAGATATTTTAAATCTTATCAGGAATCTCATCAGGGGACTTGATCTGCCTGCTGAAACTTTGCAAAAATTGGCTCTATCGCCTCTATGCCCAACTACCTAAAGTCACGCACAGAACTAGACATGTATTTTAGCCTGTGCCCAATGTTTTATGCAAGAGAGACAGTAAGGAGTGTAGCACCTCGCAGCAATTACAGCTGCTGACTGCACAGTCAGATGCTGCACAAGGTGCTCAGTCAAGGGAGTTTCAAGAAGTGTGTTTATGCTAAGCACTAACAAAAATGACCAGTATTAGCTGTTCGTACTCTGAATATAACACAAAGGACCTTACTGAATTTTCCTCCAAAACTTCCTCCAAAATTACATTTTGCACAAAGGAAATCAGCAATGCAGGCAGTGTGCAAATGCTGGGAGTCTCCCACACCAAGGTAGGCTTGAGATGATGCCAGTCACTTCCATGATGGGGTTTTCCCTTATATTTTTACTCTCTGAGCAATCCTCTTTCTTAACATTCCTGTTAATCTATTTTTTGCTTCATATTTTCAGATACATAAATACATGGAAGCATTTTACAGGAGTTCCAAAGCTTCCCAAGAAGTGACTGAGCTTTCTAACTCTTGGAGTATGTGCACTTAATTGAAAAGTTCTCCCCTCAATATATTTTCTCTAAACAATGGGGAAAATATCTATGTTAAACAGAACCCCACTAGGTATGTGTGTAAACTTGAGAGAAGAATGCAAGGGAGTTATTTATAAAAGGATGAAAATATTAAGTATTATTTATTTAGTGCCAACTATATTCTTGGCTCTTATCTGTTCTTACAAACAGCACTCTGCTCATATACAGAAGAAGCAATTTGAAGCCACAGCATCTGAGCTACAGTAATTTTGATATAATGGCAATGAAAAGATGCCAGCAAAGTACCTTTTATGTGTGTGTTAAACTTAGCTTTGGTTGACAGTGTGCCCACTGCAAAACATACACAATACCTATAGGAATGATAAACAGAGCTTTCTCCAAAGAAGATTTTATTCACTTCTGTTGTAACTTATTAATTTAGTTATTAATTTAGTGTCTAATTTAATCTATCAATTTCTTATCTATAAAAGGGATGCATCAGGACTTCTCTGAGTCTTGTCCAGGCACATTTCAATGTCTTCTGAGAGGAGCTCTCTTGCTATGGGTGTTGCTCCACCCCTGCTACTCCACAGCCCTAGTCAAGATTGAGGGCTGAAACTGTAACTGTTATATCCAATATAATATGAAACATTAATTTTATTATGGTAGCTGCAGGCATTAAGACTTTAAACAAGGAATGAAAAATTAGATTCCAGAAGGAAAGAGTTCTGGAAATGCTTTAAAATACCTTAGTAATATTTTCTGAAGCTGTAGACATATTTACTATGATCACATCTCTCTTTAAGTCTTGTAAGCTAACACCATCTTATTAACTTTTAATATATGAAAAATATGCACTATAGGAAATGTAATGTTACTAATGAGGTAAAGATCTCCCCCCTCACTGTTATTTCCTGTCCATCTCCCTGGTAAGTAACCATGTATCTTTGTATATGGACATGTACAAGATAAGTGAAGTAGTTGCTTACCCATCTCCAGTCCCAGTGGATCTCGATTAGCCAGTAAAAAGGCAGAGGCCACATCAAACCAGCACTCTGCAGAACAGACCCAAAGAAGTGCATTAAGATTCTGCCCTTGTAATGCCAGCTAGTGAGATTTTCACACATGGGGAATACTGAATAGGACCTTCTAAAGCTAAAAGATCCTGCAATCACATTTTGCCCCACCAACTAGTAGTTCCAGTAAGATAAATACAAAGAAATCTGTAGTAAGAACATAGAGAAATACTCCCAGAAAATACCTCAGACTTTTAAATCACAGCAATATTCCCCTTGTTAAAAAAGCAGATGAAATGTATTTGCTTGTTAAACATTACATTCATAAAAGAAAACTTTTCTTTGTTGAGGATTGCACACAGATTTCAAGTACTTTTCTGCAAGCCAAATACAGACAATTTTTTTTTCTGATATAAATGCAACCCTTCTGCAACCTAATCAAAAGTTAGACTGCCAGATCACAAATGATACTAAAAAAAGAGGTCACATTAAATTTCTAAGGATCATTATGAAAAACATGTGGAATGTTCCCTCCAGTACCTTTGGAATTTAATTGCACACTGTCTGGACACTCAGGGTATTCCTCTCAGGCAAGGAACAAAACATGCTGATGTTAGAGGCCACACTGAAAGTACACCCTTGCTTGTCCCTGCCCATCTTCTTCTTCCTGGCCCTCCCTACCACTCTGGCCAAAGCCTAAAGACAATCAGCTCAAGAAATAGCATGATCATGGAGGAGTGCTTGGAAGTACTGTTAAAAACAGATTTTCTCGAGTAAGAAGAAAAACTCAAGAAAAACCAGCTTAAGTGACTGGTCCAAATTTCAACAAAACCCGCCCAAAGCAGTGAGCCAGGCAGAGCAAACCAGGCTCTGAATTAAAGCCAGCTCATGTGAATTTCAGGTCAACCAATGGCTAATAGCAGCTCCAGAGGGATTAGAAACACTGCCTGCTACTAAACTGAGCAACCCTGAATGTAAACTCACTCATCCACTGAAGTCATGTTGAACATCTACTGGAGCATGACTTAAACCAATACATAGAATTCCAGATAAACTGGTGAAAATTTGTTTGGCAAATGTATCCAGTAGAATATGATTTAAAGGGGTTATTCAGATATCCCTGATACCTCCTACTGTTTCAAGTTTTTTGGAAAAGCTGATTTAATACAAAACTTGTAGCGCTTCCATGAGCTTTAGATTTCCTGACCTCCAGCGAGTGGGAGGCTTATTGCAGTTTCCCTGGAAGTTTAAAAACACCGTTGTTTTTTGTTTTTTTTTTGGAATGGCACATTAAGCATTTTGTCACTGTGTGAAGTGCAGTGCTGTCTATCCTGAAATTTTGTTTCCAAAAATGAAATAACATCAGGTAAGTGCCAAGAATATCAGGGGATGTCTATCCATACAATGTTACAGCATCCTTGCTCTGATTTACTGATACTTAGTTTCCTAAGATTAGCCTGTTGGAACTATCCAGAGGGATATGGAGTTTATTTATAAACTCTAGTATACCTGCTCATAATTTATTTAAAAATCATTCCAATCATTTATTTTATAAATCAATTAACTTCTACTGATTTCCCTCCAATTTACAGTGAAATATCTTCTGCCTGTTGTTATTCTGCTTACTTCAGTTGGGCAAATGTCCTTTAAATATAGTTTTTATCCTGTAGGATGATGCCCTGAAATAATTTCTCAGTAACAAATTTATTTTAAAATTCTCTTGAAAAGTTTAGGAAGAGGATTATGAGAAATCAGTTAGGGCCATGCAGATGAATTAGGAATTATTATGATCTTAGCTTTGCTTTGGAACAAACAGAAGGAATATGTAACCAATCAGATGAAAATACCATCCACAAGGAAAACAATTTTTAAAAGGTAGAACAAGTACCAATGTACAGACTGTTATGTGAAATCATATTTATGAGCTTAAGAAAACTCACCGGGATCTGGGTCACTGGGTTAGAAAGAACTGTGTTAGCAAAAGAAAGATTATTTTCTTTCTAATTTAGTATGCTAGACAACTAGGGGAATTTGATTTCAACAAAATGTTTCTGATATTATATAGCATAGAGTTACGCACACTGCAGCCTAAAAAAAAGTTAAATTATTAACAAAAAAAGAAGGAGAAATGTAAATCTGTCCTCTATGCCCTACTTCTTCTACTTATGTATCACACAGTGGAATTCTACAAGGACATAATACACAAAATGTATATATCTAGGCTCTGCAAGAGCACTACATAGAAACAAAAAATTTTAAAAGTACAAATCTAATTTGCTTTTAATCTCCCTTTATGTTTCTTATTTAAAAAAAAAAAAAAAAAAAAAGGGAAAAATTTGAAGACTTCAAAAATAAATGTAATGACATCTTAGAGAAAAATTAGCTTACTACAAAAGACTCAGTTAAACTTTAAAATATATAGCTAAAAGTCCTGAAATATTTTATGGTTCACCACCAAACATAAAACAACAACACAGAAAAGCAACAGCAAACATACTCTGCTGCCTTAACAATGAAATCTGTTCATGTAAAATAAACCCATGCAATGAGTGCTACACTGGATTAATAGACATGAAAATCAACAAGTTCCCTCTTCTAGGCAAGAATCCCTTGTAGCTCCATGCTAAAATCCATTGCAAAGAAATTAATACTCCCATAAGAAACTTCAGATGGCATAACAGTAGCATTGCAAGGACATTTGAAATAGGCTGGAATGGAAATTTATTCCCAATGAGTCATACTGGGTATTCCAACTGCATGGAAGGGTTTGACTTTGATTGCCTTGTATTTGGATTATGTTTTACCTTGCAAGGCTCTATGATCTCACAGTGAATGATCACAAGCATTCAAAAGTGTTAAGGATGACATGATATTTAACTCATTGTGTAGTTGGGGAATATGATCCATATTTTGCCAGTGAAAGCATTGAGATACAGACTGGCTAAAGGGTTTGACCCAGAAAATTCTTCAGAACTGGGTAGTGAACATCTTTCTCAGGTTCCACAGCTATGCCTTAGCCAAATGCTTTGCCCCTACCTGGTGTTCAAACCACACCTCACTGACAGGGTGTCATAGCACTCTTTTGTCCAGAGTTTCACCCTAAATACTTGTGAAATTACAGGTAAAATTCTCACTTTTCGAGTCTGCAGAGACAATTTTGTAAGACATCTTGCCTGAAAATTCCTTTCACTGATATTTAAACTCTTTCTATCTTTTCCCTAGAGTGGAAGACAATCCCACTTCAGTATAAACTGCTACACAGGAGAGAAGCAATAATTTCTCTTTCTCTTTGCATGAAATCACCTCTGCTTGGATATTCAGACACAACTGCTATATACTTACAGGCCTAAATAAAACTACTGATGTATTTCAAACAAACTGGTAAAATTATTTTAAATTGCTTGTATAGACACGAAAATCAGATGCACAGGTAGTTCTTCTGCTCACTACAGGCTGCAGATGGGTGTATGTTTTAAAGCACTCTTAGATTACCGAAGAAAACTTACAAAGATTTCAGCTCTCACTAGATCAAGTCTGTGACCAACAGCGTGGAACTGAAGGTATTCAACCTCTGCAAAGCTGCAGGGACAAAATCACTAATGAACAATCAGGTTCACCTCGGGCAGCTGGGAATTTTGTAGTAGGCCTCACTAGGGCTAGCCTTTTTTATGATTTCTCTTTTCTTTGGTAAGGTCTCCAATACCTTACATATTTTGATATAAATCCAGTCCCTTCTGCACATCTGACTTCTGAATCAGCCTTTCAAAGAACACTGCACTGGCAGTAGGTACTGTGCACAGAATAATCTTTGTTCTCTGCCATATGCCCCATGTGGTATTTTAAAAAATGACTGATTGCTGCATGATTGTTCTGTTTTCCCCTGTAGCTCTTGGGCTATATATCTTCAGGTGTGTTAAGGTACCATGGTACAATGCCAGACTAAAATTTGCCTTAAACAAACTCCCAATAGCTCTGATATCACTTTTAATTTATATTATAATTTCTAAATTCTAGTTGTTCCCTTGTGACTTTTTTTTTCCACAAGTGCATCTGGAGCTGAGAACCAGTTCTGTGCAAGAAACAACCATGTGTATTAAATGACACCCTTCTATGGGACTTGTGTCTCAGTGCAATCTGACCTCTTTCACCAGAGTGGCAAGTTGAGTCCCATGGGTTCTGGACAGTTCTTACTGTTTTACCTAAAGCAAAAAATTCCTGTGAGTGCCCACAATTCTGAATCGGCATCTGCTCTTTTCCTGTTGTTTCTTCTTTGAAAATATAAACAGAATGTTAATTACCTTGCCCTGATTTTATCCTGCTGCTCAGTTTGTTTCCTTTCAAATTCTGAATCTATTACCACCTGCCAATTTGTCTAATCCTCTATTCTGGCAGCTGTAAGGTTTTAGCTGAGATTACTGCAATGATCCTGAAGGAAAATGAGCCATATTCCACTAGGTCAACAAGACTCAGAAAGACAAATCTGTTACAAACATTACTTCATCATTTGCAAAAATTGGAATCCACATACAGAAACTTATTTCGTAATTTTGTTCATGGATGCATTCAGAGGAGCTTGACAACCTCTCACACAAAAGTAAGTCACAAGATTTCAGTGACTTTCAGTGTCCTTTTAATTTTTGTCATGTTTTGTTCTTAAACGAACAATAAAATAAAACTTTAAATAATTTGGAGGTTCTTCCCTAGTTCTCAGCACACACAGAGGAAAGCTGAATCAGCATTTTCACACGTGTTTTACTCCATAATTATGTGCTGTGCTAAATTAGAGAGCTGTGCTCAGGTTTCATATTACAAGGATTACTTTAATTCTATACAGGAAAAAAGGAATATTTTACACTATATTTTAATAAATAATTAATATTAACCTGCATCTATTAAATAAAGGTTCAAACTTGCACAGTGCCTTAAGCTCCCACTGGATGGTGTTTATCGACTTGCAAAATCAGGACCTGGTACAATGGTATTTGGAGAGCACTTCTGTTTCATACTGTGCCAGTTCAATATTGCTAACTACAGGTGTTTAAAAAGCATAAAGGGGTCCATCAAATATCAAAAGATTAGCTTTATGCTTGCCAGATCTTTAAAAAATAAATAAATAAATGTTGGGCTCTGCTCATTTGCCTCCTGGTTTTTGATACTCCAGGGTTCAGCTGGCTCATGTTTTCATGTTTTATCTCTAACCATGAAGGCGAGAACTCTTTTTTGATGGAAGCTAAAGTTTGCATTCACTCACTAGCCTGCAGGAGCAGACTTTAGGAAAACATCAAATATCATTAACACTCATGGGAAAATCGTGAAAATGGGCTATGCTGGTTGATAACTTAGTAATTTACAAATTTTAGTAATAGACATTGGTGCTTTGAACTACTGATGTGAATTAGCCAGGTTCTACAACTTACTTAATAGTCTATGTTCCTTGTGGCATTGAAATTACTGTGGCTTAGAAACCTACTCTACAACTGAACACAGCACTGCTTGCCATGCGAATCTGGAACAGATTTACTCCTAGAGCAGTGGGGGTTTTACATTTTATGCTGGAATAGAAACCGTATTTTAAGAGTAGATTGAGTATCTTTAGACGAGTTACTCCAGTTGTTTCAATAATGAAACTGCTGGTTTCCCCTCCTTTTATAGTTCTTTGCCTTCAACAAGAAGCTCCACAAGGTACAATTTCATGCCAGGGACTTTCATTGTTTCCTATTTGATGGATGAGACATAGTCAGAGGTGTTTTGTGAGCCATTTTCAGGATGGAACTGTAAACCCCTGTAAACTGTAAATCTACATCTTTTGGTCTGTCTTAAGTACAGGAGCTACTGAAACAAGTGAAATGGTGTAGGTTGGTTGGAGGAATGAATAACTGAGTAGAGAAGAACTAATACACACTTGGGCTCTGTTGCTGATGTATCCCAACATTGTTTCAGTAATGAATGTCTCCTAGGAATTAAGAGTTCAATTTGAAGGCTCGTTCTCCTGTCATTTCTGCACCTGGCTAGGTTAATTGCCTCAAGAACTGAAAACAAATATAAAGATCTAAAAATTTTGGACCCATTTTTTACCCTGTGCGCTGTGAGAAGAGTAACTGAGTTCCTTTCTTTCATAAACTGATTTGGGGCTTTAATGGGCTGTTGGGTGACATAGAAAATACAAAATCTCATTCTATACCTAATACCTTACAACCTATGCATCCATCAGTTCGAACAAGACTGCTGTGTTAATCACAAAACAAAATTAGCTGAGAATGAAGGGGAAAACCTTTTTCTCATTAACTTTTAAAAATCTCTTGTGTTGCTCAGTAGGTATAGTAAGTAGAGAAGAATTACATATAAACCCACCTCATTTAAACATGGTGCTTTTATAAATTGAGCTAATAATAACAAAAAGCATTTCAAATTATGAGTAAATTAAATGTCTAGATATTCTCTTTACTGTTGCATTCATTTTTACCCAATTTTAGGATTAACAAACTGCCACGCTTAAAATTACAATTGAGGTACCAAATCAGTATTTATGTACCTCATACTGTGACAGTGCTTTGTGAAGCAGTCTCAGTATATATTCCTCTATTGATAGGTGTAGCATATTTGTTTCTAATGGTCTGTAATTACTATTAGCAGCTGAATAAGCAGAAAACCATTCACTCACCTAATAACATGCAAATATTTAATATTTTGAATATTAAGTATCTAATCTAAGTATCAGCGACTGAAAACCTTGGTACATTCAGTTCATGCAGAATTATTTCACTGAGGAATGAATAACCTTGCCTTCAGTTCACCTAATTGCCTCTGCTGGACTCCCTGGCTTTGCAGCCAGACATCTTTAGCAAAATGTGCCATGGTCCATCATTGCAATCACATTGGAATTTGTTAATATCCAGCTTCTTTTGTTGCTTATTTCATACTACCCATGCTAACACGATTATTAGTAATTTTATGTGAGTACTGTATTAGTAAGATTTATGCTTCTTTACACTATTATAAAATCTACATTTGTTCTTTATAAGAAAGGAGAACACTTTAGAACAATTATGTTTGCATGAAGTCAGCAATAGTTTGGAATGGGCAGAATGCAGGTTTGAGCTTTTGCTTTAGTAAATGTTAATTACACTGGTATTTCCTTCACGAGGAATTACTCTCTCAGAAACACAGAGCTGTGTTTTGAGAGTCATTATTTTTAAGAATTTGTTTTTTGCTTTCTTGGACAAAAACGTTGGGTTTTTTTCCCCTCAAAGCTTATTTATTGCTTTGGTTTTTTTACCCCCTGAAGTACATTCCCAAGATTTTGATTTTCAATCTGGAGTCCTACTGTGTTTAGAATTTTACTGAGAACTGTCCTGGCCAAGGAAGGCTTGCAGAACTAGACACTTTTAAGCACAGAAGTATTTTTAGTTGCAAATATTAAAAAAATGCACTCGCAGCTGTTCACACAGCAGTGATTGGAGTGGTTGAAGTACTGGAGAATGCTGATACCTTGATATGTTTTATGAGTTTAATGTAGCTGTGCTTCAGGCAGAAATTCTTCAGAAGAATGAGGAAAAAGAACGTGAAGTGAAACTCTTCAAATTTTTTTAAAAAGGAGTTACTTTTTTTTGTTTTTAAAAGAGACAGAAATAATACTGGAGTTCATATACATATATACTGAAATGGAAATATATTTTCATTTGGGTACACGGTACAATTCTGCTTTTATTAAAATTATCTCAAGTAAATGCCATAACATAAGAACTCCATATGATACTGGCTTAGAATTGATTTTGTTTCTTTTTTTTTTCATACTGCTCATGATTATCAAGCTGTAAATTGTGCACATTGAAAAAATGAGTGTAAGAACACAGGCAAAAATAGATTTTCCATTCTTACAGAATGTAATCTGCATGTCTATTTGC
The DNA here is from genome assembly GCA_013397075.1 of Rhabdornis inornatus. Lineage (NCBI taxonomy): Eukaryota > Metazoa > Chordata > Aves > Passeriformes > Rhabdornithidae > Rhabdornis > Rhabdornis inornatus. The sequence continues at coordinate 74,787 of VWZS01006051.1, read as the reverse complement.
CCAATGCCCTCTTCCACTCTTCCTTTGACCCATCTGAATGAGCACCTGCATTGCAGCATGTGTTCTACCAAAACCCACCCAACCCCAAGAGCAACCTCGTTGTGCATCTGATCCATGTCCCACCAAGCCCAGCAGCCCTTCTCCCAGAAAAGCCAGTATTGACTACAGGGTTTTGAAGCCAAGTAATTGATTTCAGTCTGCAAAGACCTCCTGAACTGAAGCTGGCACTTTCCATGCAGTCTTAGAAAAGCTGGTTTCAGACTTTAGAGATTTAAGACATAACAGTTGGTTCAGAGAAATTTGTGAATGTTTGGGTACTTCACACAAAGAGAAGTCTCAAGTTTAATTTATTTTTACTTTTTTTGTTTGATTTCTGCAATATCTGCTTGGAAGAAATCATGACTGCCAAGACTGAGCACTGATACTAATGAATAACTTCCAATGCAGTATCCATCAAACACTGCAGTTAAAGAAAATCTGGTTTATTTGCTTTTATTTCAGGAAGAGAACACATAAAATAACTGAACCCTGTAAATAAAATAAAATTATAAATTAAGATAAAATACCACTCTCTTTCTTTTTCTCTATAGCCTCATGCATTCCTTTCAAACATGAAATAACTTCTGAAGGAAGGATGGCTGTGGTGAAAATCAATATTTTTCCTCTAGCTGAGCCTACTTCAGAGAAAAGTCAGATCCTGCCTATGCCCTCTGCTTGCATCTAAAAATTTTAGGTTTCATTCCCTGTGGTAACTATCATAACTATACAGCTACTTCATACAGTATATATTGACTTTGTAAACTGTGGTTGTTCTCTGGTGCGGGGATCAGTATTCTGGACTGAGCATTCAAGTGTGGAAACAGGAAAAGTCTGACATGTTATTAGATGCGTCCTTACTCATGCTCTTTGTAAGACTTCCTACATATCCCTGGATAGAAAATCAATGGTTACGTATGAAGTATCTGTGCTTACCTATTGGAAAGCAGCAATATGCTTCTTGAGCTTGTGAAAGGATCTTGGCTTTCTTATTTAGCAATGAAGGACTGCAAAAGACAAAACCAAAGTTAACTAAAGAATATAATAATCCTTAGTTTATTGCAAGAAGCACCAAAAGACACAACGAGCAGAAGTGAAGACCTACACACAAACAGTCCCCTGCTAAGTACAGCATAAAGGTTTGCTTTTGAGCAGAGCAGAATCTACCGCTTCTGCAAAACAAGAAAAAGTTAATGAGGTAATATAACTGAAGCTTAAAGAAAAGTGACTGTAGACAAGAAGAGAATTAGAGAGAAGAAAGGTATTTATAAACAAGAATTATTAAGCCTCAGAATTTAATATAAGCCATGTACAGTGTTTGCACTATTCTAAGTTTTAAAAAATCATTAAACAATATAATAATTTTTCATCAGTTAGGAACAGGGCCTTGTATAATTATCAAAAAAGAGATGATTTCCTGCTCCAAAGAGCTTTCTATCTAAGTGTCAGTCAAAAGAGTCACACAAAAATATATTGCTAAAGTGGTCAGTTGGGTTTGTTTAAAGTTCTTAAATCAAACTGGTTTTAGCATCTGCAGCTTATCGTGTACCAGCACTGAGCTCACACAGAATTGCCATAGAGCTGGCAACTATTGCTCTGTAAAACAAGGTCTACTCCTTCACATTTCAGATGTAAACACAAAGCAAAGTATGTGCCCTTACGAGGCTGTAGTGTCTGGTTGAGGAATCACATCCTAATAAATATGATAGGCCAGATTCTGCCTCTGGTTATGTGCCTTTGTCAGCCCAGTGACAACATTAACCACAAAATAATATAAAGTGACACAGGGATTAAGCATTTTTACAGCTTAGAAAGCAGTGAGCTCACCTTAGACCATCCAGGTATTCTAGGTTTAAAGTACTTATATCTTGCAGCTGTGAAATGTTCTTTCTGTAGAGGATACACATTACATAGCATGCAGGTGGCAGTCATATCCCATCACCACTGTAAAAGCAGTTTATTAAGCATACACGGTGTGACAGGGAAATGGAAGATAGCCAGGAATTTGATCTTACCTGGTGCTCTGTGCTGCTGCTTCACGGTCTCTTGCCATGCTCAGAAGTCCTGTGCTTTGTATTTGCTTCAGGCCTAGAGCGTCAAAGTGTATCAGTTCTTTTACAAAGCCACACAGCATCAGCATGACATGTGAAACTAGCCAGTTCTGCAGCTCTTTACACTTCAAATGTTTTCATGATATTGAGCTTTACAAGAAGAAATGTCAACCCAGCCTGATCTTTAAGCCCTTCACCATTGAATCAACACACGTGTGTCACAGATATTTAACAGTAACTCTAGAGATGGATGAACGAGTTGGTGGAAAATCCTGACCCAGCATGCATTTGCTGCAAAAGCCCTCCCAACCCTCTCTAAAATTCCTGTCACATCAGTGGAGATCTTATTTCTTTGTTACTCCTTGCTAATTTCCTGGTCATCATGCTGCTTACTGCTGATGTAGTAAAACCACATCCATCATCATAACCAAACCCTTTAGCTGAGCCTACACAGCTTAATTATAAAGCTTCACCTTGGTAAGGCAGATAAGCAAACACCTACTGTAAGGAACAACAGAAACCCTGCTGAAACAAGCAGCACATGCTAAGAGTGAAGAATGTGCCTAAATACTCTGCTCTATTTTTAATCTTCTTATAACAAGCCAGTTTTTCACAGGAAGTAGATTAACTCTGTAAAGGAGGCAAGAAGAGGAGTCAGGTGTTTTGGGAAGCATGGGCCATCAGTGCATCTGCTGTCATTTCTCTACATTCCCTATTTTACCATTCCATATCTTCCTTTTTCCTTTTTTTCCAGGTTGCCTTCACCTTTATTTTCTGTTTCTTTCTTTTTTCTTGCAGACTACAGATCTATAAGGACTTAGCTTTGTCACTTTGTCTTGTACAGAATTAATTTAGTACTTATCTATTATTTTGTGTTATTCTGTTTTAAATGTGTGAGTTCCACTGTCCAGGCAGGAGGAAATGTGTGGATGCAGATGAGCACCTTGTGCTCTTTGGCTGGCAGGGTATAGAGCCTGTCACTCTTAACTGCCACCACAGACGACCTTTCAGCCTGAATTTTGAAGTTCAGTCATGAGCTACATGGTATTTCCCAAGCTCTTTGCACATGTTTTAACTGAAGTCTGTGTGTATGTGTATGCAGCCATGGGTCATTACACAAAGTGAAACCACCAGCTTGTGTGTCCTAGGCCACCAAACAGCCACCAGCTGATAATGACTCTTGGTCATTACTAACCAGGGTCAAATTCATGCCAGTGACCTAGAAGAAAAGGGCTCCATATCTCATTATTAACATTCTGAGCTCTCCAGTCCCTCTGACCACTGCATTCAGGTCTCTAAGGAAAAAAAGAAGGAAAAAGAAATCAGGAGGCGAAACCAGGTATTTCAGTAAAAAACATGTGTGGTATATGAGCACATTAAACACCATCCAGAGAGTGAAATTCTTCCACTCACAATCTGATAATGCATTCTCAGCATACAGATACCATCTTATACAAAACAGCTAAAAACAGTATCAACTAGGAATTAGTATGACAGAGAAGCATCTCCAGTCTGTTGAGTGAATAACAGACATTTAGAGGAATCCCTAAATACTTTTTTACTTGATAACCCCTAACTTTTCTGAGTGAGTCACTCTGGTGTGTTCAGTAAATAAAGATTCACAAAAGCCCCTCAAGTGCATTTTAACAGAAGAAAAGGCATTTTGAAGTCTTCATTAAGTCATACCAAGACAAACTGTAAAGTTTAAAGACATTTCTTTTTCTTAAATCCTAAGGCATTAAGTGCATTTGCAAATATCAAAATAGGACCTCATTTTTCAAAAATGGGATTTTAAATTCTTCCCCCCCCCCTTTCAGGTTCCTGTGCAATATTTTTGTTTTCTATTTTGGGATTGTAAGTAACTGTTGTAAAGTCTCGGGATATTTAGACAGAAAGGACTCAAATCTGCAGGATACCTTTAATGTGATAGTGATCCAGCAAAGAAATTGCAAATGCACGCTTCAGTTCAGTTAAACTGCTGATTGCCAGAACACATTTTAGGATTTAGTTCTAAGAGATCTAGGAATTTGAGTTCTTTAAAGCCTAACTGATTTAAATAAATGTATACACTCAGCTTTTTACTTTCCTTAAGCTGATAAATAGTACAAAATCATTAACTCTAAGTTCTTTCCCACATTATCTGTACTACCATATAAAATATTTCTAATGTAAATGTCCTAAAGTTGACTAGATACTCATTAAGGAAAAGAACTCATAGCCCCTAGCAAAGCTGTTATGCCACCCTTATATTTTTTGAAATACTAAATCCTAAACTCAGGCTTGGTATGTAAGTAGAGAAATTAATTTTTAATATTTTGATTTACTATAGATTCAGATCATTTGGTTTGTGAAGAGCACAATATGTAGCTATTTATTTGGGCTTTTAGATATATTCCTTCTGCAGCAGGCTATTAGCCACCTTCAACACAAAAAAAAGATTGTGTCCAAATTAGTTCATTTGCCTGAAAGGGAGTGGGAGGGGAATAGTGATAGCAAGAAAACTCTTAGTGTGTGTTGTGCCAGGCACGATAGCAGCCTTGCCAAATCCAGGTGTTCAAAAACCAGAAGACAGTTCCCAAAACACAGAATTGGATCAAACATCACAAGATTAATATCTGTTTGTTTTTCTTTTGATTTACTTTATGGCTTCTGAGATTTAATTTTTAAATGAAAGCGGAGATTCTTACCTAACCACAGAATTTTGGAAGCTGTGAGTTAAAGAAGAAAATTATACAGAGTTCATCTGCTCCTGCTTTTGCCCACCCTCTGTTGCTCAACATCCACACCAGAACTGCAAGGAAGAGACTACACGAGCCCTTTCACCAGAGTTGCACCACCTGCACTCCCCAGCACACTCTGAACCTCTGGGCTGCCAGTTAATGTAGCATCAAAGCTGCTTTGTGTTGAGGAAGTGATGCAGATGAAAATTAAAGGCCCAGTGAGTTTGGTCCTGCAGGAATCCAGTAGCAGAAGCACACCATCCTGAATCTAGTGTGATTATTTGCATTATTATAATATAATAATAGATAACATAATAAGTGTGACTGCTTGGGTTTTTCAGAGATTTTGCTGTATTTCTCTTGAAAAGGACAGTCTGTGAACTCTGAGTCTAAATTTCACACATTTGAATGCCTTTGCCTCTACATATAAGCTGAAGGAATAGATGCATGAAATCGCAGAGACTTCCCATGAGCTCAATATAAGCACATACAAGTTTGTGATCTGCCTATGAGGATTCCACTGCACATTTCCACAATGTCAAAATTTTCCCCTAGATGCTGGTGTAATTAGCCTTAAAGACTGTTCCAGATTCAAAGTTACTTCCATGATGCAGAATGTGGAAGGAGAGGCAATGTGAATATGCTGACACAAGCAGGTCTCCTTGACCCATTCTTGGGATAGCATTATTTACAGTGTTTTGGAAACTATCTGATCTCCGAATCTCTTTGTCTCCTTCAGTCTAGTGAGTACACACCTAAATTGTGCACTAGCCTAGTCTGGCACTCAGGAAAGCATTACTTTGTTCCTAACCTGATCATCCTAAGCTTATGCAATTGTGTTTTCTGTCTTTCCCACTAACTTTTAAACCTATTGGCCAATCTCAAATAAATTCGATAGGAGAGCAGCGATCTCAAAGATATTAAGTTCTGCCCAGCTACATGAAAACCGATGACTAGATAGATGACTGGCCTCATTAAGAGAAAAACTGCAGCGTGAACTTAAAAGTTCTGTTTTGTCTGGCTCACCAGCTGGACAATCAACACACAAGCAGCCACAGGACATGCTGCCTCTTGCCCAGCTAGTAATTAGGTACAGCAATGAGATCTTAGGATACTGTGTATGGACAGCAAGAGAGGACAAGAAAGCACAGGTGGAATATTTGAGGTCCTAGGTAGAAGAATACTAAGGTACATAGGAGGAAGCAGCTGATATTACTATCATGGAGCCTTACAGAGACATAAGATTGAAAGACAAAAGTGTAGGCACTGACTCCTGACAACATCGTTCATCACCAGAAAGGTGTGTAGTTGGTGGTTATCAATAATGTGCAACTCTTCCTTTTTGATTTTTAAGACAAGAATGTGTATCTGAGAATCAGATGTGTTAGATGCTCAGCCAGAAGTCAGTGCATCTATGTCCAACTGCAACCAAAGAAGGCACGAGTGAGAGCTAAGACAATATTCTACACAAAACATTTATAGCCTAAACCAGAGATTTTCCACAGTGCACTTTAAAGGCAAATCCTGCACTGACCCCACTACAAACTGTACCACTGCAAAGATGTCATCAAGACAGGACTGGGGTTTGAACATTGCAACTGCAAAATAGGGACTTTCCACTTGCATTCACTGTGTTGGACATTACATATACAGGTGGCATAAGTTACGTTCTAGGTTAAAGAGATGCTTGAAGCTACAGTACATCACCTATCCAGGTATTTTAAGAGAATCAGAGTCTACCTGATGATCATAGAGCCATAATGCTCCATGATAATATAGATATAAACACTATGGAACTTCATAGCTCTTCAGCAATATGTGACTATATTAACTTATTAAGTTATTTGTTGTATTACCTAAATACAGAGGTCACAAAGAGAAAAATTAAGTTCCCCCCTCAACTATTAAAGCACTGTGCATTTGCATATTACTCTTTACTCTCTGACAAGTGTGGATATTCTCATCATGACCTCTAGTTGTTAGTTTTCACTGTGCTGAACAGAACTGAGGAAATGCACTAAGATCATACAGGTGAAGTTACATTTTCAGTTGTTACCCTTTCTCATCCAAAGCTTCAATAAAATTCTTCCCACTAGAATAAGGAAAAATGTAGAACCATATTATTTTCTTTGCCCAAAGATCCCAGGATGCAGACGAATTACAGTATGAGGAGCAGAGCCATCATAAAGGAAATGGTCATGCATGGGGCTTCTTCTGAAAACAGTTCTACGGATTTTGAGTGGGGCACCCAAGTACGAAACTGGGTACTGTAGTCTCTGAGTGCTCTTGAAAAACATTTTTGATACATGTCATGCTTTGGCAGACCCATTATAATACCTGACTTAACAACAGGGATAATTTTCTTAGGATGACTTTAAAAAAGTTATCATCATACTATTTTCTCCATGTAAAAGGAAAGCAATGACTGTACAAATACTGCAGTATACGGAAAGAGAATAAAGGCAGGAGTTTTGATCTACATCTCTGAGTCATGTTCATGAATTCATTAACCTCAGTGGACTCATTCACCTCTGTTTTCAGAGTAAAAACTATTCTCAGTGGAAGATTAGTCTGCAAATGGTAACATTTCCCCAAACTCGTGGCTGACAAAAGCCATTTCATTGTCTGCTATATATTAGAGTGCCGTTAGGGTTGCTGTGAATCCAATCCCTCTACCTATAACCATCAAAGGACTGATGCTCCAGCTGGAGACCAACAGCCATGTACACCAGTGACACCGCTGGAAATGCTGTATAGGAAAAATTCTTATACAAGAGGAATCGATATCTGGAGGTACCTATGAACTCTCTGTTCCTTTGTACCCCTACAACAGCATGTTCTGCTCAGAGCTCTTGAGCAGGAATTAGCCCCTGATTAATTTATCCATCTCAATATTTCTACTGGGTTCATCAACAAGATAACTTGTTAAGAAGTGCTTAACTGCTTATTCAGTTGAGCATTACTATTGCCATCAGCATTTCTCACCGATCTTCCAGTGAATTTACAATTAACCAGTGCACAGCTTGAATCCACAAAATCTTGGCATGTACCAATAGCAATGGTGGACAGGTCAAAACCAACAATATCACACAAATATCACTACAGTGCATGAAAAATCTATATTTTCCCAGAGCAGAACAAAAAGCATAACCTACCTGTTTCTTTTTATAGTCCATTAAGTTATATCTACTGTACTTCCCTATAATAAAAATACTATTTGGTAACACTTTCACTAATAAATAGCAGTGCCCTCAACAGTCTTTACTACTATAAATTCAATGCCTATGATGAACTTCAGAAAACTAATCATGCTGTAGCTCAAACACTAGTGGCATCAGTCACTTCAGAACTGGTTTGCAGCAAAAGTATCTCCTTAAAGTATGGTGCACCACAACTCCCACTGAGCTCAGTAAAGCTGGCATGGTTTTAAAACTTTTGTGTATGTGTAGGAGAAAAATAGATCAGCCTATCCCACATACAGCTTATACATTGTTTTCTTGAGAAAAGTTGAGCTCACAGAAAGAAATGTTTAAATTTGCAGGCTCTTTTCTAAACTATATGAAAGCAGATCATATTCTGACGTATTTGCTCTGGGTGCTCCCTGATCCTGGAGTGTTATTTTTGATACACAGCTGCAGATTTAATTTATGCAATCTCAGTGTTTTGGGTTTGCATTACTGAAATCTGTCAGAAGTAATCACCTGCCTTTTGCTTTTCTACATCTTGATCTTGTAGATTAGCAGCATGAAAGGGAAAATATTGACAGAGAACTACTAATGCAAGTGATTTTTGTCATAAAGTGTTCTTTTGTCATCAAGAGCCATTGATCTCTTTCTCTGCAATGAATTCCTGTTGCTTTCTAGATTGTGACAATCAGGGCTTGTCAAGACTACCCCACGTATAAAATATTTGTGCCAGTCTTTTGCCAGCTGGCAGTTCGAACCAACATAGCTCATTGTGAAAATGTTTTGCCTGGATTTTAAAATCAGATCTAGGGTTAAACTAAAGATTGTAACTGTATGTCTTAAATCCATTCATTCCATCTGACCTGCAAGTACACATCTGCTGCATGTTAGCCTTACCCTGCTGTCTGACAGTGCCACACATTTGAATCCTCATCATTTTGATTAAAGACTTGGTTTTGTTAGGATGTCATGTACAGTATATCAAAGGAGATCAGTAACCAGTCTGAAAGTCAGATGACAAAGAAAACAATCAGCCCATGCACAGTTAAGCAGAGTTTCATGAAAAGAAGGCTTAACATAATGAGGCATAATTTGGAAAAGTGTCTGGAAGTGGTCTCAGTACTCCGAGCTCGCAGTGGACAGTTTAGGATTTTAGAAATGGTTACTAAGTACAGACAATCACAAGAGGTGTGCTGTCATGGGCTCTGTACTACTCTGAGTACAAATTGGTTATCTCAGATCATCAAATTGTACAACACTTAGATTTAGGACAGACAAAGTACAATATATTTCAAAACATTTGGTAATAATCTTTTTCAAGTTTTGGAGATTTGTCCAGCTGTTCAGTAAATTAACGTAGAATAGAAAACCACTTCTCCTTTAATCAATGGATAATGAAGAGCATTTGTCTCTTACTTGTAAGACTGTCTAAAATACTAACTCTGTCTTTGTTTAGTAAAAATATGATTTTTTGCCTATCACATTAAAAAAACCTGCTGGTCAGCCTTCCTGACTGATTTCTGGTTTAAATATCTTAACCAATTATGTTTCCTATTTGTGTTTATTAGTGTATATATAAGTGCATCTGTGTCTGTGTGTCAAGATCATTATTAATCACAGTAATGGCAGGGAAAAAAAGAAAACTTCTAAGCCCACTGGAAGAGCAATAGTGTTCCAGTAAGTTCAAGGTCTGCTAGGATTAAGGTTTGGCTGATCTGAGCCACCTGTTCTTCAAGTGAATACAAAAAGATGTGAGTGTAGTTCCTGAAGAAGAGAGCAAGGATTAGCTGGTCTTAGGAAAAGACAAATCCAGATATTTGCTGAGCAGAAATGGTCAGTGTTAGCTGCCAATTCTACCAAAACAAAGTTTAGGGTCTGCTGTTTGTAACGCTTTCTTTGATGGTTACCTCTCTACATGTCTTTATGTGGTATTTAAAAGGTAACAATTATTTATGTAAGCTCTGTATATACATATACTTTTTTTCCCCTCAATGTATACAGGATAATTGGTTAGAAGTCCTTCGGCTAACTTTAAAACTTTATTATTAAATGAACTGAATTAAAAATTTTTGTTTTTAAAACAGAAATCAGGGATTTTTTAATGGTTCACCAGTCTTTTTGTTTACATCACTCCAGGATTTCACAAGTGAGTAATTCATAATCACTTGAGCTGTCCACTGAAGGATCAGGCTTCCATCCAATGTACATATGGCACTTGTGCCTTCAGGCTTAGGGTTTTAAAGCCTGTAAAGAAATGCAGTCAGGCATAACGTGGACTACCTGTGACCGAGAAACATGTGCTCATTAAAGAACACCTCTGCAGGAGAGGAGCAGCACAGAGGCTGGTAAAGCTGCAGCAGGATAGATTTCCTTGGATCACTGTGTTAAACGCATCTGGAAGGCAAAAGAGCACAAGTAGAAAGATATTACAGGAACACTCCTATTAACTGGAAAATGTTGATCTTGAACATATGATCAATGTATTTACCAGGTTTCCTTTTAAAATCATCTGTGTTCTTTTAATGCACTTTAAGGCATCCTGTGTTGTATCTTCTGCACTGACGCCACCAGAAAATTTTCCATGGTATGCTAGCATTTGTGCATGATCTTCAGCAGGAAGCTCTCCTTTGGTCTCCTAAGCCATGTGCTATTTATTATAGAACTGGGATAGGAGCTGAAATTTTCCCAAGCAATTATGTGAATGGGGACCACGAGCTCTTTTGACTTTCAGTAAAACTCACCTGAAACACTAAATATTTTTAAAATTTCAGCAACGGAGTTTTGAACAAGCTTTTAAAAGAACATGAACACAATCCTGTACTTAATATTTATTAAATAAATAGTATTTTAGTTATTTTTGATACTCAGTCCCTCTGTATTTTAGACAAGTCTATAAACAAAGATAACTTTTACTGACCAATTTGAGTTCATGAGGATTTTTAAACATTAATTTACTAAGACAGTAACAGTTTCGCTGTGATTTCCGTGTAAGGACTCACTGAACGTCTTCACAGTCGTAAGAAAATGTGGCTTGCTATACTGGTGAGACCATCATGTCATAACTGATTTTGACTTGTCTTGTACATTTCACTGCCCTAAAAAACACACAAGTATCTTATCAGACCAGAATTCACTGATTAATAGGATGGCTGTAGTAACTTCTTTTTCTGTTAGTGCTTTTTTAAGCTCTGTTAAATCATTCTCTCTGTCTTCAGTCACTGGATTAAACCTTGGAAAAAGACAAATCGCTCTTATTCAGCATAGCTTTCTTTACTGAACATTGCAAAAGAATTAAGGTGATCTTTATTGCAATGGACAACATCAAAAATTATAATACATTTTAGGCTCTTATTTACTGTACATCCATTAGTACTTTTCCCTTCCCCCTCAAGTTTTTGTTTCTTCATAGTGACCACAATCAGATATCTGGTATACTCCTCCAACATACATCCTCCCCCAACATTGTTTTTTTCAGGATTTTCCTTTCCCAGGCCATTTGACAGGTTTTGTAGAGAATATCTTTTTATAGGTAAACATATTTTTAAATATCATTGAAATCTATTAAAGTGATTTTGCTGTATTAACAGATAGATACATCACAGGTTTATAGTTACAGTATTTTTTTAGGACAATCCGCAGATGCAACACCAAATTTGTGTTCGTTTCAGTGATATACAAGAAACATGTGCTCATATTCTTTAGCTATCTTATAAGCTACTTTCTTTATATCCATGCAGAACAAGTAGTACCACGGCCATACATGTAGTATCAAAAGCTTTCCCTCAAAAAGCAGTACAGAGTAGTTCCATTTAAAGAATGAGGGGATGAATCAAGCCTCCCTCATAATTTCTGGGAGATCTGTCACATCTATTTCCATTAAAAGAACACTAGAATATGAGAACGAGCGTACTGAGCCACACCAAGAGTGTCTCCTGCCCTGTATCCTACCTTGTACACAAATGGATGTCTAGGGAAGAGTAGCAATGAGGCAAACTCCAGAACACAACACAGTCTCAATGCTACTAATGTACTGCATCAAATCTTTGCTTAGTTCCTTTCTCAGTGAGCATTGCTATTTCCATTTAATCTCATATTTTCTTCCAGTTTCTACAGTTTCACAGCTTTTCGCTTTAGCAAACTGTAAATTGTTTTAGGAAATTAAGTTCCTACAGCAACAAAAGTGCATCTATATCATCAGCAAAACAGACCGACACTGGCAGAAACCAAGAACTTTGCAAACACAAAATGAACTCCACAGCATTGTGAGACAATATACATCTATAAAATGCAGTTTTCCAATTTTCTCTCTTTTGTCTCACTTAGGAAAAAACCAGACATTTCAGCAGCAAGTTTATAGAAGCCCTGTTTCAACATGAGGCTTTCAAAGGTACATGCTCATTCTCGTACCTGGTGCTCAGCCAGCAGATGGGGCTATTAAAGTCACAGGAATGAACCAGAGAAACACTGTAATTTGCAAAATTAATCAAAGTCTCTGAGTACTAAAGGTCAGAATAAAGTATACTTTACAGCTTAGAAGAGATCCGAATGCAGTCAATGGTACAATAATTCACTGTATTTTTTTTTCAACATGTACATATGCTGGAGAGTGAACCAAAGGTTCTGCACATTTTAATTTCTTTTATATGGGTGGAATTTTATTGCAAGTGATGAGACCCACTTATATCAATGTGACACTTTTCAGGTAAGATCTAAAAAAAAAAAACCCAAAAAACCCCAAAACGTGTCATAAATGTACATCAAGTACTAAATCAGCATAATTTCAGTGTTTTGAATTGCCATGGGAATACCTGAGTTCCCATCAAGTTAAGTCTTGCAGAGGTAGCAGTCATGCTTCTCTTTTCCTAATGGTGCTACCATCACTCCCTTCCCTGTTGACTATTGTTCGGGTATAATTATAATGTGCCTGCAGAAATCCCATTAAATGTCTAGCTTTTGTTTGTAAATTATATGTATCGTAAGGTTTATGAACTGATTTGCGTGTTAAAAATTCACAGAATAATTCCAAGTCAAGAGCCTTAGAGTATTATTTCTCAGTAAATGAAAATAGCATGTCAGTATTTTAAAATGGAGATTTGGACCTTTTTCTCCAGCTCAACTGAATCTGCCTTTCAAATATTACAAAGGAAAAATGGGCATTGCCCAAAGGCTGTCTGTTTGCAAGCAGCACAGCCAGTGAGCAGTTTATTTATTAAGGGCACAGCAAACATGTCATTCAGCTATATGCTTTGCCCAAATCTAAACACAAAGATTCTGTTGCAGACCTTAAATTCCTGAATTGCTCCTCATCCTATCAAAATATATTGCTAGAGTACACTTTTTAATCAAAATTGATTTGGAAAGTGACATAAGCAGAAAGAAGTTTCTTGTTTAAAAAAAAAAATCATCTGCTCAGAGATCTGAACTCACATAGGATGCTGAAGAAAAGCATTAAAAAGAAAACAGCCGAACAGAAATGAAGGGATGTATTTCATAAAGTATGAGGTCACCCTGCTGTCTCAGCAATCTTGTCTGTCTCTTTTTATCACTGTACTTAGGTATTGCTTTTCCACATATTTTATGTATGGAAGGTTGGGATTAATACTTGCCGAAGGGTGTAGGGTCCACCAAAAATTCAGACTGCCCAGATGCACAGTAGTCTGCAGCTGAGATTTGTACTTTTATAAAATTTAAGCTATCAAAACTGTTACCTGATTTCTTAAAGGGCAAGGAATACACGTGACAATTTGAAACGCTGCTTCTAGTGTCTCTCCTTCACAAGTTTCAAAACATTCTGCTTTTATACATCAATTAGTCTTTGTATATTGAGATGGAGAATTACATCCAATAAATCTGGAATTAGTATGTTATTAGACATAAGACCAAACCCTGGCTTTTCTGTAGTGTTCTAAATTTTACCTCGCTCTAGAGCTGAGAAACATGGAAATGCTAGTACTGGTACATCAAAGCATTGGAAAAATTTAATCAACGGCACCTTCAAGCTATTATGCATATCAAGTGGCAAGATAAAATCATGAATAACAAAGTTCTGCAAAGTGGTTGCACAAACAGTGTTGAAGCAATCCTACAAAAGCGTATTTCTGCTGGACTGGACATGTCCTTTGCATGGAGGACACCAAGCTCCCAAAGCAAAAAACGTGTAGTAAACCTTTAATGTGTGAAAGATCAAGAGACCAACTCAGTCAGAAGCAAAAAGATGCCCTGGAAAAAAAGAAAATTTTACCTCACCCATGTGACAGAGATAGCAACACATGGAGCAAACAAAACGTGTTGGCGAGACCCACTAACATCTGCTGGAGAAAACTTGGAAGAAAGACACACAAGCCAAGAGGAGAACAGGGTAACTGGCAAGCAGAGAGAGTGTGAGAGTGGGAGCACGTGCAGGGAAACTGCAGAAAGAGCCAGGAAAAACGATCCCAACGTACGGAAGTTGATGTCACACAAACTCGTGCTTCTTTCGTCTTCAGAACAACAGGCACCAACCGACGATGACAAATTCACATCTGGACCTTCATGCCAACCCTTAATCTTTGGTGCAGCAGCTAATGTTATTCTTGGAGCTAGACAGAGTCTTGCCTAAACAGCAGTAACCTAAAAGAGTGTGTTCACTTCAGCTCCATTAAAAAATGTGGGTGGGGTGAAATATATGGGAAAAAAGCAATCATGAAAGCGATCCACAAGGAAGTTCATTTCATGCTTCTAAAAGGGTTTGGCAATAAGCAGTGGGGGACTTTTTGATCAGGGAAAGGTCATTCTACTAAAAGAAAAAGAGAGAGACCATTTATTACAGTAGATTTGTGAGCAAAAGGGTTCCAAAGCATCAATTTTTATAAAAGAAATCATCTAATTTCTGTATTTTCTCCTTTTCCCCTGGCAAGTTCTGCTCCAATTCTTTGTTACTGAGTTTGGGAGACTCTTACTTTCACAGGAGACATGAAAGAAGGACATTAAGATCACATCACATCTGTGAACAGGTTGCCATGTCAACAGGCAGTACTTTGTGGCTTAATTATTGATTGACTCATGTTCCTTTAGGACATAGCACAAGCAATAACAGCACACTGAGCAGCTTTTCTAACTTAGATACCTCTTTATGCCATCTAAGAGGTGTGGCACTTCCAACCTAGGCATGGATAAGGTCTGTATTGGAGCTTTAGCATAAAAGACCCTACTCACAGCCATCTTTCATGAAGAATATGGTGGTCTCAAACATACATAATTACACTAATGACCTCGATAAAGAACTGAGATTAGAGCCTTTGTCGTTGAGATAAAAATCCTTAGCATGCATAACTCCAGCTAAAGAAGAGCTTCTACAGGTAATGCATGGATTGGTTCCTACAATCACTCAGTCATTCAACAAGTCAGATACAGCAATCAGAACAAGTTATTTTCAGGCATAAACAGTGAAGTAAGAGAAGGTAAAAATTACAGTGCATTATGTGATCCATGGCAGCTATTAATGCAATTCACATTGTTTCCTGTGGTGGGTACAAGGTGGATTAGCCCACTTTCATTGACCATCAAACTACCTAAACTCACCTTATGTTTACCAAGATGTAATAGCACATACCCTAATTATTAAGCATGCAGTACCAAATACTACAAACTACCACCTTAACTTGCCTCACAAGCATTTGTTCCTACAGCTGCATTCCAGTTAAGTGTCTATATGTGCAAAGCAAAGGCCTATAAACAGGCAGAGAGGAGCACTGAGTAATTCCAAGAACTCTCAGTAAAGTTTGAGGGAGATAAGCAAATGGGAAGAGAGATGAGACATTTTTAAGATGAAGTATCTCAATCTGTTCCATTTCACAGGTGGGTAAATCACTATTATCTGCGATGGAGTCTTATGAAGTCTCCTTTGCAAAAGTAAATTCAGATCTTGTATTGGAAATGTAGTCAGGCAGGATTACAAGGAACTCAAAAAAAAAGCAGAAGGGTACAGTCTCGGTTTTTTGAAAGAGGATATTTAAACTAGGAGAAAGACATATAGAAATGTAAGACACATTTCTAATCTAAAAAAAGAAAATGTTTTTACAGTATAGGTAGTCCCTTGACAATTTCATCTACCACTTAAAATTTTAAGCTTATCATCCTGGGAAGTGGATGCACAGAAAGAGGTGGGCAGCATCTTGGAACATCCTTTTGATGTGTGTGGTCATGTTCACATCTTGCTAAGCTTATTATTTCAAACCCAAGTTGTAGACACAGTGGTGCTCACACTCCATTTGTCACCGCTGTACCATTACATATATGCCATGGGCCAAAATAAGTGCTCCTTTCTACTTAGTTCTTCTTCTGTAACATATAGAAACAATTAAGATACACCTTTCATTTAGAACTTCATATTTGAATTAAGCAAATTTTAATTAGGAATGTTGCACCATTTTTAAAGGTTTATAAATCATGGAGAGAGAACTCTTCTAAGTATGTTCTTTGAAATAATTTCTATATAAAATTGTATTTCTAACAGACACGTAAATTATGCTAAAAGATACATTTTTACAATAAACTTTAAATTTCTTTTCTAATTAGACTGTATATTTCTTTGGAGACGCATTTCACATTTGTTGACCTGGCAATATTTGCTTTTCAGCACTTCACCGATTTTTGGAATTTACTGTTGTTCCCTGTGAAGTATCATCTTCACAGGAAATTTCAATCAGAAATTTAATCTCATGACTAACACATTCACATATCAGATCTACTGATTTTCCTCTGTGGCTTGGATCAAGTCTGTCCAGGCCTCAGAACCTCCTCTGTGTAATCAGGCAAACAACACTTGCCTTCTGCTTTTGTTCCACAGTATGTAGAAGGGGGCTGGGACAGTCTCAAAAAATACAGTGGTCAGCATGCTGGGATTACAAACTCTGCTAGAGTTTCTTAGTGCAATAAATGAATAATAATGAGCCTGTTTTAGTTTCAGAAGAATACATCCATCCAAGCTATTTATGTAAATAAGTTACCTTGATACACAGAAGTGCTGCAACCTTACAAATTCTACTTCCCCCATCTGTAAAAATGACACTTCTAGCTCCTCATTGCTCTTGTTTAGAGCTACTTTTCAATTTAATGAGCAAACTTTTCTCTTGCCCCTTCACTCCCCACTCTTTAAGCATTAATCTCTTGGTTAAAACATTGTCAAATGACTTCTGAAAATCTAAAAATATAATGTCCATGCTACACCCTATCTCAGCAGTGTTATCTTCAAAGAGTTCCAGAAGGCTAGTGAAGCATGGCTTTTTTTTTCCTAAACCACGTGTATACAACTTATCAGGCTGAAGGATGCTTTTACAAGATACTCCTTCCCCATACCTGTTAAAATTCTTTCAAATATCATTCCTACAGATAAAATTAGCCTAACTGGTCTAATGCCACATGGTAAGATCTTCATTAAAGAAAGCTCAAAGTGAAAGAAAGTAATGATAGAGAAAAGCATGTAATTTGTGAGGGCTTGTGGAGCTGTAATAGTCAGAAGAGTCCTCATTTGCCTCAGAAAGTGTTACCTGAGTTATCATCTCATGATGACTCAAACTTTCTTCTGTCTTTTTAAACACTGGAGGTATGATGACTCTTGGCCACCTTTAAAGCAGCCCCCAGCCTGCCTGGGATGAAAGGAGCCCCCAGGGAACCTCAACTGTTTTATATAATGTGAACAAAGCAATGTTCCAGAGTGCTCCTTTATGCTACATTTGTTACAGAGATAGCCATTAGAGAGGAAAAGGGCTGCGGACCTCCTTTCCCACAAAACTAATCAGTGGAGTCAGCAGCTTAAATGCAAAATGCCTTCTGCTTCCTCTGGATTGATACACCATTGACATTACCCAAATCAAATCAATATCATTGAAAAGCAAATATTCATACAGCTTAATGAAAGTACCATTCACTCATACTTTCTTGTAATGCCACCTTTTTTCTGCATTTTATATGGTCCACTTTATGATACAGTATTCCATCTGCCAACCACTGAATGACAAACCAAAAATTTGTGCTCCTGCAATTCCAATTTTACCATTGCCACTCACATTAATGGCCCCACAAAGAGAAGAATCTCTCAGCTAGCTCAAGACAGAGACTCTGTAGCTGGCATGGCCTTCCTAATGAATGATAGCATAGCCTGACATGTTCACTCCTTAACAGAGGTACAAGAGGAAACAAGATGAATCAGAAATGAAACAGAATCATATAATTTTCAGCACTATGATTAGTTCGCTTATTTCTTTACAGCTGGACATGTATCCTTCTTATCTACTCACGATGCTGAGCCAAAATGCCAAAAGCATAAAACATAGCTGTATGAGGTCACTGTGGCATTAGTCAATTTTTTTACTGAAGAAAAAGAAAGACATGCTGTTCATTCTATTGAATTTATATACTGACACATGATAAAAATCCAATCTCAACCAAAGATTCATGCAGGGAGACTCTTCAGTGGCTGAACAAAAATGTGCAGCTGGCACAGATCACATGATTTTTTCCCTAGTGGTTAGAACTGTGATTACTCTTACACGCATTTTGCAAAGATTCTAGCATACAAATAATTTACTTATAGAATTTGCTTATCAAATGCTATAGTTAAAGTTTATTATAAAGTTACAACACAGTAATTATTACATGACAAGGCTAACTGATTCCCAACAAAGCTACCCCTATACCTTTTTTGCCTCTGATAAGTACTGATAGAGCTCCTAAAGCAGCTCTAAACAAATTATGGACAAATGTTGCTTCTCCCATATGTAGTATGCAAAATCACACTATGATTGAGTGAAATCATCACAGCTGGAGAACAGGAAATAACCTGAGGGTGAAGGGAGTCAGAAAATTATCTGTTCTGAGATCCAGAGGGTCTCCTTGGCTGTTGGAGTCTGCAGTGGCAGTGTATGAATGAATTAAACACAAGAGTGAGAATGAAAGACAATGCTCTTGAAGTTAAACAATACAAACTAATGAAATCTCTGGCCTTAGGTTTTATATATCTATGTATTTTTACTTCAAAGTGATATTTAGTCATACTTAAAGTTCAAAGACCCTGAAAAATAAAGAATACTTTAGCCAGGATTGTATTTAGTATTGTGTAATTTGAATCTCTACATGACTGAAAAAAGTTCCAAGTGATTACTGATGAAACTTTCTGTGAGTATAGCTCCTCGCATTTCTTCTTCAGCCAATTATAAAAATGAACCATGAAGTTTGGTTATTTATTTGATATTGAGTGTTATATTAAGCACTCCACTAGGCCCAGCTGTTCTCACAAATACTTTTAAACGGGCTTTCCTTGGCTTATCAATTTACTGATTTAGCAGTCAATTTGTTTACTTGTGCACATCTCTAGGTGGACAATGATGTCATATCAACAGCTGTAACTGTTGCCTGTGGGTATTTTCTTGGACAAAATGGATTACTCAGTTCCTCTTCTCACATGAATTTGAGGTGTGGTCACCTACTTCAGTGTGTTTCTGTCTGGAATAGCAACCTCTCATGACATGCAGAATAAAAAAACAACTTGTATAATGCTTTTGCTCTTTCTGACCATTCTTCTACATTCCAAATATTCATGGTGGCCTATGCCAGCCACTTCTGACTAAGAATGTCAGTTAGGAAATCATAATTTTTCAGGAATATAATTTACTCGCAGTTTTGCTCAGGAAAAAATTCCTCCTTCATCACTGTTCTTCCTGCTCAATAATCCAGACTGAACTCGGCACACCAGAAGCTTTTGGTTTCTTTTCCATCTGCCCCAGAAAAGGTATAGAGATGTCATCTTCCTCACAATGAATGAAAAATTTGAATTATCCCAGTAGAATGACCCAATATACAGATTCTGGTAGTACAATCCAATATACTGAAGCAAATACCTTAAGGTGACCAAAAAAAAAAAAAAGGCCTGGGTTTTGTTTGCTTGGTTCATTATGTTTTTTTTTCTCTTTTACAGAAATCCATTCTGAACAGTCAACAGTGAGCTATGGGAAAACAATAGCCAATTTAAGACAACTTTTCTGGAAACCTTTAAAGACACAGTTTTCAAAACTGGTCTGGAACTCTGAGTGTCCTCTCCTAATCACTTTGGCTAATGAAGCTTGTGGAAGTAGATCCATTGCCTTGCCTGCACTCTGTCTCTTTTTATTGATAAGGATCCCTTGAAAAGTAGAAAGAACACACCTGGAGATTACAACTGTGTCTACACCTCAGGCAGAGCTCTCTAGTGAGGGGATTGTGGTTGCTAGCACACACTTCTCTATTTTAATATATGCATAAATAAACAGAACACAAAATAAAAAGAAATGCTCATAACATATTTGCATTCCCAAATATTCACATTGATTTTGGCGTACCAGCACCAGTACTCAACAAAACATTGGGGGGAAAAAATGCAAGTAAGCATCTCAAACATCCCATTTTGATTTACTTTCTTGTGGACTAACATCTGTAGGTGGTCCCAGTACTGAATTGAGACTCTCTGTTGTAGAGGCTAGATCATAACTCCAGGATTTAACATTGCACTGCACCATGAAGGAAACTCTAGTTCACATTCCAGCCCTTTCACTAAATATCATGGAAACTGTACACACTCATTCCAGGTATAAAATTAATCTCTTCCTAGTGTTCACTGCCCTATTAGCTTGGCAGCCTTTCAGCACTATGCTTTTAGAGCATCAATACATTTCAAAGAGGAAAGTAATGTGTCTTTAAATTCCTGTTTATAGAATTGAAGATTCTTTGATTCTGTTTCAAAATCATGATGATCATGACACAAAACAGGAAAGCTGTGTGTAAAATGAGTTGTTTGTAAGATCTCTATTATTCACATGCATTTTAAACCTTCTGAATTTGAAAAGACCCATTTACTTAAAGCAGCTTAGTGAACTTCAATATTTTGGTAATTGTACACTACACATTTACAAAAGATTCATTTAAGAGACTTTTTCTGTTTGTATTTCCCACATTTTCATGGCAAGACCAAATAAGCAGCAGCAGTAATAAGTTCACACGCAGCATTAAATTATTGTTTTTTCCTCCAAGCTGCTTCCTTTCTGAAGTTATAACAACACCTGGCATTAAAGAATTTCAGTATAGATATTATACATATCAAAAACCTCATATTATGTTCCAACTGCCTGCTCTAATATGCTTCATTTATTTAATTATTTGAAATATTTTGTCTGATTAATAAGTTGGTTCTGTAAACAGTTTCTTATGTGATTAACTGTGGACAGTTGGTTGACATTAGTTACTGTTTCCACTAAGACTCAATGAGATTGCAAAGGGCATAAAGTGATTAAAGGGTTCAAGTTCTACACATCATATAAGCATCTACTTATATTTGCTTGTTGCTAGATGAAATCATATACAGTGGTAATAAAAGAACTGTAACCACATGTATTCCACCTGATCTTCCAGAACTGTGAAACAACCTTCTAGCCTGGATAAAAAGGCACTAGTTATTTTGGCAAAAAACGTGGTAAGGTATTTTTCCCCTGTGTTTTGCGTATATTATATGCACAAATAGAGTTTGTGTATGTCACACAATGAATACACCTTAGTGTCTTTTTTATACAGAGTGATTCGTAGGATCTACACCTTTGAGTGACTATTTTTAAATGAGTTTATCTACTTGGGAAGATAAGTCAAATTCAGACAACCATTCAATTATTTTGTTTCTGTCACTGGTAGTAGTTCTTAGCTGTGGAAGCTTCTAGAAAAAGAGATGGAAAAGATTAATTTTCTTGTCACTTGCCCAAGTTTTACACTGATATACCTTCGCACATTGCTGTGGGATCACTTCCGCTTTCCACCGTGTTAGAAGTCCAATTCAGACTTTCCATCGAACTCTCGCTATGCTGGCTGACAGCAAAGGCCAGCTCTTGACTTCTTGGCGCAGTGAAGGACCGTGCTCTTCCCGGTGTCCGAGCAGCGGCCCCTGCAAGCCCGGAGCGCTGCCTCGCTGTGTGAGGAGGCTCCCCGAGCCCGGCGGGGCACCCCGAGCCCGGCTCCTGCCCCTCAGCCTGGCAAGGCACCCCGAGCCCGGCTCCTGCCCCTCAGCCTGCCGGGGCTCTCCGAGCCTGGCAGGGCACCCCGAGCCCGGCTCCTGCCCCTCAGCCTGCCGGGGCTCTCCGAGCCTGGCAGGGCACCCCGAGCCGGGCTCCTGCCCCTCAGCCGCACTGCGGGGCGCGGGAGGCCCTGAGGGACGGGGCGGACCCGAGACGCTGCAAAGCGCTCCCAGGTGCGGCGGGGAGGAGCGGGGTCACAGCCGGCAGGTGACAGCCCAGCTGGGACACCCCACCCGTGACAACCCACCCGTGACAGCCCACCTGGGACAGCCACCTGTGGCCTGCCCCGGGCCCGGGACAGCGAGCGTTATTTAGTGAGGGGGCAGAGCCACTCGCCTCGGTGCATACGGGGCGCCGCCGCCGGCTCCGGTCCCCTCAGGGCTGTCCCCAGCACCGCGTGCCTTGTAGTCCCGTCGGACATGGAATCTGTGAGTACTTTCCCGGCGGGCGGCTTGGGGACCTCGCGGTTGTGTGATGTTGGGATGAGAGGCAGCTCTCTTGGAGCCTCGGGGCCGGGCTGGCAGCGGGAGCCCTCCCGCTCCTGAGGGCGCCGCACGTGGCAGCGCCGCGACGCCCAGGAGGCTCCGTGGGGCGGCGGGGACGGAGCAGCCAAGGGCCCGGGCGGGCTATCGGCGCCTCACGGGGAGCTGCCCCTGCCCGAGCCCCAGGAAGGACAGGGCGGCTTTTAGCCTTAACTTTTTGACTTGTTTTTGTGTGTGTTTTCGCTTTTTTGTATAACTGCCAGAGGGCGTGATTTTTTTGCCCTTTCTGTTAGCAAGCTTGGGCGTTGTGCATTTCGGTGATGGTTAATTGCTACCTTGTAAAGCTTTTGATAGCAGTCAGGGAAGTGTTTTTTTTGGTCATAACTTATTGAAACGTACATGTATGCCTACAAGATCACTGAGAAATTGACAGCAGTGTCACAATATCAACTGAAGGCTCCTGGAATACCGTCTGGTTTCATTTTGCTTATTCTGCTGTTTAGGGTAAATTCTCTGATTTAGCTTTGATTCTTGAACTTTCAATGAGTTACACAAACTGTGTTTTTGTGTCATATGAGCTAACGTTTTAAGGTCGATTTCCTCCTCCATTCAAACATACCATCTTGGGTTTTGGCAGTGCCTTTTGTTTTTCAACTACTGAGAGGCTGGAACACAGCAGAGCTCTTGAGAGCAAGCGTTCTTGTAATGCTTATTGCTTACAGGTGACTGTGACTTTTTCTCGTGTATAAAGATACCTGCAAAAAGGCAGCTCTAAAGGATGTGCAAGAACGCGTTAATGCATTTTTCTCCTTTATAGCCTAATATGTTTGGTCTTCGAACATTTTCTACAATTCTTCTTGTGGCCAAATTGAGGGTAATGTGTTACCTTCAAAAAAATGTAGCGGCTTATCTATGAATTAGATTGTCTTAATTATACCATTTCACTTGATTTGTGTGTCCGTTGGACAGTTCTTCAGTTGCTGTATGTTTACTTTGAAGGACAGTTTTGAAACAGTGAGTGTTTTTTTAATCTTTCAGGGATGCTGGATGCATCTACTAAAAAAAAGGAGAAAAAAACCCCTGCTTCTCTGCCCCCTTTTATAGTCTCATGTGAATAAAGGAGTGGATAAAAGATATTAAATCAACTGTTGGTGTGTATAATAGCTGTCCTCATTCTAGTATTTTTTAAATTCTTTGTTATTTTTAAACCATTGGAATTAGATAAAGAGTGGTGGTATTAATTCCAGTTGGGATAGCAAACAAAAAATACAAACATGCACAGGATTTCATGATTTTAGGTAGCAGAGCAGTCTGACAGCCATATGTGCAAACTTACAGCTGGACAAGAACCTATGACAGATAAATCACAAAACTCCATTGTTCAAAGTCAGAATGCCAAAGATGGCTCTGGAAGCCTTCAATGAAGGAAATCCTTAGGTGGGAAAGAAGACTGGATGTAAGTTTTGAGCATTTTGTGAATGCTACAGACCATTCCAAATATGTGACCATCTTGCTAGTACAAAAAGTTTTGCTTGGGGAAGGCAAAAGCAAAAGGCTAGTATACCAGGTTCTCAAGAAATGGATAATCTTGAGTCTGTTACCTTCTGTATTATGGAATTAATTTCTTTTTTTTTTCTCATTCTGTGCCTTTCCAGGCACATGGTTTGCTCATCTCACATGAAAGGATAATGCTGACTTACTGGGGATCTTTGGTTTGTCTTTCCCCCTCTGTAATGGGATAATCAGTTAATCATACTGTAAGACATAAAACTGAATTGTGGTACACACATACATGCAGGCCCTTTGGCATTTCTTAATGGGAACTTTCAGTTTTGCAACCTGCTTTTTGGGTTGTTTTTTCAATATGTATTTTGGTGTTATTTTTCATGCAAGCAAAAAACTTCAGTAAAAGTCACAGAACCATGCTCCTTGGCAATATCATAGGATTCAAAAGGCAGAGCCTGTTGAAGGAACATCACACGTTAGATCTTCATTTCACTGGGCTTATTGGTAACAAAAAACAGACTACTAAAAGAATGACTGGGGAGAGAGCAGACTTCTGTTTTGTAAATGATTTTGTAGCTGTTTGCTGACAACTTGTTTGAGAAATCTCTGTTCCTGAGCTCTTTACCCTTTTGCATTGGCCCCCATCTGTTCTTGTCCTTCCTATCTCCCTTCAAATCTGTCACCTAAGTATGTTTCTTGTCCTGTTACCCAGGGAGGGGGGAACTTTCAGAAGGAATTTTACTTTTTCTTCTACACCATCTGAATGTTTTGAATATGTTGTATAAAGGCATTCATTCTCCTCTCTGTGCTGGTACCTGTTGTTACACTGGCCAATTCCTTCAGCTAGTAGAAGTATTTTGATTAAAATTTATGTTCAGTTGTAGCATACCCTGCAGTCCAGAGCTTTTGCAGTCTCTACTCCTTTATAAATGTTCATGACTTAACCCTTGCTGTACCATTGTCGTAAGGAAGCATTTATTTTCCCACACAGGGAAGGGAGGGAAAAAGGTGCACTGATGATTCAGAGGTGTGAAGCACTGGCAGGACCTGCACATGAAACCCCTGGTGTCTTACAAACAAGTTTTTCTAAGATCACAGAGGGAACTGGGCCAGGGGCTTGGAAGCATGTGTTCAGCTTACATCTAACAAACTTTTAGTGCAAAGCGCTCAATTACATTTGCATTTCTTTCATTCTAGTCCAGAAAAGTGTCTTGTCACTCAGAATATTGATTCTCACAGTTGGTCTTTTATTCACCTTGGTATGCATAGAATTTTTTTTTATATACTTCTGTGCCCATTTTTTAAGTACAAGCATATTTTTAAATATATGTATCACTATTTTGGTATAGACTATTTAGTAGATGATGATGTAATTTAATTTTTTTGGTCTATCCCACATTGCTTCATACTTCCAAAGTCAGTTCTTACACCATGACTGGAAACAAATGCTGCTTCCTAGTGAAAAGTAATGTATGATACATGAAGTGTCAGGCAATTCATCAGGAGTAAGGAGGAGATGGCCCTAAGGCAAACAGTTTGCTCTTTAGAATATAATGGTTACTTAACCCTTTAACTCGGTGAACATGTGTATGAAGAACATACTGGAGGGGAAAATATCCTTCTCATAGAAATACTAATTCTCTGTCTTGAAATGTTTGTATGTGAAAGCAAACCCTCAGCCCATCAGTGCTGATATTTATGAGAAATTTATTTAAATTATAAAAACTGCATTGGAATTTGTTTCTTGTGAACTGTGGATAGTTATTTCAGGTGTTTTTAACATTATTAGTGGCATGTTCCCCAAATGAAAAATAGTTGCAGGTGTGTTAATGTCTTTCTGCCCAAGTCCAACCTTGATTACTGTAAGTTTGTTTTCAACAAGAGCTGCAATAACTGGATTACTTTCAGTGTGATTTCTTCCACAGATGGAAACCTAAAGTGCATTCTTTAAACTGTTTAAAGAAATACTGATGCTCAACTTGAATCCTAACTTACTGCAAAGCAAATTGGAAGTAGTTTTAGGAAGTTTAATATTCATAAGTACATTTGTTGATCGTGCAAGCCTTACCTTATTTTTTACTGCTTTACTTTTTTATGAAAAGCCACACACAAACTGGAAATTTGAACACATTTTTCACAGGTGAAACAAATTAAATTGCTGAGATATCTGCTTTCAAATCCACAAAATAAACTTGGTGAAGAATATGGGCCAGTATTACTCTAAGAGCTGTGACCATTTGCTTGCTGTTTACAGCAACAGATGCTTTTACCTGCAATAGTGTACAAAGAATCTTTGATACATTTCACATTTACTATTGTTATTATTTTGAAATAAAATTGATTTTGCCTTTTTATATGAAGTGGCATGCCTTTATATTTGCTGATGGCTTCTTAGCTGCTGTTTAACTACTGGTAGGTTAGTATGTGCTTCTAGGAATCAGTATGTTTATTTTGTTGCATTTTTTTCCTTTGGTACGCTATTTACAGAGGAAAAATATTTTAAACAATGTTATTCTTTGCATGGCTGCTGTTTTTATTTTGAAGTAGCTGGTTTAGACCCAGACTGAGCAAAGTACTTAAACACATGTGCAACTTTAAGCCCAGGGACTATTCACAAACTTAGAAGTTGCATGCAAATTTATGTCCCTGGGGCCAGATCAGACCCAGAGAAAGAGTTGTGGAGTTTGCTGTACGGCTTTTGGATTAGAAATCCTGTTGATTTAAGGCCTGAATCGTCTGTTTGGCTGAAGAGCAGTAAATGGATGTTTTGAGTCCAAGAGGGTAAAGCAGTGTCCTGGGTCAGAAGATATGAACATGAAGCTGTTAAGACGTTTTTACTGTGTCAATTTAGGTATGGGACCACAGCATGGTATGAAAAAAGGAATGTTGTCTAATGCTAACCCTTAGTTTCTAATTCTTGTCTTTAAGGAAATACAAGGATGGATTTGCTAATTGTCATTGATAGCCCTCTGTCTGTGCTTTAGTTAGTCAAAGTATCTGGTAGAAGAGTATGTTGTATTTTTTCTGTCCTCCNAAAAAAAAAAAAAAAGAGCAATTACTTAAAAAAAGTTCAGCACAAAGCCCTCAGTTACTCCTGAAGGGGTTAATTCAGCAAAACTCTTGGAGACATCTGGCAGAAGCTGTGGGTGTTGGGTGTGGCAGATCCCAGGGCCGTACCAGTCTCTACAAGGGAGCTGTCATCCTCCTTGATTTATCCTTCCTTAATGTCACGGGGTATGGATGTTGAAACTGTGGCTAGAATGTGAAATACGAAAAACATGAAGATTATGATTTAGTGTCTGGGGAGGCTCATTGTTGGCCTCTGTTCACAAGTTGTAAGCATCAGAGGTAGCTTGACACAGGTTACAAAATCTGGTATGTAACACAAAAAAAAGGCGAGAATATTTTGGCGTTTGGAACTCCTACATGTGTTAGTGCACAAAAACGAATGATGGCAACAATTAAATCAAAGGCTGCGCTGATGATATATTACATTGGAAGCATATTGAAGGTGCTTGTAAATAACATTTAAATAAATGTACTTTCTGGTCCTTGATTTGCAAATAAATATAACAGGAACAGTAGATGAAAAAAATAAGGAATTAACTGTCTTCAGTAAAGACAGTTTTGATAAATAACTGATAAATTAACAGCGCTCAAATGTAAGAATATTGTGTTCATGGTTTGGCATCTTTTTGAATCTGACATTGGTAAGAAGCTAAGTTTTAATATAAATTTACATGCAGTTTTTTTAATAATTAAATTGACTTTGTTCTTTACTTTCTTCTATCCTGACACAGTTAAATATTCTATAATTACAGTAATTGGATCAAAGAGAGTACTGTGGATTTTTTTGTCAAAGTATCCCCATATCATAAATGCTAACTAACTGAAAAGAGTTTATTGCATAAAATTGTTTTTCTTGTTTCACTATGTTAAAGCATAATGGTGAATAGGATCATGCTTTCATGATGGTAGAATACAGATGTCTTAGTCACAGAAGCTGTTAATGCTTAAGTATCAACTTACAAGTATCAACTAATCGTATCTAGTGTGTAAAACATTTTCTGATACAGTGTGATGTATATAAAGTCTCATGGGTGAAGGCTATTCTTTTAGACATATATGTATTATTTGGTAGGATGATAATTCCATTATCACCAATAAAAGTAGTGTGTTTTGAATTGAACTGCCCTCTACAATTCAGTTTCTAAAACTTTCTTGAAAAATATATAAGAGCTTAATGTAATATCTATGCTTGAATAAGCTGTAATTTAGCCAGTTGATGCAGAAATTCATAATAAAAAAGTTCCAGATTGGGAAATGCATTTTGGTGGATTCAGGTATGAATGACCAAAAGAATAAAAGGTATTTGTGCTGAGGAGCAAAAACAGTACTAAATTTCTATTGAGGAAAAATTAAGTTTTTAAAATACTATGTGTAACATATAAAACAATATGTTGTTTAAAGCCATATTTATGGGTTTTTTTCCTGTTTATTGTTTTTGTTGTAGTTTGGTTTTTTTGGTCATCTGATTTCTTGAGTTTACAGTTATTTTAAAGGACAGAGGTAGTGTTGTGCTGTTAATGAGGTATTTTAAATTGGTTGGGTCTTTGCCAGAGACAGTTCCTCACACTGACAGCTGGGAAGTTGTTTTCATCTTAATGCACCTAGATGTATGAGAAAAATGCTACAGATCAGCTTATGCACTCAGGAATATCTGTGAAACTACTGGTTTTAGATGTGCTTTATCAAATGCATTGAGAAATTTGTGGGATTTTTTGAGGTTTGGAGTAGGATAGTGTTTTGAAACATTGCTGATATTGTGTTCCTTAAGAAGTTCCACAGCTGGAATTGTATTGGGATTCCACATTAACCTGCTTCAAAGCAGGAAGTAGCTGCTTTTTACATTGGAGTCTGTCTTGGCATTGCTTTATATTAACTTTGCACAGATCTGGGTGATACAGCTGATGGAATAGAAGCTGAGGGGCACTGAAGACTTAGCTATCAAATATGTGTTACTCAGTGGATTATCTTTCTGAATATCTCTGCAGTCTGAATCTTGTTTGGATTACCAGGTCATTTTGTTTCAGTTATAGTGTTGGGCTTTGTATAATCTTATCTTTGCCTTCTTGTGTTGTCATGTAGCACCATCTGAGCTCATCAGCTGTAATTGTCTGAAGAAGTCTGAAACAGTGGAACATGGAGTCAGTTAGAACAATGTACTGGTAGTAAAAAAAAAAACTAACAAAAGAAGTAGGATCACAATATTGTAGGTATTCTCTCTCAAAATAATGTGTGTTTGGACTAGTCAGGACATCTGGAGGGAGTTTGAAGCCAGAGAAAATGGCTCAGCTATACAAGGCTAAATGAAAATAAAAAAGGCAGCTACATGGATTCATTATATATGCATAAACCAATAAATTAACAAAGTGATGAGCTGTAAGAGCAGACAATGATGTGCTAATAAATGTCAGCCTACCCAGCATCTCTCATAAACATGGTGTGTTTATAAAAACACAAAGATTGGCATTTTTAAAAAACAAAAGCCTTGGTTTTGGTGTCCTGCTGTCTGCATGAAAGTAAAAGGTTTGAGAAACCCCCGTACCAGAAGAGTCTTCTGCTTCCTTTGGTGTCTCCACAGTTGTGTGTGGGTGGCACTCCTGTGCATCAGACACACATTGTTACTCATGTCTTGTCATGATCAGTCAGTTGCCCTTTTTAATGTCCAAAGAGAGTTCCTGGTAAATACAGGTATGGATTTCTAGCAACCAGGCTTCTCTGTTGTTTTGCATCATACCTACTTGCAGAAATGAGATCAGCTTCTTTTCTGCTTATGGATACCTTCATTTAGAAGATGTGTTGAAACAAGCTAAGAGTTGTCATAGAGAGAAGGATCATTCCTAATAGGTACAGAAAGTCCATGGGCTCACGGTTTGAAAGGCCCTTTTAATTATAGGAAAGGATCTAGGCACCCAGAGAAATTCAACATGTTGAAAGTTGGTTTCCCAAGTCTTTGGAGCTTTTCAAAATCAAATATTTCCAAAGTGAGTATACCACTTGAGGAAGTTTAATGCATTTATTAAGAGCTTAGTTTCAGATTATGAGAAATTCATTTTTATATCATCTTTCACTGAGTTGTTTTTGTTTACTTAGTCTACTCACTACCTTATAAACTGGTAAGGAAAAATCTACAGACCAAAAGTGAGGGTTTCTTAATTCTTTTACCTATCTTCATACAGATATGAAAACCTCAGAAGGATGACAGCTGAGAAGAGTTTTTCATTAGCAAAAATATTGCACACGTCTTTGAATCTTGCTCTAGTTAGCAAAGCAGATTTATTTGTGCTAGGAAAGGTAAATTTTTTTTAGAACGTGAGTTTTTCTCATGGAAATCCCATTTAAGACCCATGAGTATTATTGCTGGCTGTGAATAGGCTTTCGATCATTTGAGTCTTAAGAAATTAATCCTGTTTGGTTTATTCATCCTTTTTATAACAAGACTGTTTGAATCACATGATTAATTTGGAACATCCAGTTGGTTTTTTTTTCATAATGATGCTAAAAACAACTTGTTTTGTTGTTGTTTAGAGTACATCTGTGGGAAAGTATACAGGAAAGTATAGTATATAGCCCCTTCAAGTCTAAACATGATTGTTAACGTATATACCGTGAAATGAAACACCTTCAAGATTTGAATCTAACCTGTCCGCCAGTTGCCATATTACAATAATCTAAAATCCATGGACCTTCCTTGGGCCAGTTGCTATTAATAATCCAGAATTTGCTGTGAATTTAAGATGAGCATATTGTCCTTGGTTTTTAGGGGTTTTGTATTTTAAGATGCAATTTCACCATAACTGAGAATTCCGCATTTTAGGGAATAACATATCAAGCAATAACATTTTGAACTTAAGTGTAGGCTTTTGGGATCTTCTGGTGAGCCATGATGTTTGTGACCACTGTTGATAAATAAGATTCAGGTTGGAAACTACTTACTCAAACTGGAACTGTTCCTCCATTAAATCAGGGAAATTATTCCTTTGAGTAGCTGTTCA
Organism: Rhabdornis inornatus; assembly: GCA_013397075.1. Lineage (NCBI taxonomy): Eukaryota > Metazoa > Chordata > Aves > Passeriformes > Rhabdornithidae > Rhabdornis > Rhabdornis inornatus. The sequence goes on along the minus strand of VWZS01006051.1, from coordinate 43,680 downwards.
GCAGTGTGGGTAAGAGATCCACAATCTGTCTGAAAAACCACATGCATATTTTCCAAGAGTGTTACACATTAGCTTCTGTTTGGTCAAGCAGTTGCTTTCTCTGTAGCTAAATCCTCCTTGGTTTAAAGGCAATATTCTTTGCTTTCTGTCCTAAATATTATGTAGGAGTTCTGTCTGCTGTTAAAAAGCTCTTGTTCTTCACCCAGATGTAGCTGTATTTCAATGAAGAGGGAAATGATCCTTGTGTATCTCTTTCCTCACTTGCCATGGAGAAGGGTGGGGGGGTAATGAATAGTTCTTGTAGAGGAGTTTGCAGTCCTTACATAAAGTGTGCCGCTACGGAAGTTTGAAGTTATTTAATTTCAAGATGAATAGTTCTTTAAGAGACGGGCTAAACATTCTGGCTAATATGCAAGACATTAAGTCTCTAAAAAGTCATTGTACATATCATTTGAAACAGCATAACCCCTCCCTCCATCTTAAGTTTATAGCAATAATCAGCCTTGCAGATGCTTTTCCTGGGAATTAAGGACCAGCTGGGGTAAACAGACCTCAAACTATCCTCTTAGCCAGTCATTAATCTTCAGGGAAAGCCTTTGCTTTGATCATTATTGCTAAAATATGCCTAGTGCAGACTGGGCTTACATGCCAGTAAAAGCAAAGTAGTATTTTGCCAAAACATGAATATTCTTTTGTTTGTCAAGTAGCCCTATGTCTTGGACTCATTTTTGATGTGTGTAAACATGCTTGTGTATATGTGTGTGCACACAAACAAACATGAGGGCATGAGTTTCCCAGTTAAATTATTCATTCTGCGTTTATAGTGCTCTAAATTAAGTCGGGTGTCTGACTCAATGCTGTTGTATCGATCAGCTATTCAGTTAGCTTTGCTTTGTCTCAAAACTTGTGAAAAGTTTTGGATCAGGCATCTTTGATTTCTGAAAATTGTTAAGAAATATTTTGCCTATGTTTGACCTTATAAAGACCCAGTTTAAATTACCCCAGGGTATCTCACTGAGGACCAGACAGAATCACGAACTGTGCAGCATAACCCACCCCAGCCTGGTCTTTCCTGGTGCAGGTTGGTTAAGAGTTGTGTTGGTGCTCAAAATTAAATAACTGACAATTATCAAACTAATTTTTTTTCTTTTTGGAAGGGACTTGTTACTGTGCAGTGTAGCTAGTAAATAATCACAGGTTTCAGAAGGCAGCTGTGGTACAGTATTTCTGTATACAGGACACAGAGCTGAAAGTCCAGCAGGCAGTCTTCTTGAACTTCCAGGCTTTAGATTTCCTGAAGTGTGGCAAATACAGAACTCTGAGATTGGAGGTGCCATGAATCACTCTGCTTTCCTGATGAGCTTGCCATGTGTTCTGTGTTAGGCAGTGTCTTCTAGTCAAGAACTAACAAGAAAACAATGTGTGCTTCAGCTATTTGCTGCTTTTTGCAAAATGACCTATATTACTTGTATATACTTTGTCAGCTTAAGCCTGGCTTAAGAAAGCTATTCAGTGTTTGCAGTGTTAAAATGTAAATTTTCACTGGAGACAGCAATACTTTGTGAATTTCTACAAACATCCCTGAATTTAAGAAAATACTGGTATTTGTTGAAGGAAGAAAATTCCTGTCTTCTGTAGTTAACTCTGCTTTTGGGGGTGGAGGGGGGGTATTCTCGATTTTCTCTTGTGTTGTCTATCAGAAGTAGAGGTTGTGTGGTGCCCTGTTGCATGAGGCATCAGGCACTGTAGCAACATAAAAGACGATGCATGGAGTTGACAATTGAATTGTATTGAATAGATCCAGAAGAAGGGAGCTCTTTCACAACCTATGTCCTTTGCCCTAAAAGACTTTTGGATCTTCCCTGCTACCGCCAGTGTTGATTTTCTTTGTTCTGTGTTCCCTGAGGGGAATCATCAAAGTAGCAAGAGAAGGAAATCATTCTTATATCTTCTTGCCAAAAGCATTTTCCCTATTTTACTATAAATGAGCACTGTGAAGGAAGTGGAGCGGGGGGGAAAAATAATTCTGCAGACCTTAAACACCCTGAGCAAAATCTCAGCTGTTGCAGAGTGTGAAGCTTATGGTTGCTTTTGAGAGCCCTGATGGACCTTCTTGCAAGAATCAAGCAGCTGGAATGAAGGTTCCTGCTGGTAGAGGACTGGGTATAATCAATTACTGTATGATCTGATCAAAGATAAAAGTATATTATGTACAGCATATGTAATGTGAACTTAGAATATTTTTTTTCTATATTTAAGCCATATATTTTAAATTACAAGAATTCACCTCTGTGATACACTGCAATGAACTTCAGTGGGCAGAAACCCATTGCACTTCATTTGCTCCCCATGCAATTTTTCATTATTGAATGAGAAGAATATTTTGGAAAAGCAGTCGATACAGTTGCTTGATCTTCTGTCTTGGTATCAGATTTTTTTTCACAACCCCCTCTCCCAAAAGTACAAAGCAATAAATGGCTAGGCATGGTGCTCTGTAAAAATAGGTTTTTGACCTCTCCATTTATTGGTATACCTTTAACCTTGCAGGTTTCCAACAGTCTCTGCTTGGTCCCACTTTACACTCTGAAAAAAGAAGCTACTGTTAGTGTAGCAGCGGTACAGCATTACTTTATTTTCTGAACAGTTTTTAAACTGCTTCTCATGTAATAAGGGAGTCTTTAATTAAAGTTGTTGGTTGCAATTTAACTCCTTGTATTTCAGCTCAGGCTGACTACTTTCAATTTAAAAAGCTCGTTTCTGCTATGCAGTGTAGATATGCTGGCTGCTAGTATTTAAGCAACTTCTCTGCCTCTGTAGACACTTCAACTACAGTAGGGAAGTAAATCCAAGTGTCCAATTTAAATTAATTACAAAAGCTGCGTTATTATTGTTTAACTCATTCCCATCATCCCTTGAAGTTACTTTGCTTTTCTTGTTAGTAGACATCCCTGGATGTCTCAAGCCTCAGAAGTCACTTGAGAATTCCTGTCTGTTTTCATGTGCTGCAGGAAAACTGCCTGCATGTTCCCCAGTTCCACAGAACCATTGCCAGCATTTTTCTTTTGCTTCCTAGCAACTGCCAATTTGGCAAAAATGAATGTGTGGGACCTGGAACTTTCTAAACTGCAGGAGATGCAGAAACAAGGGCCTGCTTGTATTGCATGGATGTGTTTTATAGTATTTGAATAGCAAAGAGGTGTCAGTGTCACCAGCCTGCCAGCTTGATAGATCAAGGAATAAATTTTCAGGGCAAAAGATATCCCTTCTCTGTAAGAAATGTTTGTAGAAGAGAGCAAAAGCAGCATGGAGAAGCCACGACTATGCAATGTGTGATACCGTTTCTGGGTTTAACTAATGGCCTTCAGCCTGGGACACTGTGCCCCTCACTGCAGTCAGGAGTGGGGATGCAAATTTGACAAGGATAGCTTTAAAGAACTGCATTATTCAGATATGTTTTTCAGATAGTCATGGCAAGATAATCTTGTCACTATAAATCTGCCTGCTCACTTGAATTTTGCAGCCTGCACTCAGCTTTGTGCATCTTCCACTACTTTATTTTTGGTTTAAGCTTAGTCTTAGGAGTGTGGATACTCACTGCCAATCCCATGGAATAGTATGCACATGTGAAAACTGTCATACCTGCGCCTCATCCCTCACTCCAGTGAGGGAAGCCTGTCTTGTCCATGTGGTCCTTGCCCTACTTTTCATTTCTAAAAGGTGGTTTTTCCTCCATCCTTAAAGTTGCATAGATGAGTCTCTTTTTGATCAAGCTAATCCCAGTTGCTTGTTGCTTGTTTAAAAGTAAAAAAGGAGGGGGGGAGCCCCTCAAACAGTACAAAAACACCCCCAAACATTTGGGATTTTGTTCTCTGCATTCGTCTTCTTTATACAGTATTTCTGATAGGAGCTGGGAAGCAATTCTCTTGCTCTGCACTTAGAATTCATAACTAAATGTTCTTTTTTACTATTTTGCTTCTTCAAGCACATTTAAATTCTAACATTTGAAGTACCTGATTAATTTTTTTCAGAATATTGGAAACAAGTTATCCCCTGGCTGAGATCTTACACAAAACATTTCAGCCTGCACCAAGTTTTTCTGTTTAATCTAGAGTTTTTGTAAATCTTCAGAAAATCAGGGTTATAATTGAAGTGACAGCACAACCCTAATTGTAGCACTACTGGCACACCTCCACAACGAAAAGCATACATTGCTGCCATTTTTAAGAATAAAATTAAGCCCTAGTATGTTAGGCCATGGATATGCTTCCTGCAGTTTTCTGCAATTTTAGAGAAATCTTAAGACTATAATTTGTTGCATTGAGGATGGACTATCTATAGTTGGTATAAGGCAGTGTGATCCAGTTGTCGGCAGTGATACTGTGTAGATTAGCCTGAGGTGACAGAGTGGCATGATAAATTTTAAAAGTGTGTTTGTAATGCGTAGGGAGCTTGTGTTTTCTCAAGTGGAATAGCTGGGAATGTTTGATATGTTTTGGGGTTTTTTTGTGTACAATAATACTGAAAGCATCTTGAAATTTTGAGTCACATTTTGTACTAGGAAACATCTTTTCAATTAAAAAAAGTGGAACAGCTTCCTTAACCACATTTCATGCACAATTTATTCTTTCTGTGAGTTGTTGAAGAAAAATAAAAATGCTCTGTAATCTTAAGTCACCTGAGCTGTTTTGTGGTCCCAAGGACACAATATCCTGCCAGTCAGATTTTGCATTGTCTAGAGACAGATTTGGGTGAGAAGAATAGGCCAGTGTCATCTTCTCTTCTCATGCATGTCTCATGACACTTGTTAGCATATGAATGTGCACTTCTTTATATAATCACCTGTAATTCTCCATGGTGTAACACATCTAGCCTTGGGACTCCAGGTCCTTGGCAGGCACATAATTGCACATTAGATACTACCTGTTATTTTCAGTTGTCAGGAGTGACAAGGGCAACAGAGTATCAAAACAGTCGTATCTTAACAAGTGAGGGGATGAAAAAGTACTTTGAAGTGGCTTGTATTCAGCTCAACAGCCAGAAGTCATGGCTGTGAGGGCAATTTAGGGATCTCTGCTAACAGTTCTCAATTAGCTGAGGTCTAACCAGACTAGAAAAAACACCTTTCACACCTTGCCAGGACTACTGACCTTCATTTCTGTCATAAAAACCTTCATTGCCCCTGCCAGCAAAGCTTCTGCCGCCACTGGTTCAATGTGAGGAGCAAGGTGCAGACACTGCCAGCCTGGCCCCACGTGAAGCCAGCACAGGTCCAGCAGAGTTGGCTTTGTTCAGGCTGCAGTGCACAGCAGAAGGTGCCCACTGCATAGTTGCTGGAATTTGCAATATCCACGCTGTGTCCCAGCCCTCCATCCTGTTTTTCCAGAGATGTGCCAGGGACACAAAGGCACAATACTGTGTTATGTCTTCTCCCTGTGACAGAAGGGAAGCTAATGGGTGAGTGTTTGTAGAAGATAAATGGTGACCTTGTCTTGGAAGAGTCTTCTGGCCCAGATGGAGGTCTGCCTGTGCAAAGAGAAACCTAAATGGCAGATACTATTGCTTTTACTGCTTTTGTTGTAGAGACTGATAAACATTTTTTTCATTTAACATCTGTTCATCTATGACACCCTGCAAGTATCCTCTTAAACGGGCACATAAATGACAATATAAATTAATGTGCTTAGCACTTCATGCAAACCTGTGTGTATTTAATAGTTTAATTGCACAATTATGAATTTAATGTTGCATTGCTTAACATTCTTTATAGTTATGCAGTAAGAGTCCTGCCCCTCAGATCAAATAGCTCTGTGTTTCCATCATAGACCCCGTGGGGAGGTGTTCAAACCATATTTTGTTCTCCCTTGAAGAGTAAATGGGGGGTGCACATGACAAAAATGACTGTAAACACACCAGTCTGCATCACTTCCACCAGCAGTTCTCACTGGTGTTATCTCTGACACTCAGGCTAACTTTTTGTAACCATCATGCAACATCATGAGTAATAATCTGTTGTTAACACACTGTCCATCAGTAATGTTTACTCACAGAGTGACAGCTAACACATCTGGACTACATACCATGTTTGATCTGAAACACCAGACTCACTCTGCTGTAACAATGACAAAAGCATGCCATGGCTGTGCAGTTCAAAGCATAAAATATAAGGACTGTGAGATGTCTGATGTAATTTAAATATTTATAAAAATATTGGCTATTCCAAAATACATATTAACAAATATTGTCTAAAAAATTAACATTTGTAACATTGCTCATAAGTGTATTTTTATGGTGTAATTGGTACCACAAAGTTAGAAAAGCCTTTTTTGAACTATGTTTTCTAAGTGTACTGTTTAGTGAATGTGCTGTATAGTAGAGCATAAAAATATACGTAAAGTCTATCTTAGTCCTTCTAGTAGAGGTCTTGTGTCAAAGCACTCAGTTTTGAAGCCCAAGTATCTCCATTGTCATCAAAGCTGTATTGATGTAAATCAGGGATGGAAATTGCTGTACCCCATGCTTTATTGCAGTGAAGGCTTTTCAGACATGGACTAAATCTTTTGCAGATGTAGAGGGGGACTCTGTAGACAGCTCTTAGCATCTTGGTGCCTCACACAGGGCTTTCTGTGGACTGCAGTATTCCTCAGGGAATACTGCATCCATCCTCTGCTGTGTGCCTTTCCAGGTGACTTTAGCACCCAAAAGGGAAGAGCAGCTTAGCCCCAGCCTGCCTCAGTCCCTCTTATAACAGGTCCAGAGCAGTTCACTTTGCCAGTGAAAATAACCTGTTGTGGGCTTGGGCCAAACAGAGAACATTTTCCTTCAAGCCTATTAAGTGGATAAGCGAATCCTGATCATTTACCCTATTCATACCTCTAGTGCAGTTAGAGTTGCAGGTGCATTTTCCTCTTGGAAGGAACCATAACCTGTATCTTTCTAACCATAACCTGTATGTTTCCCAGTAGACTGTTGCTGTACCTACAGGATACAGGTGAAATACTTGACTATGTATACAAAACAGAGTTTGCAATCTAATAAGATCTATATTTGAAGGAATTTTAACACTTAATGAAAAGATCATCATTTTGGATCAATTCATTCAGTAAACTGTTTCCTAGGACACAATGGGTTTGTTTCCTTCCAAAAATCTAAACTATTTATGTGCTTCAAACTGAGAGTTTGTGTGACTTAAACTTATTAAAACTCACAAGCAATACATTTTCCTTTTAGGTTCCTCATGAAATTTTTCTCTCAAGATTCCCTACCAAAAAAAAGAAGCTCCTAAAGTAGATATTTGTTTTCAGAATGTAAGTGGAGGTGATGACAGTAGGGAAATAGCAATAAATGGCATGGGACAAGACAGGCGATAATGACTATTTCTCTGGATCAGCTTTAGCAGGATACTGTGTATGAGGGTCTTTTGTAGGCTGGAGAAGTCTGAGATGCAGATGTTTCTTGTTTAAGGTGAAAAATCAAATATTCCTTGGTGGTTTATTTAGAATGATGCTGTAAGGCAAGAAAAAGCACTCTTGCATGTCACATGAAAAAAAAGATCAAATAGACATTTCATGACTGGAAAAATGAGTACTAAAGGGGCTTATAAGACAGAAAAAGTAGTTATGTAGAGTTTTCTCTCAATTCTTCCTTTAATGATCACCCTCCTTGCTAGAGGAGCTCCACCTTTAGACAAAAATAATCATAAAAAGACTGTAATTTATATAAAATTATCCCTTGAATCTACTGTTCTTCATAAGCCTAAGCGTGTCGTTTTGCAATTATTACTCATTCTGAGAGGAAAGGGTATTTGGTGGGTTTTTTCCTTTGGTCTTTTACAGCCCAGGGGAAGAACCTGTTTGGGGATTTTTACAGCACTCAATGGTTTACAAGGCACACAGGAAATATTACGTTACGGAGAAAAATTTAAAAGTAATTTTGGCATCTAATTGAAATTAGAGCCTTACTTTTAAAGTTATTCTGGATTATTAAATACCAAGGAAGATACTTCAAAATTAAGAAATGGTGTGTTGGTACTCCCTGGAAGGACCTGATTCATGTCACAGGCTGAAATGAGATCCTTGGAAAACTGGAGTCCTTTTTCCTGAAGAGCCTTGAAGCAGTGTCATGGATTTCCTAACTGTAGTCATGATTGCTCTGCCAGGAATTTTCAACCTACCTGCCTTCTGATTAGTAAACATAAGAGGAGCTGGACTTGTGGATCCTTCTGCATCAGAGGAGCAGCTGCTCTCTAGGTTGTCTACAGGTGAACTGTTTCTAGAAATTACATGTTTTAATTGCTGTCTTAGTGTCTCGTAGTTCTAAAATTGTAGATGACTGCATGTCTTGTACTTTATTTGGTTTGTGCAAGGAGATATCTGTGAGAAAAGCTTAAATACAGTGAACATTTTGATCTTGAAGTTCCTGATTCTGAATTTGCAACATGAAATAGAGCACTACCACAGCATTCTGATGACCTCTTACTTGCTTTCTGCAGGTTATAGTGGTTAAAGTAATGAGGAAGCTGAGAGATGCTATCCTTTATTTCTCTGCACAGAAGGTACTCCTCATTTTGTACTCAGCTGTTCACTTTATAAGTAGGTGGAACTATGTATGTGTTAAAGGCATATATGTGATAAATGTAGTAAACTTAAAACTAGCCTTGAGAAAATGGCTGAATTCTGTGGGCTAACAAGAGTCCTCTTGTTTATGTTTTCATATATTTCATTGGACAGTTTTTATTTTAAAGCCAGCTGTCACAACCTGATGTTTCACAGCCTTCACTGTTGGAACACGCGTGAGTTCTGGCATCAGTCTACGTGGAATATCTGTTTGAACAAATGTAGTATCAGGGCATGCCAACTGTGGCCAGTTGCATTTAGTTATAGCAGTTGCTGAATGTACCTGGAGGGTTGGCATTCAGCAGGGAGTGAAGTCAATTTTGGCATCTCTCTAATAATGCTTTGACTTCAAAACTTGTACCTCATCATGTATGTGAGGGAAAAAATGACTTTTCTGTCAAAGCTGAGATAGCTTGGTTGGCTGTGGGACCAGCATAACTGTGAGGACTCAGTTTGCACTTGGGTCATGAAGGACACTGCAAAGGCTCAAGTGAAATGCAAGTCAAACTGAAACACTGTAAAAACCCCCAAATCATTATCTGCTCCCTGAGTTGTTTCCTTCCACAGATTCTTTCTAGTTAAAAGAGCATGTCTAAGGCAGCAGCACAGTTTCTTGTTGCCCATAATGCAATTTTGACATTTTAAGGGTGCAGTATGTATATAAGGAGGCAAATAATTTATTAGAAATGCTAGAATATATATTGGGCCTAAGTGCAGCTGTAGCATTCAAAAGTGTAGAAAGTTCCCCTAAAATAAGCTGTGAGGTCACAGCTTCTTTCATAGGAATTAATGCAACTTATGTGCTATGGCATAAATGGTCTTTTCTGAAATATGCAGTGTGTTCATCTTCTTTGCAGTTTTGACTGTTTGAAGTGAAAGAATCCAATAGTCTGTACTAGACTATTTGCACACAAATAAAGTTGTTATTAATCACACTCTCTGAGTGTGCCCTATGTGGAGTGACTTATTGTCAGAAAACTACAAAGCACATCCAGATCATTATGCAGGAACAAAAAAATCTAAAGAGTAACATGTAAAGCATTTGGAAAACTAGTAGGTTCCAGTCAATGAGTTAATGTGGGTTTTAAGATAAATACTCTGATTAATTAATTGAACCTATTATATATATTATGTATACAGGTAGGATAGATAAGAAGTATTAAAGAAAAGGAAATATTTCTTTCCACAAATGTAGGAAGGCTGGTCCTGACAACTCCCACTGACCTCATGGCCACATTCAATGAAATAATGGATCACAGTTAATTTGGGGACCTGTCTGGTGCTGGGAACAATATGGAGCAAAGCACCTCAGGGTGGTTCTGCTGAGTGTTGTTTGAATACTGTCTGACATTCCTGGGAAGCACAAGTGTTGCTCCATCTTCTGTCTACTTTTGAAGTTCTGGTCGGATGAAAAATTAAATGTATTTGTATCTGATTGTAGCACTCCTCTTGGGGTGCAAAGAAGGAGCAGGAATTAATTAGTGTCCTAGAAAGAGTTGCAAGGGCTGTAAAGTCTTAACTGGTCCATTAATATGACAGAAGGCTAAAAAAAGTCCTTGTTGTTTTATTTCCATTCCAAATGATAAAAGAAAATCCATCTTGATCTAAGTGTGTTGAATTTGCTGAATCATGACCATTGTCAAACCACCGCAAGGAAAAAGCTGAAGCTTCACAGCAAACCATGGAATTGCAAGCTGCAGGCACCAGTCTGTATCCAAAGATGCCAAATCTACTTTATGTTCTGGCGTGTAGAAGGACCACTTACAGCAAAGTTACAAAATTCTGCACAGTTATACATAGATAAAATCTAAATTTGAATACCAATATACTGCTCCTTGATATTTGGCACTGCCTGAACCAGTTTGGGGCTGATTTGCCTTGGGGAAGTGGCATAGCTACCCTTGCATGGTTTTGTCCTGGCTTAAACCCTATGAGGAAGACTCAATGCAAATGTGACTTTACTGCTTCCAGGCTTCAACTGGTACCTGCAGAAAGGTCTGCAGAGCTCTGTGAAATCTTGCTGTGTGAGTCAGCACTCTGCCCCATGTGCTGCTATGCACTTCTGACATGAGCCAACATTTATGCAGAGTCCATGGGCCAGCAGCTATTTTGCGCGAGTAATCCCACCAGTTGTTTGCCTGACACTCGTGCTCTAATTCCATCCTCAGAAGTATTGTTCTTATGTGAGTGCACACCATGATACACCTTTTGTGAGCAGAGGTTACTCATAGAAGAAAACATTTGGCAGGATCAAGCCCAAAGACAGGAAACTGTGTGGTCACACTGAATGTAAGCTATGAAGTGTGTATGTGTTACACTAAAGTTGTATTGAATATGGCGTTACAGAAGGGAAGCTCTGTAAAACAGAGCACTGAGAGGTTCCAGCACAGGCAGCAGCAGGTCTAATTTCAGTCTTTAACCTCTTTCTACATAGCTGTTCCATTGCCATGTAGAAACACAGTTCTACATGAACCAGTAGGACAACAGGCCCTTAAGAGTATTTATTTGGGATATTTCAGAGCCCTCTGGAATAATGTGAAGTTGTGTACACACATCACTGTGTTTTGACTGGGATGTGAGAGAGACGTTTTGAAAGGACTTTTTTTTCTGATGGATTGAGAGATTTCTTGCACTGCAGAGCTAGAGGATTTTGTTGGTGGATGTAGCATACGAAGTGCTACAGAATGGCTTTTTCTGAAGAAGCAGGAAAATGATAGACTTTTTTTTTTTTATATTAATACGCGTACATTGAAAATAAAAATCATATAGTGAAGTTGTGATGGGAAACTGAAGAACTTTGTCAATTACACTTTAGATTTCTTTTGGCAGCCATGTATTTTCCCAAGTTCAAATGACAATGTTTTGTCCAAGGAGAAGTCTTTAATTTTCTATCTATCTGATCTGAATGATTTGCATACAAAGGATCTATGTCAAAAAAACCCCTCTTAAATGTTGGTATTTTTTTATTGGTTTAAAAAGACTTGCGTCTGCACCCTTCATTTCAGAAGATCAACATCTCTCTCAAGATCTGTAGGTAGATAGCAATTACAAAAAGTGGTTCGCCCACACATACAGTGGCTTAACTCTTTAATAACAGTTATTTTTGCCAAAAAAAAGCATGAACATATCTCAATCAATACATTTTTTTTTGTTCTGCAGAATTTCTTATTTTCTGAAGTCTTCAGGAGCATGAGCTGATAGCAAGGGTCATTGTACACACCAACATCTGTGATGTTCGCTCATGTCCACTCACTTGGGGAGGAAGAAGTGGTACAGCCTGAAGAGCTCTAGTTTATTCTCTCCGTATTAGTCCCAAAAAATAAATGTGCTTTGACAGCACATAGTACAGAAAAATGATTAATATCTTATGAATGAATAATAAGTTAATTGTACCCTAGCTAATACTGAAGGTAGCATATGGTTTTACATGGCTTTATATGGTTTTATGTGGGTTTTTAAATATGGTTTTGTAAGGGGTTTTAATATGGTTTCATATGGGTTATGAGGCAGCACGTATGGTTTTATATAATCCATGAAAACAAATGCTATCATGTGAGCTTTCGATGGTATTTAGGTAGTACAGCGGTATAGTTTCTTAGACTAAAAGAAAACTCAACTTGATACCTGCTATTTCTTTGTATTCTATTGTTTCACTGCTGTCTTTTCTTTCCTGTCTCTGTTGACACTTTTTTTAGGTTGCACAAGTATTGGTAGTTAGTTTGGCTACTGTGGAGTCCAGTCTTACCCCTACAGCCAAAGACAAAACATTCAAGCACTACCTGGCATGTCTTGAGCTCCCTTCACTTTCATTCCTCTATTAGTCTCTAGTTATTCTTCCATAGAAGTCACAGCACATTATTTATTCCTCTGAGGAATAAAAGCTTTTTGAGTAGGGAAACCAGCATTCAGCAATTTTTTCACAAAAGATGTGAGAGAAGGAGTTGTGAAAAACCATAGGTCTGGAGCTCTACTTTTGTCTTACTCATTTTCTCTTGGAACATTCAACTGTTCTCTCCTATTTTTTTCCCTCACTAATGCTCCAACACCAGAATCAAAGAATTTGCCCTGAAACCACTCCAAAACATGCTTTGGTGGAGGAAGAAAAGCCTCTGAAGCTGTGGAAATGTCAGATGGGTGCTATTGAGGTGAAAGGGCAAATTTGCTAATGAAGACTATGGATGATGCAAAGTATTGCAAAGCTGACATGCAGAAGGTATTTGGTGTAAGGGTAGTTGCCAGAAGTCTTTTTTAGCCCACTGTAACTTCCAGGTGAGCACGGCAATGAAAAAATCAGAAAACTTAAAAAGAAAGAACCCCGAAACCCAGCCCAATTAATTAAAACCGTTTTTATAAACATCATTTAAAGCATTCTTCATTATCTGGATAGGATCAATACAGGGAGCAGAAGTGTATATCTGTGTGTGTATTTATGTTCACTTTTGTTTTCCTTTTTCTTCTGTTCCTGGCATTGTCATCTGTGTCCTCTGTCTCTTGTTGCTGTACTTACATAGATTTTGGTTTTTTGTGACCTTTTTGCGATGCAGATGTTTGATTCCTTGTGCAGTCTCAGGCTTAGTCCTGATCTTAGATTATGGGAAGCCACTGCTATGAATCAGTGGTAATAATCAACACTTGTAAATGGAGAAATAGGGGGACATGACGAAACTTCAGATGCACTGTGGGTGTTTTTCCCCTTTAAGCTGGCATGAATTTTTGTAGCTCTTATCTATAGTGGTTCCTAAGAGTTAACTTTTAAATGACCAGCTATCATGTTTTGCAAAGTGGATTGCAAGATGGACTTTTCTTAAGGCAGAAGAACCCTGCTTGTTGTTTGAACTTGAATATTATTTGAAGTTGGGTTGGTTGTTTTTTCTTTTTTTTTTTTTTTTTTTTTTTTTTTGGCCTCTTGGGCATAAATAGAGCAGGTGTGTGTTTGCCACAGGCCACAGCTCAGGAAAGCTATGTCAAAGCACAATGAGGTCATTGTGAAACATCAGTATTCTTCCAGAGACCTGGCTGTTACAGACAGGAATACTTAAGAAAGATCTGTAAACTGGATTGCAGATGATAGACAGAAAAGACTTCAAGAAAAATCTTTGTCTGCCTAATTGTGTTTGCCCAGTGAGAGCTACATCTTATCACCCACCTCTGAACAAGCTGTTTGAAGCAACTGTGTTGACAGTGAAGTGGGTTTGCACACGTCCAGTGTTGGGTTGATCTCTGAGTGCTAAGGAGATCTGGTTTCTTTAAACAAATCGTTCTGCATGTGAACAAGGTGAATATTTTCATTGTAAAGTGTGCTTTGAGTGTGTTGGGAAATACTGTACCCACTAAATGATTATTAAATGGAAAGGAGGGAGGAGTTCCCAGGCATTATGGAGCCAGGTTCTACAGCTGGACTCCTAGCTGACACCGACAGCACTTAGCCAGGAGTGGAAGAATATGTTGTATAACTCACTGACTCTACCAAGTACGTCGTGGTACTCTGCAAATAAACTTTCTATCAAGGTATTTTTGGACTTCTGCCTCAAATCAAGCGGATAAGGAGCATTTATGGCTCTAGCAATAAAATTCTGCAGATGTTCTTTTTTTGTATGTGCAGTACTAAAAAGGAAAGCCATGCTATGCTTTTATCAGATCAACTTGAAATCAGTACAAGTGTAGCTTAGGGTTGGGATTTATGTTTTCACAGCAACATACCCTTTTACTCCAAGAAGGCTTTCAGTGCTTGTGCTTAAAGTCCCACATTAAGGCCCCCAAAGTGACAACAATATGGTTTTCTTTGTGAGATTTGAATGTCTGGATTAGGTCACTTCACTCTTTTATAGCTTTAACCAGCTTCAACTTGTACCGTGGTGACACGCATCTGCTGACTCGATGGATCAGTGCATTAAGCTTCAGGCTGACTGGTGGGCCATGCTTGAAAGACTTTTGGCATGTGCTGGTGCCTGCATTTTTCACCCTTGACTGAAAGCATATGCTTCATACAATTGAGACAGTGTTAGCATGTGGGTCTCAGGCAGCCTCCTACACATCTGGCAGAGCCTGGCCCTTCTTCCAGGTGAATCATCCCTCCTGGGAGGGTGGCTTGCAGCACTGTGGCATCTGCAGAGTGGCAGGAAGTGTCTGAATTCATCTGAGAGTGATTTTTATCTTCACATGCTTTTCCAATTTCATCAGGCCCCTCATGCTACATTCCAAGTGACATGATTAAACCTGCCAAAGACAAAGGGAGGCTGATTGATAAAAATTATCTCTGACCCTTCACAATCTGTCATAGCTTAAGATAGTAGTAATAATAGTAGTAATGATGGAATGAAATAAGTGTTATGCAAAGGAAGTTATTATTGTTTGAATAATATTCTGTAAAGCAGGATTACTTCCTTGCTTTTTGTTTCCCTTTTATCAGCCAAATTAACTTGTCATCAGCATAACAGAAGAATGGACTGCATAGGATTATAAACTTTACATTGACTTTAAGTGGCACTTTACTGTGATTTCTGTTGTCTTGGTTTTATTTTAACATTTAAGTTTGAAGAAACAATAAAGATGCAGACCAACACTAAAGGATCAGTTTTCACAGTGGAGGTCAGACATTTAGGCAGAGGTGTTTTTTAACAAGGAGTGTATGGATCTATTTTTCTCAATATGAAAAGAAAGTCTTTGAAGGAAGGTTCTAAACATAACTGGTACTACACAGCAAATAGAATATTTTATAAGCACAGAACATAAAAATATTTTTATTCTTCTGTACTAGACCAGGCACTTGGGTTACATTTCCTTCCAACCAAGCATCTGGACTGATACAGATGATCTGTAAGAAAGGAGATTAACTCTTTGTACCCTGAGATGTGTTACAGATCTGTTGCATTTGCTGCCATTTCACTATTGCCAGCAACAAAAAGTTCTTATAGAAATATCGTCAGTTTCTTGTCTTCTTTAGAAACTACCCTTTATTTTGCCAGAGGAAAATGAAAAATACTTAGGCTAAAAAGCATGTAGCTGTTTTGAAGTACAAAAACTGGCACATCTGTGTAAGTTACAGTGCAAAGGCAACTATACAAATTTAGTTCTTGGTTACTGTAGTGTTAATGACGGGTAATTCTGTTGATTTCATTTGAGTTATTCTGAATTAATGTATCTAGTGAGGGCAGAATCTGACCCACTCGACTTTGATGTGTGCTCTGCTCTGTCAGGAGCTGTGAGGTTCTTTTGAACAGATGCCTGTGTTCCGCAGATACACGGGGTCATTAAAAAGATCAAGATGACCAAGGCTGAGACGTTTGGATGGTTGCAGACAGCTGCACTTTACCTCTGCTGGCTACATGGGATGGATTCTCCATGAATTTTCCATCTGAGGTTAGGTGTGTGGGAGCATTGTGCATGCTGACCACTGCCAAGCCCCAGCCCCATGTCTGGCTGTACAAATCTGGGTGAAGATTACAAGTTATGGCTCTTCCTGAGAAAGTGGTAGGTTCCTCTGTGTCATGTAGAAGGAAATCCATGCAGGGCTTTTGCTAGACAGGCTATGAGAAAGTTGCAGGGCTTTTCCCAGAGACACAAGGTAGCAAATAAATAGTTGCTGAGTGTGTTGTTTCTGTACTTAACACAGGTTTGGTGTTTACTGTGTTCTGTAAGTACAGGACTTTGCAGTTTACTGCTACCACAGCAAAGCAGCTGGTCACCAAGTAGCTGAGTCAATGATAACCTGAAAGGCTTCCTTCCAGATATTTTTATGGAGGAGTTAAAATTGCACAGGTTTCTAAGATATCCTCAAATGATTGCAATGAATACCAGCTATTAACTTAATCTGATGGTCATACCTTGCTAAAACCCAAAGGTTTAATTTTACCTGTTCTGTGTTGTTTTCATGCCGTTTTATCTCTATACTGCTGTAATAGGTACTTTATTTCAGTGTATGCTTCAGTGGATTGTAGATTCAGTGTGCATTTGTTCATTTTGTGATTTTTTTTTTTCTTTCTTTCAAAGCCTACTGGAGATAAAAATAATGATGTTACTGCTTATATACAAGTAGGTATGTAAGTAGAATGGCATCATCCAGCATAGTAAATATGGGGTTTGTTTCTCAATGCAAATAAAGTTCTGCAGCTAAATTTAGCTCAAAATGTTGAATGCCTGAAAGGAGAGCAGAATAAAACTGTACTTCACTGTTTGAATACTAAAGCACAATCTGCCTCTTTTTTTTTTCCAGAAGTCATTACACACTTGGGATCTTTCCCAAACATGTTTCTGATTCATGAGCTCTGTTGGTGAAGGCATTGGGATGAAGAGCAGGGCTAGATGCAGCCATCATTTGGATATGGGTTGGCAGAGCTACTGAGCTGCGACTTTTCCACATGAGCCAAACACAAGCAATGCCCTCAGCAGTGCTGCTGGGTGGGAGGAAAGGCTGTTGTGCTTTCCCCCAGAAAATCCATTCCAGCTGAACAGTTAACAGCCCAGTGATGAAACTGGGCCACATTTAAAGCATTAAAGGTAGAGTCCTGTGGCAGGGCAGCTAAACAGGCTCTCATTTGGACCTGTATGGTTTTCCAGAAGACAAGGAGAAGGACAAAGTTGGCTGACTCTTGATCCTTCTCATGGAAAGCCTCTTTCATTAAGTAGCTGCTGATAGGAAGTGTCATTTGGCAGTTATAAGGGCTGGCAGTTGCAGATGGGTCTCTGCAAAGGCTGTAGGCCAGAGGGAACCCAGGAGGGGATGCAGGTGGAGGCATGCTGAGGCAAAGCCTGACAGGACAGCACTCGGCAGTCAGACCCAAGTGCCACGTGCCTGTCATGTCCACTCTGCAGCCAGGCAGGTAAAACCGTCTGATCTTTAGAAATGCTGCAGTGACTTGTACATATGGCAAAGTAGTCATTGCCTTTTTTCCCCCCACCAGTTATGGTGCAGGGGATTTTTTTAATGAGTCAGTATTTCTTGCCAGTCAGCATTTAGCAGCTTACACAAGAATGTAAAGACATACAAGCACCGTGCTTCTTGCATTCATTCAACAGTAATTCTCTATGAGATAATTGTAGTAAGTCATAAAGAATATAGTCCTTTGTGGCAGAATTGTTCTGTACCTGTACTAAAAGAAGTGGAACTTCTTTTTCCTCTGAAAACAAATAGAGTTGTTACAGAATTCCTGTTTCCGGTGTTCCTGACCTGGCTTCTGTTTTTTTGGTCTTGTGCTCAAACTTGGAATCTCCATTATACAACTTGAAGGCTTTCCTTCATTTCTTGTATGCTCTAAGATTATCAAGGTAATGTATTTTAGATCAGGAAAGGTTGGGATATATACAGTTGTTCATATACATTCATGTGTGTAAATTTAGATGTCCAACACTACATGCTATTAACAATGAATGTGTGCTTCTTTTTCTTATTCAGTTGCACTGGTTGAGAAATGCGTGTTTGTGAAGTGACACTGCATGTGTAATTGTGAGGTAATGGAGCAAAATGTAACATTCATGCTGTATTTCTTGGCATTTGCATTTAATTGTAACCATAACAATGAATTGATTAATTTGCTAAGTGCAAGGACTGTGTTAAAAGTTACTCCCCTGTGTCTCTGAGTGCCTTTGCCACTACGCAACAGTCTTTTTTCCAGCTTGTGTTCTCCTAGTCTGGTAAAAAGGTCTGACAAATAGGTGCTGGGTGTGTGTGTGCATGCATGCACATGTGCATGTGTTTATTTTACTCTCATTTAGAGCCATTAAGAACTTGATCCCATAAGGTTCTGAGCATTTTTATTTCCTGACGGCTTTTCAGGGAGAACACCTTGTAGAAGGCATTTGGCCTTGATGATAACACTCATTGCAGAAGGAAAAAAAAAAGTGGGGAGGATGAGAGTAGGGAGGAAGATGGGACAGAGTGAGTAAAGGATCGTGACCAAAAGCACTGAATCCACCATGTTCTTTCTGCCTGCCTGGTGTGTTTGCTGCCATTAGATTCATGGCAGCCAACCAGCTTGGAGACAGGACTTTACACCGGTTAATAGGTGTGCACGGCTTTTATCTGCCACTGCCCTCTACTGAATAGAATACGAGAGATGATTTTTCAGATATGTTTCTGTAATAATTTCAGTCTTGAGGCGTCTGAGACTCTATTAGAACAGACAGTAGAGGTCCTGTACTGCTGGACATCTTTAATTTTTCATAGGAAGTGATGCACAGCCTTCTGTCATGTAATGCAAAGGTGTGGAGCTTGGAGAAAACACTCCTAATGTTCACATCGCAACACCATTTAAACCCCTTATATCCTGTGATGTAGAATTAATAGCTCTCAAGTCAATGCATGCAATGTATGCCTAGCTTTAGGAATGTCACCAACTCTTGTTACATAAAAAAAAAACAAAACAAAGCACTAGGCAGCCTGTAAGTAGAACAGAATTTGATTTTCATGTAATGTTCCAGTTTGTAAGAAATTATTTGAATAAATTAAAAAGAGCAGCGGTTTTAGCTTTTCATTTCTTTGCTTTAGATAGTTCAAGGCAAAAACTGTATTTGTGGTTTTTTAACCTCTGACATGGAACAAAATAGTGACTGAAGCTAAATGTCATTCAGACTTCTCTCAATTACTGGGGAAAAACTCTTTCAGGCTGTCTCACTATTTCATCAGCTTTCCCTTTAACTAAAGCAAGGGACACAGTTTCTTGGTGAAACAACAGAAAGCAGTAAGAGCTTAACAGGGCCCTCCAGGTAACATGAAAGAGTGCCTCAGTCATCCTCTGTCTTGTTACTCTAAACACCAACTGCATTGTCTCGAGTCGTTTTCCCTTGCGGGAACACTTAGCCTTACCAAACACAGCTCAGCCTTACAGGTACATTCCCACCAATTAAAGAGGAGGGGTTCCTCACAAGTGCTGCCAATGCACCCACCTAGCTTGAGCGAGGATTGCCAAGTACAACAAACAGTGCCAAAGCGTGTGGTGGTTTTGGGCTCTGCTCCAACGGGGACCAAGATGAGACACTCAGTCACAACTTAGCCTTTACATAAAGCCAAATCTTTGTGTATTCCCCTGGATTATACTTGGAGCCATCTTCATAATGTAAGGTATTCCCGGGCGGCTTCTGGCCTCATCTGCTGGCAGAGCTCCAGTCTGGGAGAGACTGGGCAGTGGTGCATGCTTTGGGTTGAGGCTTAGTTTGGGGCTTACCAGTTAGGTTGGCAAGTCTGGTTTGTGGCTATCAAAATTGAGATTCTCTCAAGGTTTTCAGCTGTGAAGCATATGAATTTGGGGCCTTGCAAAACACCAGCCTCCCAGAAGAGAGAAAATAGGTACCTTCCAGTCTTGGATCTAACAAAGAACTGAGGGTGGGGTTTGGATGAAGGTTCCTATCTGTGTTCTCTGTTTAGTTTCAGCATTGTGGTTTTGGACCATCAGTAGTGGTAACATACAAATGATTTTTCACTCTGAAGAGCACAGTAAAATGCTATTATACTTGTTAATCTTCTTTTTTATATCTTGCCAAGTGAGGACTGCTACACTGCAGCTGGCATAGTGGAGGTGCCTGTGTTTTTGCCACTCTTTGTTCACGGGGGAATGAGGACAGTTTTCTGTACACAGTATTCTGCCTTTCCCTTAAAACATCTGAGTCACATAGCTGTTTCCCAGTTAAATCACAGACTCAATCTCACTGCACATTAAATTGTGTTATGCAACACAGGCTGGCAAACTTGTCCACTGATACAAACTGCACAGAGGAATCTGAAGATGGACAAAATCCCATTTCTTTCAAGTGTTTACTCTTCTTTTTGTCAGTGACACTTCCATATAAGCCCTTGCCTTGATTTGCAAGAGGTTTGGTTACAGTAGGCTGTACCAAAGACTGCTTTAAAAATCTCCTTAAACCTCTGTAACAGAGCCCAGAGTAAAAGATGTTCTCATGTGCACACCATGACACCTCGGGCTGCCACAGCTGTGAACCTGCCTTGCCAGGCCTCTCTCAGTGCTGCTGCCACTGCATTTAGACCCCCAACAAAGAGGAAGGCAGTGGGTGCTTTCCAGTGCTGCTGCCTCTCCCTCCTTTGCTGGCAGAGGCCACGTGGCCTGGTTTACATTGGCAGAAGCCAGCATAGCTCAGGGATGAATTTAGCCCTTGGCACTCCTAAGAGAGCTGACTCAGATGGTTGCGCTTGAAAACTACAAGCTGGTCTCTTATTTAATTCTCATGAATGTCCAGATTTTATTATTTTTAATTTTACTTCTTGTAAAGCTGCTTTTGTGTTTAGTGGGACAGCCTTGCTGTTTGACTCCCTGGACTGTCCTGGAGTTATTACAAGAATAGAGTAGTAATAGTTTTCACCTATATGGCACCTTATCCCAAAGGATCTCAAGTTCTTCACAAAAAATAAATCCAACCTGATTAGTGGGCCAGATGATAGGTAATATCCATTATTTTTTATATGAGAAAAGGAAAGTATGGAAATTTTAAGTGGTGTGCTCAAAGTGCATAGCAGGTAATTTCAGAACTAAGATAGAAAGTAAATACTACAATTCCTTCCTCTGAAATCTGTGGCCAAAAGGATGACCTCTGGGTTTCTTTTCTTCTGCCAGCTGCTTCTGTGAATCACATTAAGGCACAACTAGATCAGTTTGTGCCTAGTACTTCTTTTGAAATTGATTGATTATCTCTGAATTTCAGCTCATATTCTGAATTGAGTGTCCTTCTCATCTTTGCTTTGAGGGGGAAAGCTTGAAAATATGTCCTGAGTACAGATTTGGAAGGTATGGTAGTTTCCATAGCAGCAATTTGTAGGCAGTAGCTCTGGAACATACCTGCACTGCTCAGTGTGCTGCTGGCAGTGTCCAGTGCTACTGAGGGCTTGATCCAGGAAATCCAGCAGTGGGAAGAAGCAGTCGGAATTCAGCCAGCCTGTCTGAACAGATACCCTGTATCTGCTGTGCATTTGTTAGTCCAGGGTCTCAGAAAGGACAAAGGAACCCCTGCTGACAAATCTACAGCTAGAAATGGATCCTCAGTTAAGTATCAAATACCCATAAGTATCAGCTTGGGAAGACTTGTGCTGTCCCAAGTAGGTGCCAGGGTCATATTGTATGCATGTTTTGGGAGGATTATACATTACATGTTAGGAGGCGTCTTTTCAGCAACCAAATGTTATCTATGCCTGGGTCTCCACAGAAACAGAGACTCCTTGCACCGTTTCTGCTCACTTGCAGTTTTGCAGCATGCAGCACATTCCTTAGATTTTGAGGCCGAAAAACTGGAGTTTGTCTTTCATGTTGTGTGAATTCTTTGGCTTTGGAGAGAACTCTAGACAAAGACAGGAGGAAATAGAGTTTTACTTCAGAAATAAAATTCTGCTGTCCTTGTTGCTGTTTCCCTATGAAACTGCGTCCTGCCAACTCTGCGTCTGACGCACAATTTATATCGGAAGCAGAATTGGTTGGGGCAAGTTTGTGACTGTAGCTGGCATTTCTGTCATGCCATGTGCTGAATGCACAGCCTCTCCCTGCATCCCGGGTGTCTGAACACATTAGGAACATTGAGGGGAGGCGGGCCTTGGCAGTGAGTGCCAGACGGGGAAAGCCACAGGCACACAACTGCACAGCCTCAGTGAGCAGAGTTCCGTGTTGTTCCTGTTGGAGGACACCTTGTTGAAACTGGGTGGGCATGCCTGAGAGAGCTATTGGCTAATACAGTCTGTGAGTTAAGTCTAGCAAATAATGTGAGATTTCTGTGAAGCTATAAAAGTTTTTGTCTAAATTGGTCTTGCATGCAACATGCAAGCAGACCAACTTCTTTAAAAAATCCTAACAGAGGAAACTGAAATCACTGGATTAGTTTGCAGTGTAGGGACTCCATTAATTGTTCTAATAACAGTTGACTGAAGAATTACCCTGCTATTCAGTAGTGCCTGGGTTTGTTTCTTAATCCAATCACCTCATGACTGCTCTCTAAGCTTTCCCCTTCCTTTTCTATTCTCAACATGCAATTAAAGTTAAATTCTCCTGTATTATTACTGTAAATAACATGGAAGTAAGGGAAGAACATACTTTTCAAATATTACTGCTTTGCTCGCTCCTGTTAGCCAAACTGTATTGCTTTGATAATTTAGTTGACTTCATAGAACTTATGACAGCACATGGTTTTTCCCCTTACTAGTGGAAAAGGTAAATATTCAGTAATGAATAGATCTAATTGTGTTTGTCCCTGACATAAGGATGGGGTTTGCTCTTGCTTTAAATAGCCATGCACATCTCTTTGTTACACTTACTGAAAAAGATGCAAACAGGTTTGGGGAAGTTGCTAAGCTACAGAAATCTTTCCTTTCTGGAAGTTTCCAGGTTTCTGCCACAATTATTTCTCAGTATTAAATATAGTATATAATATAAAAGTCCAGATTAATTGGGGGTAAAAAGGTGCTTTCAAAACAAAGTTTCCATTCAAGCTAAGTGATTAATTCCAACTTTTCAATAAGGCTGTCTAATGTCATACTGCTAAAACATTTGGTTTAGACTAAGTTCCACTAAAACTCTTGCATTTTAGAAAGTTTTTGATACTTCTGTGACCCACTTTAGAAACTTACTGAAAAGTTTCTGTAATTCCAAATTACAGAATTTTATTGCTCATGAAGTTTGAACAAATGACAGTAGCTGGATCCTAGGCAGGCCATGCTGCCAAACTGCATAAATGTCTTCTGAGCCCAATAAGCCGTGACTTGGACCTCTGTGGGCTTTGGAGCACGCTCTTTATGTGTCTTCATTCAGGGCAGCAAAGCCTTTGCAAACTTCTGAATGGGGTTCTGTAAAGATAGCTGTACACCACGAAGCTGGCCAGATGCTGTGATTTTTGTGATGAGGGTAAATATCTGGGATGAATTAAGGTGGATTAGCCAAACTACCTTTATACAATTGCCAAGCTTTCAAAAGTGAAAGGCTGCCACTAAGCCACAAGACCCTTACCACAAGCAGCACCATGCTACTGTAACTGTTATTTAAATGATTGCAGTGGGAGGTATGTCTTAATAACAGTATTAGTACAGAGTTGCTTAATGACTTCACATGCAAATAGATAATTAAACCATTAAAAGCTATAGAACTGAGAACCATGTCCCCAGCGAGCTTTGAACTTCGAATTGTCTGTCTTCTTAATGGACCGTGAAAGCCAAGCCTGCATCTGAATCACAATGTGAAGTGGAAAGAACCATGGAGAATATGGATCTAGATTTTAACTTGAGCCATTCTCCTTATTAGTCAGGGTTTTGAATTACCTGCTTTGCAAATATACCTATAGATGTTTACACAAGAACAACATATTTCTATCAAGTCTTGCACTATGAAGGGGCTTCTGTTTTTATCTTTGCTTTCATGGGAGAATAATATGGGGTTTAATGGGAAGATACTGAGAGGGAGAATTCTAGTGGATTTCTACTTCTGGATTTATGGGCACAAGATTTCTAATACTGCAGAGTTTTTTGTAGTTTTTATGTTAGCTGCATTTGTATTCTGAAACTGGCCCACTGGAAGGAAAGGTGGGGGTGTCTGTGTGTGTGACACTGAGAATGGGAAAAGGTGGAGACTTTAGTGAGGTCCCCAGTACGCCCTGGAACTTCAGACATATGTCATACTTTTTTATATTAAAGAACCCAAATAGCAACGAGAATGGCAAATGGCATGAATCTCAGATTGCAAGTTTTGCAGTACTAGGGATTTTGTAAGAAAACAAAAGCCACAGCTTTGGTCATGTTGTTGGAACAGTTATTATTTAATGCACATTTCTGTTCTAGTATATGCATGCATCTTTTTTTGCAGGCTAAAATTGAGCATTTTGATACAAAGCTTTAGCAGACCACAGTGTTTGTAAGATTAAAAGACAAGGTCACCAGGCCACACAGCATCTTCAGTTTCACCTTCTGAAAATAGGTGAAGATATTAAAAAGTTGTAGGAGAGTTTTAATAAGTAAATTTTACTTCTGTAGCAAGACCTTTATTTCTTGTTGCTTCTTTTTGTTAGATATTTCAGTTTTCAAATAACATTTTTTTAAAAAAGCATCTGAAAAGGACCTTTGCCTGTAGCAGGAAGCATAATCTCCCCATTTCTCTCTTTCTGTCTCCTTCTCTCTCTCATTATATGCTGGCATGAACACTCTGACATTGCTAATTGCCTCCACATTACACTGGCTGAATTCCAACAGTAGTGGCATAAAAATTAATGAACAAGACAGAGCTCACACATAAGGAACATATGGTGCAATAGCAGTCAATTGCATTCGAGTTTAAAATAATGTCTTGAGAGAATCATGATCAAAGCATTTTCACAAAATGAAAAGGGCCAGATTCTACTTGTGCTTTGTATCTATGCTACCTCACTGTCCTCACTGTGAGTGTGAATGTGGACAAGAAGATTCCCCAAACTGTAAATAGAGAATGCCAAAAAAGTTGTTTCATTTGCAAATGTAGTAGGAATTTCCCCCACTATTCTTTGTGTGAAAAATAGTGTGAGTTAGTTTTCTGCTGGGGAGCAAAGCTAGGGAAAAAATGTTCTTTGAAACAGAGAGAATTCTTCCAAGATGTTATTGCTGTCTCTGCTAACAGTGCCTTCACAGTGCAAGCTATGCAGTTTACAGAAAGGTGACACAGTTATTTCCCATTATCCTAAAATGTGCAATTTAAAGTTAACACAAGTTAGTTTTATCTGTGTATATGCTTCTTGCAAAATCCAGATTTCAGGGCAATTAAGATAGTGTTAAAACAAGGTACTCTCAATATTCTTTCAAGTTAAAAGCTTGCTTAAGATTAATGTTAAATTTCAGGTTTTATTCTCTTGCCAAAGTACATGGTAGGTAACCTCTTGTTAACATTAATGGGAGTTAAATATTTGCACTCAGAGGAAAATAGACCCCAGATACGATACAAACTGCTTATATTACATAATATAAATAAGCACTGCTTGTTTAATAGCTTTTACTGCCTTATTGTGGAACAAACTGTTACAATAGTATTGCAAGGTCTTGCAATATAAATTATTGATTTTTATTATGCTGGTGATTTCCTATCATGTTCTTTGTCTCGTGAGATTTGAACACCAACTTTAACTTATATGGGACGAGTCTGACAAGAGTTTAATGAATGAATCACTGTATCAGTGCAGAGTTCATATACATGGAAAGGAGCTTTGTGTCACTTCAGTGCATATTTCCACAGCCAGATGAGGTACTTCAGCCCATTCCCCAGGTTAGAGCAGCCTGGGTGTTGCCCAAACTGAAATGTGGCTGCAGATGGCCCCGCTGGGTCATTACAGCCACTGGAGAGAGCTGGAATGTAGAAATGCTCAAGCCAGTCCCCAGTATGCCTCCTGCTACTCTGCAGGAATTTCCTTGGGGCTAACTTACACTGGCTCATAGCCATTTCTACTTTAACTCCTAGCAGGATAAAGAAGAGTTAGGACAGTTTATTGGGGCACTGGGAATGAATGGCAGACAGTTCTTTACCTGTTTGGATATGAGTCTTACCTGTATTTGAATTTTTCTCTGCTACTTAAAGAAAGTGTTTCTCAAAGAATTACTGAGCTATCCTTTTGGTAATCTAATCCTGAAGCAGGAATTGCTTCTCATCTGGACTCTCAGATTATGACATCATGTTGATTTCAGTTGTACATTTATTTACTTATTTTAAGGTTAAATAAGAAGGTTAAATAAAATAGTTGATTTTAAATTTTGAGACTAGTTTTGGGTTTTGCTTAAGACACATTGCAAATTATATTTTAAAGGAAAAATCGTGCAATAGCTGAGAGCTGAGTTCAGTGCAATATAGCGGCTTCAGCATTTACAATGCAATTAGGTGCTATTCACCTGCAATTAATGGGCCAAATAATACTCCCACTTACTATTTGAATAGGAGATAACTGATATGAATAGCAGATAACTAAGATTGAGACTTATGGAAATGCCCTGTTCTGTAGAGATGCAACAGGGAAAGAAAAGCACCTGTTGAGTTGCTGTTTCTGCTGCTCTTACCCCAAGCTGATTTTGGCCCACAGTGTCTTGGTCTATACATGAGGAAGCAGCCTCTCCCTCTTCTCTCTCTTTTCATAAAAAGAAGGCAAAGACTACCAGATGGCATGTGTTAGAGCTTTTCCTTCTAGCACAGAATTTATTTCCAAGATGTAGAATTGTGAGGATTCCTTCAGTCATCCCCCCAGAGTCACAGGTTTGGTATCTCGCCAATGGCATGTAATACACTTCCTGGCATGCTGTAGGAGAAGTAAAATTAGTTCAGAACTTCACTTTACTGTTGCGGCTTTTTTTTCCTGTGCTATT
The DNA here is from genome assembly GCA_013397075.1 of Rhabdornis inornatus. NCBI lineage: Eukaryota > Metazoa > Chordata > Aves > Passeriformes > Rhabdornithidae > Rhabdornis > Rhabdornis inornatus. The sequence goes on along the minus strand of VWZS01006051.1, from coordinate 16,782 downwards.
TGAACATGCCTGGAAAAGGATCAGTGTTTAAGGTGTATTAACCATTTCGTTTCTGAGTGGGCCATATCCTCTCAGCCTGATTGTAGACTTGGACAGTTGTCAAAATCTATGAACGCTGAGTCTTGTTGCTTAATACCACATGCAAGTATCTCTCATGCTTTGTTCTATTTCCTTGGTATGGACTAAAACATTGAGAGATAACTGGAAGTGACTTCTAAAAAATCCTTCATTTATGTAGCTTTTCTTACAAAAATATTACTAGTAAAATTTATTTTTCAGGAATTGGGACTTCCAGATGTGGTTTCAGGGTTGCTTTTTTAGACAAAAAAGAAAGAAAACAAACTAGAAAATTGAAGTAATTTTCGTAGATTTTTTCCCTTAATGTTTTCAAGTGAATTTAAAGCTGCATGAAAAAGGTCCCCATGAAATAGTTATTACAGCTCAGTGATTATCATACACTAATAGATAAGTTGTTATTATACACTATTAAATATTTCTCTGGTTTTCAAATTTAGGCACAACTTAATAACTGTCAGAAGAAAGTTCATGTCAAGAGACTTCAGCAAAAAACTTAACTTGGGTATTGGGACATCACAACTAAATTCTTTGGCATTTGCTTGCTTTTTTTCCTTTAGACAATTTTTTTAGTTATGTTATTGGTATGAGTATTTGTTTAATATTATGAGAAACTATTTATGATTTTTTTTTTTTGCTATCCCTCTTACACATTCCCTTGTCATTTTATGGTGTGCTGCACTGTTATCTCAAGAACAATACACATCACACTGTATGCATGTAGTTGAGGGCATGTTTATATGAAAAAGGAGATTGTTTCTGTCTTGCTATAATCCATGTTTGTACAATTCTTTCAATGTCTTTTAATTGTTTTGAACTCTAAAATGAAATGACTTCTAGATAAAATGAGCTTTCAGCTCTCTCATTTTGTGACAGATTCCAGAGCATCTCTACCTCAAGGAACGTTTGGTCACCATTTTGCCTTTGTGACCCTTTCTAACCTGTACCACTCAGCAGGCTAGCACTAATGTCAGTACTGTTTACTTGGGCAAGACTGATAGCATCCAGGTGGAGTTTCCAGTCCTTTTTTTTTTTTTTTTATTTTCCCTTCTTTCCTTTTTTTTCCCACTTCTTTTCTTTATACAGCCATGGAATACATACCCTAACCAAAGAGTCAAGCAGCAGAGTGTTTTGCAGATCTACCAGTTTTTTACTTTACAAATTAGTTAACATTGTCATTTTCTTTTGCACAAACACAGGACAAAACCTCCACTCAGTGAGAAATGGCATGGTTTAACTAACTTCAGTGGTGTTATACCACTCTGAGGTGTACTGAGGATCTGGCCTGTAAATCTGAATTTTTCCCTTTATTTGACTTTTCTAAATGCATTTTATTTACACTTTGTGGTCAGCTTGTAGTCCTCACTTCTCACTGAAATACTGACACCAGCACGCTTCATTGAGTTAATCTCTTGTATGCTGGTTTAGTGACACCAGTTACTCAAATGCCTTTTCCCTGCTTTTGTTTCATTATTTCATCTAGATGAACAAGGTTGTTCAAATTAGTATAAATCAGTCCACTTACAGCTTTTGACACTTACAACTTAAGTATTGAACTACTGTCCTTGACAGCTGAAAGTTGCACATTCTCTGAATTTAAGACTGGAATGTAATTCTTGGCAATTAATAATAGATCATTAGAAATACTCTGAAAGCATCCACAACTGAACTGTAAAAGTGCCGTGACTGATCAGAATCCTACTGAGTGCTGCAGCAGCGCCTGTCAGGGAGAGAATATTTAACAGTGAGTGCTTGCCTTCCTCTGCAGCATCAGCTCCTCCAGCCAGCATAAAAGCAGGGTGGGAAAAGTCCCCGGTCATGTCTACAGGGACCAACCTCTGCAAAGAGCTGAAATACCATTAATGTGGCAAACTGTGCCCAGTACTTCTCGTAGTCAAGTACAGGAAGTCCAGTATAACCCCAGTGCTCAGCTGAGGTTACATTTCTTTAATGCACACAGATCAGGAGCCTGCCTCTGGAATGTGGCAGGAGGCTCCATCCTTTGGCTCCAGCTGCAGAACTTGTGATCCTACCTCATCTCCAGATAACAGCTAATGTGGTGACTGTTTTTCCAAACCTTTAACTGGAGCTCCATGTTGATACCTATGTGGATTGTAGATTTGTAGATTGTTGATACCTGTATCATGCATCTACATAATACCATGTAGATACCGGTGGAGGAGATGAACAGATGCAGCCCACTGAATTTTAGAGAGAAGTAGCTGAATTAATTGTTTGTGCATTCAAAAAAACACAGGTGCAAATCCCTAAAGATTAAGCTATGTAAACATGTTTTACTTCCTCCCCTTTGGTCTTGAAAGTGATTTCTTGATTGCAGGAGTGGTGTGCAGCACTCCTTCTTTCTGTGCTCACCTATTTGCACTGCAGCATCTTTGTAACTCTGCAACTGAGGGTTTGTGCACTGATGACCTAATGCTGAGATGTTACAGCTAAACGAAGAACCCCAGAAATACCAATTTGCTGTTCTCCAGTTTTAAACTTAAAGGAAAATGTCTGAATTTGTTTCTGATTAGAATTGCAGAGCTGTTTTACGCATAGGTGAGTCTTTCATTCTCTGTTCTGCATTACCTCGGTGGTTGGTCTGTTTAGAAGTTGAAGTTCCCTGCAATAGGAGAAAAAACTTGTTTATTGTGCCTGTTTTCTTGTGAAAGTGAGTCATGTGCTTTTGTTATATTTATGGCAGTTGACTGAAATGCAAAGCAATAACTCATTTCTAAGGTTTGTAGCATTTGTGGACTTGATATAAAATATCCATCCAAGAAAATAGTCAATATTTAAGTCTCAAACTAAAATTTATTTACCACAAAATAACACTGTCTTGTTATTACTTACTGTGTCTTTGTACAGGCACACAGTCACTCTTGCTGCTTTTATCACTGATAACACACTAGGAGCTAATTTCACGTAAGTTTGAAGGGGAATTTAAACTAAGGAATCTGAAGTTTTATGCTATTATCTTGATCTGGTAGTGTTTTCTTCAGTGTGTGTGGAGGCAAGGGAGAAGGAAGGGAGAAGAGATGATACTTACTGAAGCTAATCTTCCTAGGCCCCATGTATCAACATTTCTGTAGAGTCCTGTGCAGAACTAGGCAGAGTATCTGCTTTAGGCTCCTGCTTTGAAACACCCACAGAAGGAGCCTCTCCCTCTGCCCTGAAGATAGAGGAAGCCTGGACAGAATAAACTTTCAGAATGTCCTCTGCTGATGCTTACTAATTGTTAAAGAAATCAGGAAACTGTTGTCCTAAGAGAAGCTTACTCCAGTTGCACTCATTTGAATGAATGGTTTTCAAAACTTTACCAGCAGTTAAGTAATGGCACAACAGCACAAGGCTGGCTGGCTCTGAAACAGCCCTTAGTGCAATGTGGTCCAAAGTCAGCATTCAGCCCATTAGGCCAAATTCTTTGGAAAACTGTCTGATAAATAGATACAAGTCCAAATGTATTTGAGCTTAAACTTGCACTAAAAATTTTTCGTTTGTTATGTAGCGAACCATTCCAAAAGTTTTGTTGTTGACTGCTGCTGAGTTGAGTTACATTTTCACACATAAAATGGATTCAGACAACGTTTCTGCAAAAGTTAAGTGGTTTTTTGCAATGCTAAAATGGACATTTGCTCAAAAGAGAAGACATGTCTGGTTTCATTGCTACTTCAGAAACTTTAAAAAAGAAAGAAAAAAAAATTTAAATTACACCAATAAAAAGGTCTTGCATCATGCCTAAGGTCATTAGCATCTGGCTTTGGGAAGCTGCCAAAGGGAATGAATTTCAAAGACTGAGACTATTAGCTGAGAGCCTGCCAGTCCCAGGAGGTCTTACCTCAGTCTTAGAGCAAGAGCTTCCTGGCAGATCTTAATAGCTGTGACAGTACTTTGAGTGCAGGGATATCACTTAGGAGTGAGTCTAGAACTACACAAGACTTGGAAGAAACTTTTTTAACATAGTGAATGGCTCCAGGAAGCCACCCGAGCCCAGCAACCGGGCAATGTGCAGGTGTTGCCTGCTCACAGAGGTTCTCTCTGCTCCGGGGGAAAACAGATGCTTTTCTGCACCTGCTCTACTTTCAGCCCAGCTCAGAGGAATGCACTGCATCAATCTTGTACAGAGGTGACCAAGGCAAGGTGAATCGGCAGGGTCTCTTCCCCAGCCATGAGCAGGCAGCTCTAGATGAGCACTGCTGTATATAAACCCTCAAGCCAAGAATAAGCAGTGCATATGTATACCAGGCACTGCTCCTGCTCAGTCCTCCAAATACTTCTCCAGCCAAAAACCCCATTCTCTTCTAGCTAACCTGAAATGAGTCACAGTCAGATTGTTTTGTGAAGTCCCCTGTCTTTTTCATGCGCTGAGGAATGGATCTATGGTTGCACATTATCTGCCTGTTAATGTGACACTGCAGATCAGAATAGGTGCCCATCCCTTCCAGCAGCCTTTAACAGACATAGTAGGGAGGTCAGAGAAATGCAGGCTCTTTTAGGGTACAAACAGCTGCCCAAGGGTGTGCTTTGGAGCACAGACATCCATTTTAAAAAGGGAGTGTGTGTGTGTATATATGTGTGTTTTAGCACATACATAAAACCAAAAAGAGCTTGGGCTGAGGCATCCAGGAAGTGAACTACCAAAAAAACCACAAACAAACCAAAAAACCCATTAAATAAACCCCCCAAATAAATAAATGAAGCAAACCTGCAAGTCAAATGCATCACTGGTGTAATTCTTTTCCTTCAGTGCTTTGTGTCCCTTTTCTAGTGTACTTCTCTACTCAGCGTCAGTTATTGTCCCCAGACATGAAACAGCTGGTGTTCTCACCATGTAACTGATGGAAGTGATGGAAGTATTTCGCTGATGATAAAATGAGTGAGCATATCACAAAGGTTCATCAAAACCTGCTTTGCTTCACTTTCAAGTTCACCCTCCTGTTGTTCTCAACTATTCTTGATAGATCATTGGCAGTCCAGGTGTAATAGAAAGAAGTGCCTAAAATCACTTGCATGGCTATGGAAGTGTACAAACATGAGACATTTGTTCCAATAGCATATTGGGGTTGCAATACATAGGGATGAAATATATCTTCTTCAAATAACCACTGTTGTTCCACAGAGAACTTGTGGTTCATCACTGTTCTACATGAGATCATTGCACAGCAGAATGAATTTTGCAAAATATAGTGCAGGTAACTCTAAAATGGGATGGATTACTGCCTTGCTTTAACGTCACTAATGGTGAACTGGTCTCAGTTCAGTTCCCATATGGATTCATTTTAGTTCTCACATTGCTAAAACTCGTGTCTTTTCTTGGATTTTTTTTTCCTGATAAATGGAATCATGTTCAACAGGATCGGGGAAAGCAAGGATTTGAGTGAACTGTGAAGAGAAAACATGTTTTCTTATAGCTGGCTCTCCAGGGCAAGATTTGGGTGGTAGATGGGACAGGGGTGGGAAAGCACACACTGCCTTCTGGCCCCACAAATGTCTGTGTGATGCCTTTCCTCAACAGCTAAAATAAGACATAATTTTAAATATCTGCTTGTGCTATAATAGGCCCTGTGGATTTTGTTGTATGGGTAGCCAGAGAATTTACTATAAGAAAAATTAAAGAACACACCAAGTATTTAATTTCTATTTGAAATTGCAACAGTTTTTTAATAGAGGTTGTGCTGACAATACCATGGCCTCATTTTAGCATGAGGGATTTCAGAAGAAGATACCACAAAATAGTCAGGCTGAATTTAGTGTTCCTTCCCTCTTCAGGTTTTTGTCTGTGGAATTTTAGTGCTCCTTTAATCAGACGTCACAGAGGCTGGATGCCAGCTGCATCTCCTGTTTGAGGAAGAGACAGTTCAAAAAGAATATTCTCTTAATAATCTGTTGGACAAGGAGCTTATGTTAGACCCATATCTGGGTGAAGAGTTTAATGCAGAAAAATTTATGACAAGCTGGGGGCTTTGGAGCAAAGCATGTGGCCGGACTAATAAAAATGTCTCACGGTTACTGCTGGAGGGCTTGATCCCGCTTCCCTTCAAGCAAGCGACACAAGTCACATTGACTGTGCAAAGGCAGGGTAAAGTCTTTCAGCTTGTGGACACCCTCAGCAGGAGGGGACACCTGTCCCAGCCATTGAAAAAGGCATCAAAAGTAATCCTGAGCTGCCATTAACCCCATGCTGTTCCAGTATGGGCTGTTGCAGGGTGGTAGCCTTTATATCCTATAGGGCAGTGACCATTCGGCTTGTCTCTCTAGGAGCCCCAGGCTCCTTCTTACCACCACTGTACGGTTTATTTTAATACTAGGGCAACATAAAAGAGAAAAGGAGGTTTGTGAAAAGTCACACAAACCGTGTGTGTGTTTAGTATACCTGAAGGCTCGTTACTTCCTTGTGGTAATCCTGCCAGGCGTCCTCCTTCAATCACTTCTGTGTCGGTCTGGCAGTCAGCTTCCTGCAGATATTTTACCCCAAACCACTGCTCCATAAGAGACTTCTGTTTTACACCTGCCACCCTTCTTATGATTGTATGATTTCGCACCTTGTTCTAGCCCTGGCACTCCTCCAAGCAGTTCCCAAATGTGCACTAAAAAGTGGTTGGTCTTGAAACACTTCTCTTTTCCACTTTTCATGCTATGCATACTTCCCTATTATTTTAAACCATGGTATTAATGGAGGGAAAGCCCAGGTAACCAGTCCAGGGCTTCAGAGTTATTAACAGGGCAGCTCTGGTTTCACCCTAAAATAGGCTTGTGCTTGCTCAAGTGCATTTCAGGAAGCATCAGTGATAAAATTTAAGGGACTCAGTAGCCAATATAATACTTAATTCACATCAGCTTTGTGTTTCTTGAATTGCTTCTTTCTGTTGCAACACACAAACATTCCCACAAGCTATTTACTTCCTAAAGTTGCTCGCTGTCTATGGCATCCCAGCCACTTTAACCAAGTCTAGTGTCCAGATCATTCAGATACAGCTTGAGCTGGCAGTTTAGCTCCAGTCTGAACACATTTAAGCTGATAATTTCTAGTATGCAAGTCTGTTAATGCTGCCTAAATACCAGGTAGGAGAGGTTCTGTTTCTTCTATACAGTCTCCTGTCAGAAAGCTGAGACAGGGATTGGCAGAAGAAGGAAAGGGGCTGGAAAGCCTGTAAGCAGAGAAGGGCTCTGTGCTGGAAGTCTGCTCTGTATCCTGGGTTCAGAGGAAGGCAAAGTGGTGAGGAGATGAGAGGAGGGGAACTGCGAAGGCTGCCTGGGCAATGGGGCAAGGCAGCATCGGAAAATAAATGAGAGCTCACGGCAGATGCCAATTCCTCAGCCAGCTATTCTTGGCAATGAATATAAAGCTTAAACCAAGGAAAAGTTATATTTATTTATATATGCATGTGTATGTATAAGCATATATGTATTTTATTTTTAAAAGGTTTCTCTTATTTCCAGGTTTTAAATTATTTCAGACGCTGCCTCTATTGGAGGTGCCACAATAACTCAAAGCTTCACAGAGACAAATCTATTATAGCTTATATCACAGGAATGCCCAGAGGCCTCTTGTAGGGACAAAGCCCCATTGTGTCAGATGTTATGGAAACATCGTGTATATCTCTGATTTATAGTGGATTTTGAATCACCCCTAATAGTTTAATATTTTTTTTCCCATCAGTGAGTTTCGGTTTTCATGCTTTGAAAGGGCTTTTCTAGGTTTGGGCAAAAATTTCTATAGATCACTACAGCTACCTCTGCATACAATTTTTATATGCCACCATTGGCAAATACCAACAGTAGGCAGTAAAACTAGAAATAAGTGATTTGGACGATGTATCACATTGGTAGATTTGTACAGTAACTGTAAAAAGAGTAGGAAAATGAGAATTTTTCTTTTTTTGTGAAGTAATCTTAGAATTGACATGTCCCTTTGCTAGCAAAGTATTTAGACATTCTGTGACCAAAAATTATGGAGGCAGGAGTGTGATGAAAACACTAAAGGATCTTTTTGAAAAACTCAGTGTAACATTTTCGGTTAAGTATTGTCAGTTTTGGTTTTCCCCTGTAATAGCAGGATTTGTCCTAGCTGTTGCTAAGCTGATTTTTTTGGGTATGATAATCTTACAGACACTAGGTTGACTGTACAGTATAAAGTTGTCCTATTGAGCATACCAATAGTAGGACAGTTGCTTGCACAATTTAGCAGCAAACTCTGTGCATAATACTGGAGGCCACTAGGACTGTTAATTTATTTTAACAAGTGTTTCTGTAAAGTTATAGGTCTGACCAGGAATGGTAATTTTATTCAGTGTGTGAACACAGTAATTTTGAGTTTGTTCAGCATAATAAAATAGCATCTGCTATGCACGCATGTTGGAAGACATTTGGACTGTGACTGCATAAAGTGATGGCTTGTGTTAGCCAGAGTTCCAGCATTTTTGTTAATGCCACTCACATCATCAAGGTATATCCAAAGCTACCACCAAGTAGCCAGGCAGCTTTTGCTGCAAGTTGCTCACATATTATCCTTCTGCACTCCATTTCTAAAGTGTTATCTCCCTTGTCCATAGCCAAAAGCTACTAACTTGGAACAAAGTTCAATCAAGACCCAAACATAATGAAGAAGGAGAAATCACAAAAGATGGAGTTAATGGCTCTGGCTACCGCTGTGGATCCTTTTGCCACAGGCTCTGAAAGTCTGGAAAATTAATCAAAGTTCAATCAAGGATGTATGATATTGCGGCTGCTGCTGCAGCAGTGTCTGGTGTCACCTGGGAGCTGTCCATTAAAACAGCTCACTGCAAACCGTCCTGGTATCGATGTGCTATCCCGCTCGGAGGGGGTGGTCAGATGCTACTCCAGGACATTGCTATGCCTTCTGCTTTCACTCCCGGGTAAACTTCAGAAGTTTTACACATATTCTAGACGTAAAAAGAACAGCCACATGTCTGGACTAAGTTAGTAAAAGAGGCAGCTTTGAAGAAATCTACTAATGGAGGATGGGTAATGCTTTCAAGGAAGTTTTCTTGGAATGTCACTGTAAAATAGGAACTGAAATTTTCTCCCAATCAATTAGAAAAGTATGTACATGAGAAGAGAACTGAGAATTAAGGTTTTGGTTAGAGTATAAAGCTTCAAGGAAAGTCTTCAGCAGAGTGGGAGACCTGGCAAATAAGCCTCTCTGACAAGCATTCATTTCATAGAAGTGACAGTACTTTAAGTATGGTTGTTAAACTCAACCATTTGGTCAGAAATTTGTAGCTGATGAGCTTGCAAAAGAATCTTCAGTAGATAAATCAGTAAATTTTTTGCAACAATTCTTCATCCAAAATTTGTTTAAAAAAATACAGACTGTTTGCTTTTTTTTTTTCCTTGCCTGGGAAAAACATGTCCTGTAACTTGTTTGATGTTTATGATTAAAACTTGGCAAGAGTTGTAGGCAGGGAAAATTCATTTTTCATTTTATCAGTCTGCCACTGAGACATGTCCTAGTCATCTCTCTAATACTCTAACACTCCCATGAAACAAAGCAAAATTGCCACCACTGGTATTACTGCTGTGTTACTCATCAGTTATTATATGCCCTGGTTTAAACGGTTAAAAACCACTACCTGGTATTACAGAACAAGAAGGACAGAAAGAAGAGGAGAAAATAAAAAACAAAGCCATAATCAAAAGGAAGGAAGAGGCTGAAGGCTCTGAAAATAAATACAAAGCTCCATAGGGTAGTTGAAGGGTCTCCTGTATTGGTAGGATTCATCATCTTTGGGGAAAAAAAGAACAAAGAACATTACTGTTTCAGGTGTTATATTGCCAACTCTCCTTTCTTTAACCATGTGAATATGACTGGCTACCAGTTTTATGGCAGGCATTTTATTCTGACTTTGACACACCTCTGGCCCAATGTCACACCCTTTGGCCCCAGGGCACAATCGTGGTTCCTGACTGTTCCTCTTATGACAACACCAAGTCTCTGGAATTCTGTCTCAGCCCTTTCAATCAGATAGCATAAACATGTCTGTCTCCCCATTGTATTTCTGCCTGGTTCATCAGAATGCCTTGACTGAAATTACTGGTATTCTTTTGATAAACCATTAGTGTTAGAAAAGGGTTTGAATCTTTTTGTCAATTACTAAATCTTGGTGACAGGCAGAAACTGCCTGTTAAAACTTGTGTTGTAATTTGAGGATTAAATGCTGCACCTCTGAGAAACATCAGTATCAAAACTGATTTGCTGTAAGAGACTTAACGTTGTTAGGAGCTGCAGTCTGAAGGGTAGATTCCTTAAGAACAGAGCTAGCAATTAAATGTTTTAAACTCCTCACAGTATTTGCAAGATTAGAGGGCAGTTGGTAGACTTGTGCAGAAAGGGACATGTGTAGCCAATACAGCACCCACCTTAATCTCTGACAGTGAAAGATTTTAACTCCCATTATTGTTTGGTTATTAGATAAAATTGGAAAATTGCATTTCACTTGCTAGGACCTTTCTCATCTATGGGAAGTTCTCAAAGAGCTCAACTTTGCAAATTCTTATTTTTTGTTAGCACTTACATATAAACCCATCCCAAACTAGACTGATCATGAAACGAAAGATGGGCAGAGCTGCCAGGAACCTTTGGGGGTGTTGTTCTTGCTGCACCATTCCCATCTCACTCTTTATAGCCCTGTCTCTAGCTGGGTGGATATCTTGTTCATGAATATGACATTTTATGTGGAAAAATGATCCAGTCTTTTGCCATCCATTTAGACAGAAGCTGCATGCTTCGTTGTAGGTGCAGATGTTTCGAAAGGTAGAGAATAGAGCCAATAGTTAGCCAGCTTTCTGTCTCAGCCCAGAGTGGGGGGCAGTGGGAGGAAGGAGCAAAAAAGAGTCCTTTAGGGCAGACTCTCCAAAACGATCTAATAAACCTAATTTGGAGATTTCATAAATGCTCTCAGGCCCTAGAATGAAATTGTAAGCATTCAATAGAAAGGAGCAGTTGTGACAGAATTGGGTGTGCCAATTGGGTATGCCACCACTGTGGCATATGTGAATGTGCTTTCATTAGGAGCGATAAAATGCTGTGCTTGTTTGTCATCAAGTGTATGCTAAACGTCTTTTGTTCAGTGAAAAGCTGCATTGAAGGAAAGACACTAAAACACTAGAAAGTGGAAGAGTGGTATAGAGTAATACTTCAAAGTTAATGCTATCAACGTGTTAAGTGGGGCAGTGTATAATTCTAGTGATCCTAAGATACCTCCAAAAAGAGTTACACAAAGAATGGATAATCCAAATTGGAGAATCTAAATACACACTACAGAAATCATTGGAAGTGGGGGAAGGCTTTGGTAGGAGGATCATCAGTAGGACTATCTCAAGTAGTGAATAATAATAAGATATGACATGAACAAATGTACTGAATTGCTCAGAGGAGTCAAACCAAGCCCTTTGGTTTGTTATGTTTGATGGTTTAAAGCTATATGCTTTAATACCCATAGACTAAAAAGGTTTTGGTGTGTGATGCATAATTATGCCACATTGTATAAATATGCTACAGTTAATGCTGAAAGATTTGCCTAGAAAAAAGCTATAACTTAAAACCACCAAACTTTATTAGATGCATAATCAATTTTTTCGGAGGCAAATACACTGTGACATACAGCAACCATTAATAAAAGTTAAAAAGAAACCTACTGTCCAGACCAATCCTAATTGTTAATTGCAGTTTCTTGATCTTAGTCAGTGGAGAGGCAGCATTTCACAGGGATGGGTCAGTGGTACTGGTGTTGATGTGCCTCTGGGTTTGCCATACAGATTATTTTAAATGTTAGCATTTTGTAATGACTTCACTACTGTTTTGGGCTACAAAAAAGTAATGCAATGAACAGTTAGATGAAAATTAGTGCTGAAGCAGGGGTGCAAATGGAGAGAGTATTCAATAAAGTTAGTTTGCTGGGTTGAATTATTTAATTTCCCTAAAGGGGATGTAAGCAGCAAGATGGGGTAAACATTTAAACTGGTTAAATTGTTAGCAGAAAACAATTTTGGACACTTTATAGCTTAGGCTACCTTACAGAATCAGCCTCTGTGGAAATACTGAACAAGAAATTTGAGTTTCTCTGTTGCTTAGTGAGAACTGGAGTGCCCTGTCCTTCCACACATCTTAGGAAACTTTATCAAGTACTTTATGCTTTTAGCAGGCCTGTTTGTAGTTTGACTTGTACTCAAAACCTGTGCTGCAGCACACTAAGTTTAAATCTCTTTTCATCTTCATGTGCGTATGGGTTTGTTAGATTTTAAAAAACATTGAGCTTGCAAGTTGTTTGAAACCCACAACTGTCTTTATGTCTTGCTGATAAGGTATCAGTTCTCCTCATTTTCAAAGTCTGTTCCTCCTTTCCCCTCCTACTTCCCCAAAATCTTGTCCCTGTAGTCCTGGACAGCAATTCCTGCTCCTGTTGGCTTTTCTCCCTGAAAGGTGACCAAGGTCCCAGTGGTAGGATCATGGGGCTGACCATTGCTTCACATTTCTTCTGAGAAATGTTTAATCCACACGTCTCTCCGAGGCAAGTGAGCAAAGCATTAAATTAGTGCAAAGACCTTTGCCAGCACTGATTTAAGTAAGAGGGATGTAGTGTATTATGTGATTGGAATTTAGGCCAAGCAGGCCGGACATGGAGGTTAACGCTGTTGTGCAGCGAACTCTGGGAGGAACAGCATGAGGCAGCTGCATGTGGTTGGGGAATTTAGAATTTACATGCCCATTTGCCTAGAGAACGCAGTGGCAGAACAAACCTACTCCCAGGGTTTAGTCAGTGCTTGGCTATTTTCCTGATACTCTATTTAGAATTATTTTTTTGGTTCAAACACCAAAATTCAGGTCATGATTTAAATTTAAGAGTCAGGAGAAATCTTTTCTTGGGGATTCTATTGCACTTTGTGCTGTATGACTCAATTTTGTTCGTAGTGATTCCCTACAGTTAATACCCATTTTTAAAGTACTCTAGATAATAAAGTCAGAGCAGCAGCTTTTTGTTTATAGTCAGTTCCATCTGTTGGAACTCTTCTCAAAACCATGAACACTCTTGCATTTGGTCAAGAAGTTTTAGCACTTCACAATCTGCCCTACATCCCCCTACATTCATGCTGCTCTGAGCACGCAGGCTGGGACATGGAGAAGAAGGAACAGGCTGGGGCAGGTGGGAGGAGAAAGCTGCTTTCCTTGGGATGCATTGTTACACTGTGATATTAGGTATTTGTTATGATATAGGTGGAGTTTGGAGCTGGAGACCCTTTTCCTTTGCCCTCAGTACTGTCCCTGAGAAGAACATAATGAGGGGCTATAGCTGCCTCAAAGAGCTTACAATTTACATAGATTAAAAAAAAAAAAAAAAAAAAACAAACAGAAAAAAACCACCAAAAACCAGAAGCAAGGAAATATAAATCAATTTAAATAACTTGCCTGAGGTCAAATAGCAATTCAGTGGCAGAGGCCCAAGTGAAGTCCAGGACCTCTGTCTCAAGGCTGGTGCCCTGTCCCAATATCTGTTTCTTTTCACAAGAAGCTGGTTTTCTAGGAAGCTGGAAGAAGCTTTAGGGAAGTCACCCTCTGCTTTCCCTTTTGGTCATTCTTAAGATATGTCTTAGTAACTGCTCTGTACAAGCAAGCTTGAACCGTGGATCAGCTGAAATTACTAAAAACACTGTTAACGTACCAGTATTCCTTTAGAAGCTGACCTGCAGATAGAAATCATGCCTTGCACATATCACATCATGCTAGGGACCATTGGATTCTGCTAAAAGGTGCATATGTAGTAAAACACTGAAAAATTGCTAATCAGAAATAGTGAACAATTTAAAAAGAGCATGAATATACTCCCATTAAATATTCATTGGAAAAGCTTGAATAATGAAAACAATGCTTAAAATAAAAGACTGTTAGTAGATAATTAATTAAGAAAACAGTAAATTGGTCCTAAATTGTCTGCTATGGATAGCTAGCCTATTTAATAAGGATTATCATCTTCCAGGCAAATGGCAGATAGCTAGTAAATAGATTTTTCCTGGGAACTCGCTAGGGGGGAGAGCAGCTCTCCACACAGCTAAGTTTTAGTCACTTATCATTTTGAAGTCAATTCAGAGCTTCTGGCAGTTTATGTAATCTTAAGCCACTCTTCTCACCTTTGTTGCAGAATTCTCAATCATGTTGAGTCCTTTTTAGTTAACATCACTGCTTATTTCATTAAGAAGGAAATACAATTTTAGTAACAAGGTGTGCCTTTGGCTTTGAGTTAACATCTTGAGAGAACAGCTAGGTTTTGTGCCCATCACAGAGCAGATGATTTTAAAGCACTGCTGTTAGGAATCAGTTCAAATAGAACGTTTTTGGTTGTGCCTTCTTGGGCACTTTTTCACACAGTTTATGAGACCGGTGGTAATCCACATGTCCTGCCTTGTGTCCCCAGTAGAGAAGAGCCTGGGGCATCTTGTAGTCCCCAGAGGTGGCACTAGAGCCTCCACGTGGTGCTCTGTTGGGAATGGACCAAATCACCACTGGTGGCTGACTCTTGCCACACTTGAGTGTTTTTGCCAGAAGGATCTGGCAGCCCATTCTAGGAAACTCCATCTCCCTTTCTGTTTTTCCATCTTATTCAATAGCTTAGCAGGAGAAACAAGGTACAGAGTGGAGAAACCTAAGGATTTAGGAAAACATATGCTTCCTGTCATGCTCTGTAGGACCAGATTCTGGGATCACGTTGGCCTTATCCTGGTCTGATTCCAATTACTGCCACGCATTTAACATTAACTCTACACCAGTATTTAGCTAAATGTAAATTAGGTTCTCCGTAAGCCTTGTGCACTTATCTAGTGAATAGTAAACAGGATTAGTAGAAGACAACTAATAAACCAACAATAATAATGTGTTAGCTGTCTTCTCCCTACAGCCATCTTATTTCCTACTGCCTTTCCTATGGGATTACGGGTATTCATCTGGTCAGATGTCCTGGTATGTTCCTACAGGGGTTCCCTCTGAGTTCGCTGCAACTTGCTGATGTCTCTCTCTGGTTTACTACAGTGTATTCGTGAGTTATGAGAGTGCAAAGAAATTATCTACAGGAGTTAAAAGGAGAGGAGAAGTATTTTGTCCTGGGGGGTTGTTTTGGTTTTTTAAATAGGTGAGAAAGGACTATGACAAAAATCCTGCTCTAGCTCATGAATGCAACCCAACACCTGAATAACTAAAACCAGATTTTGGCCCAATTACTAGAAAGTAATTCTTCTCCTGTCTTTATGACCTGTACTGCTGTTAATAGGAAGCTTCAACTTCATAAAAAGGAATAAAATTCAGCCCTAACTCGAAAGTCAGTTGATAAGGGGAAATGTTTTAACTTTAAAGAATACACACCCCACTCACTGAACCTTTGAGACCCGCAAATGCTTAAAAAGGAAAAAAAAAAACCTGCAGCAGCTGCAATTTGAAAAACAACACTGACACGAAAAATAAGTAATTTTACTCGTAAGTACCTCATAGCTTATTTGCAGATAGTTGTACACTCTGAGAAGAAGAAAAAAAAATTGTAATAGGCCCTAGGTCAGCTGCATTGATTTAATGCATTACTTAGGCTGCCAGAGCAGAGGTAGAATCTCCTCACACTGCATTAGGAACGCCTCAAGCCTCCGTGACTCCTTTTGATCAAATCTCTGTGAAAGATGAGTGTCATGCCCTCTTCAAGCCAGCTGTGAGGGGACTGCCCTGCGACTGGAGGAGCGCGCTGGAGCACAGCACTCCGGGGCAGCGAGGTGAGAGCTGGCTGCAGAGGTGAGAGGCAGACACAACTTCGTACTGTAGGTCTGGAGAACACCAAGGGGGAGGATCTTATTTCACTCCCCTGTGCACAGCCTGAGCATACATCAGACCTTGAGGTGCTCAGAGTCAGACAAGAGTAAAGAGGCGTGTGATGGTTCTGCCTTAGTACTTGTACAGGCAGGAGTGTTTCCAGTACTTCTTTGTACAACTCACTGAGGGAATGGGAAACTGTTTTATAGCTCTGGAAACATAAGCACAGTAAGAATGTCTGAGGTAAGGAAAGTTCTTTGCAGTTCTATATGAATGTATGTTTTTACTGTGCAACTTTTACTTGTGGCTATGCACTGTGGAGATATAAAAAATGTTGCAATAGTGTTGTTTTGGGTAATGAACAATGGAGATGAGAGCTGTAGGAAGCTGTGCTCTCCATTTCTTAATTATGAAAAGATACTGTAAAAGTAGAAAACTATTTTCTGTAAAAAAACGTATTTTTTCTTTCTGCTGTGCACTGTAAACAACTGTGTGACTTTCCTGTTCTACAGTAAGCAATGCAGAATTGCAGGCTGATTATAATAAGCAGAGCCATCACTTGTGTAATTGTTTTCCAATTGAAGTAGTAGCATGTAAATCATAAATACTTGACAATGTTTAATTGTGCAAGTCCTCAATATACATTAATAGCAGTAAAATCTGTGATTTGTGACTCAGATGTGTTTTGAGTCAAGTGCTTTAACCAGATACATTATCATTATCATGACGTATAAATGCACTAGAGAGCAGACAACAATGTAATTTCGATACGAAGTTCTTTAGAAATTACCACTAAAGTGGAGTGTAATGTATGCCCTCTATATACAATTTATTTTTGACTATTTATCACCCAGAAAATAAGGCCAGCAATTCTTTTCTTAGGATCAGTCTGTTTGTATTTGGGG